>CM051697.1:25372571-25882571 GCA_028022725.1 Lycodopsis pacificus
TCTGTCTCTATCACTCTTTCACTCCCTCTTTGTTTATCTGCCTAACTTCTCTCTTCTTTTTATTGGTCTCACTCGTTCTCCTTCCGTCTCTCTTAATCTCTCTTCCTGTCTTCCCCCCTCTTCCATCCCTCCCATCCCCTCCCCTTCCCTCCCCTCCCACCCTGCCTCTCTCGGGGTGGTCCTCGTAGGGTTCAACCCGATGTGGGAGGAGACTCTGGAGTTCACGGTGCACATGCCGGAGCTCGCCCTGGTGCGCTTCCTCGTGTGGGATCATGACCCCATCGGCCAAGACTTCATTGGCCAACGCACCATCGCCTTCAACAGCATGATTCCAGGTAAGACGCGATGAAGCACCTGCTTTTAGATGGAACTGTTGGGTGCCCCCCACCTCACCCGTGTCTTCCACAGATCAGGCCTTCTTGTTGAATCTTGTTTCACATGTTGGATATCATTTCCATAGACATCGAAATTCTATTTGTTGAAAGTAAGAGAATTAGCAGCGTAAGATGGAGGTAAATTAAAAGTCAGGCATGGCACATTGTTGACAGTTTCTAAAATGATTTATACGATGCAGCTTGATACGATTTTTTTATGTTGAAATGAATAGGTTTGAAACTGGTCCAATGTCAGAAAGCTTTGAATGATACTGTTCGGTGCACCATACTGTGCGATTATGAGCGACTTAAGCAGAGTTTAATAACGCAGCAGTCAAACATTTTTGGAGCATATGCTCATTTGCATTCTTTCGGGGAATAACAGGAGAAGATGAAACAGACTCATGTCTGTGTGTGAAGTACAGAGCTGGGGTCGGGATGTGGTTAGCATAGCTTAGCATAAAGACCAGAAGCAGACAGCTGGCCTGGCTCTGTATAAAATTGAAAAATAGCCACCGACACGTCTAAAGCTCATTATTTAGATATGTTGTATCTCAATTGTTCAGTCCATGCGAGAGATGCCAATCCTCATCTCAAGATCATTGGACAGGTTACATTAACTTGAACATGCTGTTGGCAGCTGTGTCATATAGGTTGATTTAAGGAGTAGCTTGGGCTCATATCGGCAGATATTAAATGACTCAATTCTGAGCCCAAACAAACTGTATTGGGACATCCTTAATTCATACATGAATGGCTACATCTGGAAACTATATTTCAAAAATGTGTGGGGGGGGTATCAAGTGTAGATGTCGTAACCGTTTTGTGAAGTTCTTTCAGTTCTTTTCAATTCTTTACAGCTTTCTTTGCCAGATCTTCTGTTTGTTGCAGGGAGAGTATCTACTTTCAGACTATTGGGGTTTCACAATAATGTGCCGTCGAGTGTCATCTGTGTACATTACATTATATTACATTACATTACATTATATTATATTATATTACATTACAGTCAGTTAGCAGATGCTTTCATCCAAAGCGACTTACAATAAGTGTATTCAACATCGGTATTCAAGAGGACCACTAGTCACCAGAAGTCATAAGTGCATCTCCTTATTTACACAAGCATCTAAGAGCATAAACCAGAGCTAACGTACAGTGCAGAAACAAACAAATACGAATACAATAAGTGCAACAAGCTAATATGAATACATACTTCTGTGTGAGTATCAAACCTTGAGGGACACAACACCTTACTGTTGAAGATGAGCTGTTATCTAAACGTGTTTGTTAGATAGGATCCATACCACGAGAGGGCTGCACTCAAAAAAAAAAGTTCTGATGGAATGATCTGATAGACGGGGCTTGTGAGGAGCTTGAGTTGGATTCAGTGGCTAGAGGTTGAACATGTTTATCTACAGCCAATCCTATCTGCCCTGTTGTGTTTGACTCACTGTGTGTGCGTGTGTGTTTTCAGGTTATCGCCACGTGCACTTGGAAGGTATGGCGGAGGCTTCCATCTTTGTTCACGTAGCTGTGAATGACATCACTGGTAAGGTAGGTACTACAGAGGGAGCTAGCTGAAATCATGTGAAAAATGTGTTCTCGCTCCTTTAAAATTACATTAATTATAGTACAGTAAGAATCTGTATTAATAAGAGCCCAGCCCATTTATATTTTTTCGAATATCCAATAATATTTCAGTCACTGAAATATGGGGTCAGATCAGTCTCAATAATCACAAATGCACGCAGAACGATTCACAAATGCGTACAGAACAATTCACAAATATATTCTATTTACAAATGCACGCAGAACGATTCACAAATACATTCCAATGCACAAATAAATAAATTACGATTTATATAAATGTAAAAAGAAATCACAAATATATTTCTGCATTTGTCATATTGCTTTTCGGAGAATTATGATGATACATTCATAGTAGATGCAAAAGTATACTCATGTACAATATATTATGTTGAACATTGTTGCTCCTGATGGATCACAGCCAGCCCAGTTATGTTCAACACAGCTCCATGTGCTTGGTCATGGTGCCACAGCACTGAAAAGAATAAACTTCATAATTCTCACAATTCTGACCCTTTGCTTTTTTATGAACAGCATTTACTTGTACTTTTACCGTCAATGAACAGGTTATGATCATTGAATGTTCATATTGCGTAACTCTAACGCTGCCACCCTCGTGGGGAGGGGAGGGGGGAGCTGCTCTCATGTGATTGGTTGAAAAAGAGAACGTTGAAAAAAACGCATATTTGTGGATCGAGCGACGTCAGAAGAGTCTCATAAATCCGTGGAGAGATCTGTAAAGAAATGCAGTGCGATCCACAAATAAATGCATACAAATCCACAAACAAATGTAAAAAATCCACACAGAAATACTTACAAATGCAGAAATATATTTGTGATTTCTTTTTACATTTATATAAATCGTAATTCATTTATTTGTGCATTGGAATGTATTTGTGAATCGTTCTGCGTGCATTTGTAAATCGAATATATTTGTGAATTGTTCTGTACGCATTTGTGAATCTTTCTGTGTGCATTTGTGATTATTGAGACTGATCTGACCCCATACTGAAACGCATAGCAGAACCTTTTGTGATGAAGAACTTCCAAGTTGTTTTTTTATTTGTCAAATACTTCATAGTTAAAATGGATACTTTCAATATTCTTAACACATGTTTCCACGTTGTGTTGGTGGTGTTTGAGTGTAGTAGACTCCGAGGCTTACCAAACACAGACCGTGGGAGCCAAACAGGAAATCCATTGAAGTAATATATTGTCCCTTGCACAGAATGTCAGGACGTTAAAACTGTTTCTCAGAACGTTCATTAGTAATGTGCATATAGTACGAGCAAGGAGAAGAGATACTGGGTCCAGTTCCAGCTCAATTCCCAACATGTTCTGCATTTCAAACACAACAGTGTGTTTGTGGTTTGGGACCGGACCAAAGCCAACGTGTAAGGCTGCCAGTATTTATTATGGCAATTAAGGCACAATGAGCTGGCAATGATGGTCTTAAATTTGGATAGATGATGAGGGGATCAATGGTTCCCTGGTTTGGTTTCAGATTTATTTTCCAGATATCTTCTGTA
The DNA here is from genome assembly GCA_028022725.1 of Lycodopsis pacificus. Lineage (NCBI taxonomy): Eukaryota > Metazoa > Chordata > Actinopteri > Perciformes > Zoarcidae > Lycodopsis > Lycodopsis pacificus. The sequence goes on from CM051697.1 coordinate 25,376,062, forward strand.
ATCCCTCTCGGGTCTGTCCCAGCTCCTGAACACGAACAGCAGAATGTTGTATAAGGCACTGATATATAGTTGTAATAGTTGTAATTTTACTGCAAAAAATCTTTGACGGTTTCAGGTTTTCTAGGAAGAGCAGACAAACCAAAAGGACATTTAGACAGTGAGGCAAAGTAGGCACCTGAAGCCGATAACCTAAAGGCAGAGCTTTCTATATCCAGAGAAAGCTCTGCATTGAGTAAACGTACTAAGGGCGATCAATCAGCCACCAATGCTACTTTAAACAACGTTTTGCATCCAATAGTTTGGGTTTGTCCCTTTTGTTTCAATATGACGATGTCCGTGAGCACAAAGCAGCTCCATAGAGAGATAGTTAAGAACTGGAACACTTACTCAGCATACATTTCAGCAGAAACAATTGCTCAGCAAAATATAAATGGTGCAGCTACAGATGTATTACTCTTGTTATTTCAGATTCAAAATGTTATTCTTCGGTCTTTCATGATGCAGTCGTCGCTATCACCACACAAGCACATTGTAAATGGCCGCTCTGTTGTTCACATTGTCTTTACTTTGAACTTCCTCTCTCTCAGCTGCTGCTGTGTGCCTCTGGTTGTGATTTCTCTCTTGTCTCCCATTTGTTTCTCTCCCTCATCCTCCCCCTTCTCTGATTCCTGCTCTCTTCCTGTGTCTGCTTGTGATTTCAGTGGACCCCTCTATTTCCAAACGCTCCATTTAGAAGCAGGACATTTTTAGGAGCCCTGAAGCGGCCGCTCAAAACCCAGGTGTAGTGACACCCAGTCGGCATCTTGCATGATCCACATGCCCCCCCAATCCACTCCCCCCCACAAACACACAGCCCCCTCTTGTCAGCTGACTGCAAGCATTAAAAACTATCAGGCCAACTCATGCCTCGCATGAGTTATGAAGGCCTGACCCGCCTGCATCTTCACTGACCCCCCCAAGTAGATCCAAAGTCATCAACCTACCCGGTGAAAGAGTTGAACAGAGGAGCGAGAGGTGTGAGCCAGAAGCTGCAGGCTGCAGGGCCTCTTTGTAACTCCCTGGTGTTTTTGCAGAGAGCGTTATCTTCTTCTTAACTCTGCGGGGGTATTACATTCCAGTGCTTTGAGGACATTTATACCTCTTGTCATCTCGACCCTTTCTTTTTAATCATTGTCTGCTATTTCATTTTTTTTTCTTTTGTTTTTTTGACACTGTGTAGAAACATGTTTTTCTTAGCAGATGACTGACGTGTGTGCTACCCACACTGTAGACTCGCACAGCCAGGCATCAGCCAGTCACTTTGCTGTCTTTACTCAGCCAGGTCAGATTGTGGATTTGGATTGGAGCTGCAACCACAAGCTTTCAGTCTGCTTCTCTTCTAGTTGTTCACGTGAAATCATTTTGTAATGTTGTGTATCTAATGTTTGCTGTATCTCATAGAATCCCCTGTAGCTGGGGATGTAGTACCAGTTGAATGATGGATAATTGTTCCCCCCTTTTGCGTCTCAAGAGCCGTGGCTCTACATGAAGAGACCCGTCAAATGAGTTGGGACATGTTTTGGGAGTGTTGGAACGCCGTACTTCCAGTTTTTGACCTAAAATAAACATGCCTGGACTTGTATCAGTACCAATTGTTGAAGTCCATTTCCCATCATGTTGGACTTCTGTTCTGTTTCCCAGTTGAAAGATTTTGCAGTTCAGAGGCAACCCAGGCAGCAGCACAGTATGAGGGTCTACTGGTAGTTCAGTTCAGCCAACATGTCCCTTTTGTTCCACAAATACTTCTTTTCTTTATAAGCTTGTCTTTTTGTCTGTGCTGTTGCTTTCACGTTGGTTTTAGGTTGCGTAATATGAGGCCTGGTCCCGCTAACGCTCCATTTGGTTTGACATTTCTTTGGGGTGGTCCAGTGACATCTTGCAGGATTGTCTTGTCAACACGAGTTTCACAATCACTAATGTCATTGTCTGGTTCTCCTCATCACTGTCATCATTTGTGCCCCAGTCTTTGTGATGTTTGACCATTACCATGCAGCACCTCGAGGCACAGCAAACATCATTTTTTTCATGTTGAAGCCAGTATTTTTGTGATTATAGCATCTTCGTTATTCAGGTTTTTGTATGCAGAAAAACAAGCCAACCCACATGAAAATAGTTAACTTTGAAAGAATAACTGCAGTACCAGAACCATTGTTGTTCTACCACGAGGGAGCACCAACATGTCTCCACACAGCACTAATTGTAGTCACTGCATTTAGTTGCAATCAGCTTGGACTGCTTTTTGTGTGTTTAACTCTGACGGGTAGCTTCAAGCATGTGTTTGTTAAACCAATGATGTACCACTGGGACTACAGTTGCTGTGTACAGATATATAGGTGCTGAAAATGACAGTGTTACACTTTGAATCCAAGTGGCATTCAAAGAGAGGCCGCATGGACTACAGCTGAATGATCACGTTAAAGACTGAGTGATCATTCACACCTGTTATTACAGGGACTTTCTTGGGTATTGGTGGAATTTGTTTCTGTGCATGCTCACGGTACAAAACCTGCCTATGTATAATTGCAATAATCCAGTGCCCACCTGCATTATGGCGAGATTTTCTTGTATGACCGCTCTGTGAGTTATTCATTTTGGTTTAAGATTCATCTTGTGTTTGACAGTGATGTTTTGTTGTGTTTTTGTCAGGCCAGAGCAGCCACCGGCATAAAAGGGCTGTTTCACAGAAACCCAAAGCAGGCTTCCCTGGACAGCCATGCTGCTGTGCATCACAGCCGTAAGCACCCGTTCGGTGCCCACCTTCTGCGCCGCACAGCCAGCGCACCCACCAAAGGCCAGCCCAAAATCAATAAGGGCTTCCCAGAGATCGCCATCGACACCAAAGACTACAGCTCAGAGGGTGCCAGTGAAGTTCGAGAGTCGGAGGACAGGGACAAGGCCTCTGCTGCCGCCTCTCACCAGCCCACACCACCACAAAACCGCATCAGGGAATCGCTGACATCCCACCAAGCCAAGGGCCCCTGGGACCGTCCTGACACCAATGGGGCTGTGCACCCTGAGGAGGGTAAAGGTAAGAGCCCTCTTCTTGCTCAACGAAGACCCGTGAGTGAGCCTCTGAAACGAGCCAGTCGGCTCCGCTTACATGACCCGCTGGACATGAAGCCAGGGGTGTTCGCCCGTGTCGCACTTAACAGCTCAAGCCGGGTAGGGATGTCCTCCAACTGCATCACATGTGTGATCGGCTCCAAGGAGAGTCCAGAAGCCGAAAGAAAGGGTCAGGTTAAGGAAAGTCAGGGATGCAAGTACAAAAGGGCAGATGGGGAAAGACAGGAGAGAAGTAACCTCCCCTCCTCGCCCAAGAGACCAGTTCAGCCAGAGCCTGTAGCCAAGCCCCAACAGCTTGCTACCCAGACAGAGTCACAGCCGTCACCTGCCCACCGCAAGTCATGCACAGAGGCCCAGTTTCAGTACTCGCCCAAGGTTCTCCGCCGACCCATCCCCTTCCCCAGAGCCAAAGCCAGGCAAACTCTGGGAGCCCAGCACATCCGACACCGGCCCGTTGCATCACAGAGTAGCGCCCGATCTTGCAGCGTTCCCCGAAGATGCTCCCCCAACACCGTAACACGTGCACGGAGCCTCACCCCAGACTGCAAGACCAGCCTCCGATGGCAACAGGCACCCCCGCCCAACTACGGCACTGTTTGTGGCCCAACAAGCGCCCTGTTCCAAAACGGTAATGGGAATGAGGGTCTCTTGCTCAGTGACAGCAGCAGCTGTGACAGCTTTGGCAGTCTCAGCAGCTTGGAGTCGCCTCCTCTGCTGCCTCCACGTTCTGTCCTCGACAGCCGCAAGAGGGCTGTAGGCACCCTGCAGCGGGAGATGAACGCCCTGTTTGCCCAGAAAATGGAAGAGTTGCGGCATAAGTCCCCAATGTTCTTCGCTGGTAAGATGTATGTGAGGCAGCATTAGCAGTAAACGCCGTAGCTGCTGCTTAGTGGCTGTAGAGGGCCTTTCATGTAGACATCTGTAGACTGTAGATGTGCAGGTAACCTCCGTACATGCAGGACCTTGAATGTTTGGTAGCATGATGCTGTCAGAATGATCCTGCTGTGTGCCTTTTAGTCATCCCACGTGTCCCTGGTAGTTAGAGAAACGTCTATACTCCCAGCTATTCTTTTCCATTGTTATTGTTCAATTCTAACTTTTGTAGCTTTTACCTCAACTTCATCACTGGTTCCTATTTCAATCAATTGATTTCAATGTTTTCCAATTGTTTTTCTCTCTGCCTTAAAACACTGACTGGTACTACCCCCATGCTTCACAGATGAGCGAATTGGTAAGTTTTTAACCTTAAAGGAATACAAGTAGTTTCCTGCTCCTTCGTTAACCTCGTTCATTTGAGGCATAAAGTCTGAATCAACATAATTAGAGAAAACTCAAAGCACACCCTCATATGACCGGAATGGACAGTGTTTTGAAGACATGACCTACAACATCTGGTTGGAAGTCACAAGGCACTGACATCTGTACTGCGTCCAGGAGAAAACCCCTCTTCCTCCCTCACATGACATGTTTCAGGGGAGTCCATTTCCTACCAAACGCCAGCTGCACTACCCAAACCCACCCAGCTTCAGCCTCTCTGCATTCATCACGTGATGGCCATCAGTGTTCTTACTGTGGCAATCAATCTAGTGGGGAAAACCAGTGTTTATGGAGTGGAATTTGAGTTATCTGGCCTCATGACAGTATCTGATGAATGCTGACATCAGTTATTCATATAATGCTGGCAGATCCTGTACACGCTCGTAAGTCATGTGATGAATAATCTGAGCAGCTTTACCTCCTGTTTCTCTTCATGATAAAACAAATGCTGTTTTCCCTCATGTAGACTTGGAGGATGGATTTGTGATAACGTCTCTTGCTGAGATGCTTTCTCTGTCCTGTAAGCTGTGTCCTTGCCTCCACTCACCCTCTTCTTTCCAGTTTTGCTAAACTCCTTTTTTCCTCTCTTTCCCTTTTGCACGCTCTCTGTTACTAGTGCAGAATTGAGGGGATGACCAGAGCCAGGTAAAGCCTCTGAATGCATGCAACCTTTTCAATGCAGCCTGTGCATCCTTCACTTCACCCGTCAGTCTCTCTGCCTCACCAGACCACGTGTCACACCTGTGGTGTTTTGAAATCCACATTCTTCTTTCTTTTCCAAATAGTCTTGTAATTGCACTAACTCAACATGACGTGAGTGGGAGTAGTGAGAGCACCATGCCGGTTTGTCTGGTCACATCATCAAATAGGGGAACAGAATCCATCACTTGAGGGTAAATCTGGTTTATTACAACTTGAGTCGTATTTGAATGATGACACGATTGTACTCTGCCTGTTAATTGTTGAGTTCTTTTCATTAAAAAGAAGGCAGAAAGGTGAATAAACATGTTTTACAGGTGAATTTTTAATTCTCCAGATAGTCAGCTGTAAACATCCATCACAGTTAACAGACCTGCCTCCTGATGTCAGCATGGTTTCATTAATATCTAAATCCCTTTTACAAGAGAGACCTGAGACTGAATTGCACACATTACAACAAGACAATGCAGTCACACAAAGAGATGTAAGTTGTAATAAAGTGGAATTATCATTACATGTTTGAGCTAAAAATACTTGGACCTAAAGAACAGCACATCGACTCAATCACTTCTAGTTAGGTCCTCGTACCACCTTTTTCCAAGGCGTCTCCCGGCTGAGGACAAGGACAACTGACTTCAGTTGTTGAGGTAAAACATCAGGTAACTTTGTTTTAAGGCTGTTACGCCAACTTTTGGGAAGTGGAACCATCCAAACAATCCCACATTCTGTTAAAAACTGATTTATAATATTGAAATGATGGCATGAGGCTGTCTCACCTCATTAGAGATAAACCTGTTAAATGTAGCCCTTTGCAGTATTTTAACTCCTGAAGATTTGCCATTCTCTAGCATTCGGTTTTGTTTCAGAAAACATCAGTGCCATGTGTCAAACCCTGACCCTGTCAACACCTCCAGTTTTACAGTAGCAGGCCCTCCACTGCCTTCACATCGATATTTATTGTAAGTAGCAGTAGCCTTACACATCAAATTTAGCTCACCACAGAACAGCAAACTGTATTACGGCTAATGTGAATCGGTCACTTCTAGCAGATATTCCCTGAATGAGGTCAGTGTCTAAGCTGAAACCGAATCAACGGATTGGATCAGCGCGTCCCTATGTTCCAAGCACATACAGTTGTTGATTGTTACAACCACAAGGCTTTTAGGGACCATACATGACATTGGCAGTGAGACATTTTCTTTGTCTGTATTTCCGCAGATTGTTCCACAGTGCAGAAGCCAGCTCCTCTTCCACTGAACTCTGACGCCGCCAGAAACCCTTGTGTCATCCGTTCTGTCTCCACTCCAGAAGGCAGCCTGTCTTCACGTCACTCCTCATCATCACCACTGCACTCTCCATGCACAGCAATAAATGCAGACTGCCCATTGGCCATTCCTTCAAATGGGGCTGTGCACAGTCCAATCAAGGTGAGCGGAGGCCCTAAGAGACCTCCTGCCCTTTCCAGAACCGCGTCTCCCCATCCGACGAACCCTGCTGACAAAACTGCACTAGCACAGTGCGGTCAAGACCTCCAGGCCAACCGAGGCATTGAGTCATTCATGGAGCACATGCCGAACCAGAGGGGAAACCAAGAAACTCTGACAGAAAAGAAAACTGATACAGCAGAGGTAAGGTCTGACCACAGACTGGAGGCTCCTGCTGCAGCAGTGTCCCCTGCAGTCCCTGGTGCTCCGATAGCCCAGACCAGGAGAGCCCTGTTTAACGATCAACCATCACACGTACCAGTAAGGAGAACAAAAAGCAAGGGCCATGTTCTGGTGGCTGTAGCCTCAGCTGGGCATGACCAGTCAGCCGTGCCACAGGTCTGCACGGACGCTACTATGAACGACCGTCTGTGGAGCAAGCTGGAGCCAGGCAACCACAGAGATAGCATGTCATCCTCCTCCAGCATCTCTTCCAGCGACACCGTAATTGACCTTTCCCTGCCAAACCTGGCCTTGAAGAGCCTCACCACCCTGCCCACATCCAGCAGCACCTGCGATCCTCACTGGGTCACGTGCCGTCGCTCAGCGCTGGTTTCCTACGATGCCCTCCGGGTCAGCAAGAGCAAGTCAAACCCCAATCTTCAGCAAGGCGACTGCCCCAAGGATGAGCTTAAGCCCCGCCCCCTGCAGCCTCCCCAGGAAGCTTCCGTGGACTCACCCAGCAGACTGACTCAAAGGAGGCACACCTGGAGTCGGCTCTACATGGAGGGACTCAAGCAATCGTCAGCCAGCAGGCCGTCGTCCGCGCCCACAACCTCGACTGCTACTGCCTCCATGTCCAAAAGCCTCGGGGACCTGACCTCCGATGACATTTCCTGTAACTTTGACAGTAAGTACCACAGCATCAGCCGCAGCTTCATTGTTAGGCCAGCCAGGGACCAGCTCCGCAAGGGCGGCCTCCAGAAGTCTCGGCCGCCCAGCGACCTCACAGAGCAGCTACGGAAGCTGACTGACGTGGAGCCGCTGACCGCCAGCGACTTCGCCCCGGAAAACAGGCCTGGAGAGTCTCAGGAGGAGTTTGTGGATGAGAACCCGGTACGAAGGACCTCCTCGAGGAGCCAAAGCAGGGTGCGCTACATTGCAAACAGGGCCAAGAAGGCCCAGGAGAGGCAGAGGCTCCAGGGCCTGGTCCAGGGCAGAAGTGCAAGCTTCAGCCTCACTGGTAGCATTGGCAGTGGAAGTGGTGCTAGCCCCATTGAGGAGCGGGGGAACCCCGAAGGCGCATGTTGCATGGCCCAGAGTCCCTGCTCCGGCCTGGACCTGCTGAGTCAGCTCACCCCCCTTGGAACCCCCTCCCTGAGACAGTCTCAGTCCCCCCCAGACCCAGAAAACAGTGATGTCTTTTTCATGCTCAAACTCTAAAGAACTGGCTGACTTGGAACTGAGTGTGAGAGACGCAGCTAGAAACTTGTTTGGAATATGCTCCAGCTTTTTCTCAACTCCAAATCTTTTTTCTTTTTTTTCTGAAAAGTTGCATACCTTGCAGAATTTCTCACAGATTATTTCCGCATTTCGCAAAAAGACTGAGCTCCACTGAATTAATGATCCATGAACATTCACTTCTACTGCTTGAGGTTGTGCAAGATCCATTTTTGAACCAGCGCCGTCAGAAAACATTGTCCACTGAAAGCAACTACTGCAGCTCTGCCGTCCTTTTGCACCAAATATTAGAGAATTGACAGAATGTATTTAGTGAAAGATAACAGTTTTTATATAGCTGTGTATGTTTACATGAGCATACAGTAGCAAGGGGTCTACTTGAACTGTAATGGTTTTAACTGAGCTGAAAATGAGGTGCTTCATGTGAAGGCGTTATTGCCAGCACATCCATCCACGAGCAATGTTTAGAAAACGCTGGCATGGTATCATATTGACGTTTGTTTGACAGTTTGAGGCTTGTCTCATGTCTTTGTTGAAAAAAAGGAATTATTATCTCAATGCAGGATAAGATTTCTTAATTTTTAGTATTCTTTGTATGGTGGTTACATAGTCATTTGACCAAACTGCCAAACCTACCCAGTTTATGGCATGTCACAGCACTGAGATCATGTACTTCACAGCAGTGGTAGACTACTCCATACCAGGTTTAGCCCTTTTTAATTATCTGCATGTCTTTAATGCACTGTAATGTTTATCCTAAGGCTCTGCTTTTATTTCATTTTACAAAGACCTTTTTTATAAGAAGATTTGTTAATATCCCTAACTTCTTTTTTCGGAATGTCCGACGGCGGCTCTGTGCTCCCATTGGTCCGAGGTACTAATACAAGATGAGAATGATCTGTATCCAAGCACGTTTATCTGTCGACCTGCTGTATCGTTTGCACTGCCGTGCCAGTTGTTTGTGCAACATTTTAGGGACAATGTGTAATTATGACCTGAATAAATCTCAAATGAATATTACTAAAAGCCTCCCGGCTCATTTTGTTTTCATTTACACTTCGTCTACCGACAGCTGTCTCAGTTCAGAGACGAAGACGAGTCGCTAGCAGACCAGTGGAGCTGAGCCTCATGCGAGCTGACACCTACAAGCCTCTGGCCTTGGTTTTGGCAGCGTCTGCTTGATGCTCTAATTTGGATCCCGCTTGGGTCTGTGTTTACCAGCCATCACCTCTCTCAACCTCTCCGGCAAAAAAAATTAAAAAAACACAGCCCCCCTGCAGGAAGGGAGAATGTTCCAGAACAAAGACTCCAGGCTGCACAAGAGACGACAAGCTCAACCGCTCTTTAATGGAGAAAACATCTTTTCAGTGTCACTTGCCACCCAAGATCAGATTTTTCGACTACCAACCTATTTACATAAACTTTCTTACATCCTAGAATGTGATATGTGGAATAAAACCGTCATACTGTAAATACTCTAAGAAGTCCGTGTTTCCTTTGGAAACATTGAAACCCTTTTGAAAAAGCATGCACGCTGTGGGACACAAACCACCGTGAAACCTAATATAATGGATACATTAGTCATGGATTCATGCACACCTTTTTGAGGAAGCTAATTAAAACGTGTTGGCATCAGCTTCCTCTGACAACCGCCTGTACCTCTTAAAGCGCTTGCTACCCTCTTAGGACGGTCTTTCTCAGGACTCTGATTTGCCAGTGAAAGGTTTGTCCATTTTCTAGTCTGCAATTAAAAAAAATAAAAAAGAAGAAAGCTGATTGCCACCTATGGCGAGCTGTCAGACACTGCCAGGCCTCTTCCTCAGCTCTGTAAGTCTTTGTGAAGCGCGACACGCTCATTTGAGCGCCGCAGACTCTGCTCCAGCCAGCACACAAACACAAAAGACGGCTTCATTAGGATTCCGAGAAAACCCCTGAGTCCCTCTTAAAGCCATATTTATCTCGACAATTTGGCACGGCTTGGCCTCTCAACTGAAAACCTTCAAACCCTGCAGCACAACAGGCCTGAGAGAAAGGCTTTTGTCTCAGAGGGTGAATGCAGCCCCTCCTCTCAAGATGAAGTCACTGCTTGTTTTTGCAAATAAATCAATTTAGTTTGTGAGCTTCTGCTAAAAACAGTATTTCTTTCTTTCTAAGACAAAGACACAGGGCATGTTATGTGGCTATAACTTTGATGTGTGTTACGGTAGATTGTGTTTTATGAGTTGGAGTCCGAACCATGACTGTATAGAAGAAGAGGACGTAGTCGTCATGACGTCACCTATTGGTTTGTGACCTGCCGTTATGAAGCCCAAATTTTAGGCAATTTCACCATCGCCATATAAACTTGTTTGACTGATGATCAGAAGTTACCATATATGGAAAGCAGAGTGACATATAGATGCCGTATACGGCTCTGGTAGAGCGACCTGTCAATCACAGGAGCCCCACCCTAAAGCATCCCCTGCTTTATGGTCTGTTTGACTCTAAATGGACCATCATTCCATGTTTTCAAGTTGTCCGTCCGATCTGTATCTCAGGAACTTTATTTCATTTTGGCACAAATGTCCACCTGAACTTAAGCACGAACTGATTGGAGTTTGGAGATCAAAGGTCACTGTAACAGGTTTTTGGCCATAACTCAAGAATCCATATAGTATGCTGATGAATGCTGACATCAGTTATTCATATAATGCTGGCAGATCCTGTACACGCTCGTAAGTCATGTGATGAATAATCTGAGCAGCTTTACCTCCTGTTTCTCTTCATGATAAAACAAATGCTGTTTTCCCTCATGTAGACTTGGAGGATGGATTTGTGATAACATCTCTTGCTGAGATGCTTTCTCTGTCCTGTAAGCTGTGTCCTTGCCTCCACTCACCCTCTTCTTTCCAGTTTTGCTAAACTCCTTTTTTCCTCTCTTTCCCTTTTGCACGCTCTCTGTTACTAGTGCAGAATTGAGGGGATGACCAGAGCCAGGTAAAGCCTCTGAATGCATGCAAGATTTTGTTCTGCATAAACCTCTGGCCAACAATCACGAGTTTGTTCTCCCTTTGTGGTTCTATCTCCTCCCTCCTTGTGCTCCCCTATATAAACCCACACTGCAGTCCTCTGCACACAGCCCTCCCCACTGCCCTCCTGCAACACTTGTTGTGAAGTTCTTACACATTTTCCTGGAGTTGTCCCTCACACAAAGGTTTTTAATTCACATCGCAGCTGACATAAGTGAGGTAAGGGAACTTTTGTTTTGATAGCATAGTGTGACAAGCTATCAGCATTTTATTATATACGTGTGTGTGTGTGTGTGTGTATATATATATATATATATATATATATATATATATATATATATATATATATATATATATATATATATATATATATATATATATATATATATATATAATGAAGCATCTCATCCCTGAGGTTATTGTGCACGTTAGATGCTCGGGGATAGAAAATATCTGAAATTGAGATAATCATGTTTGAAGGATCCGTGTTGTTTTCAGAGTTGTGGAAACATGACGGGCTGCGTGGCTTTGGTCCTCTGTGTAGCAGCCCTGACTGCATGGAGAGTCACTGCAGGTAAGACTGATACACACGAGCGTGTTGGTTCACTTGGATCATTGCATCACATTTCTATATATTAAATATATATATGGACAGAAAATTGCAGCATGTATTTGTTTACATTTTTCTAAACTGCTACCGTTCTACTTCTGTCCAAAATGTAACTTTTTTCCAACCTGCTCAAAGCCTTTGAGTGTGCAGGTTGGCATGTTCGGTGTGCTGTTGCCAGCTGTGTGCTTGTGGTTGTTAGATCAGGAGGTGGGGTTTGTTATTCCAGCCCAGTATCTCTTGATTCATATTGGACAGTTTGCACCGCCTAATATACGTCCAATTACCCATGTGTCTTTGCAGTAGTGTCCTTAAGGTGTCAAAGTGGAGAGGGTGTGGAGGTCTGGGTGGTGGATGGGGCCTGTAGCGCATCAGATTTTGATGTGTGAGACCAGAGTTTGAGTCCTTTCAAAGAACTGCACTTACGTTTGCATGTCTAAAAAGATCTTTGACCAAATGTTCCAGTCGCCAAACCTTAACAGTATATTACCCGTAACCATCACGTAGCTCCCATGTGTAGATAGTGTAGCAGGGAAGAGTTCTCTGAACATTGGCATTAACCATTAGTTATGTATATTATCAATGACAAAATCGTATTCAATATTCAATATCAACATTGTCTGATAGGATTTTGTTGTATTGCTGAACAAAGTTCTTAAAGGAAGAAAGCTTTTCTGCACCTTTTTTAAAAAATATATAAAAAAGGATAGTTTCCAAAAATTCTTTGATTAATATTTAGGCTACTTTTGGGTCCCAGTAGTGTTTTGCCGGCATATAAAGCCTGCACATTAATGTTTTATAATTTCATTTAAATTTATGATTTGAGAAATTTCTGTTTGGGTGAAACATTTCATCCAGTTAGTCGGCTTACGTTCTGCAGAGCTGCTTTGTGCTGCAGGATGGTTTTTACTCAGCCAATGAAATAATCTCCTCCAGAGCCTCAGTCAACTGTCTGCAAAGTCAAAGCCCAGCGGGCTCTGGCTGACCCATGAGACCGGGTCCCGCTCCCAAATGGTTCTTCATATTTGGCTCCCGGCCCTGCTGGACTGCTGGGAGTCCTATCAAAGCACGGAGGATCACTGTGGCGTCCCCGATTCTCACCAGTGGAGGGGCTACCGCCTTGCTGAGGCCCAGAAAGCACTGTGATAAATCAATTAACTGTGTTTGGGGGGGGGGGGGGTGATGATATACTGACAGGCATCTCCGCAGATCGTAGCTCCTGCCGTCTTCTCTGGAGGAGGCTGATGGGGTGTCATGGGCTTTATACGACCCAGCCAGGCCTGCTTTTGTTATTGCATGTATTTATGAGGAACTTCCACCCCTGGCACCTCCGCTAACCCCCCCCCCCCCCCACGTCCTTTCTGTGACCAAGCCCGGCCGGGCATGTTAGGGCCCGCTGGACACGCTGTGAATAGCATTGGTCACAGTTACAGCAGAAAGAAAACAGTTCTGGGTGTCATGGGTAATGTCAGAGGATGGGTGGGGGGTTGAAATCCTGCTTGGATTACAGAGGGGGGGGGGGGGTAGACTGGGCCATTAGAAGCTCAGCCACCCCCCTTGTAATACCTTGCAATAGTCTCCTCAGTAATTCTCTCTGGGCCTTCTGAAAAACAACCAACAACAAGACGCTCATTGTCGTCTGGTTGGCTGTTTGGCTGATTTACAGCGGTGGCTGAGAGAGAGAAACACATGAAGGGGACTCAGAGCTACAATGGGCTTCATTAGGCTTTCAGAGGCCGTTCTGCACGTAAGCTTGTAGACATGAACCCAACTGGCTGAGACCAAATCCTCTCATCTCTGTGCTGCCATACATGCTCCAGTACATCTGACTTGCCTCATGAATCAAGACATTTATTGTGGTGCTTGTTTTCTCCCCTCCCATTCTAGATGCCAAGGAGTTATCCATCACCACTATAAAGGTATTCTCTCTTTGAGCCTCTCTCGACACCAGGACAACAAGGTGGCAGTGGCCTTGTGCCGCCCGGACACATTAACTCAACCCACACTTTAAATAGTTCTGGTTCATCGCAAGAAGCTTCTTATTTCTGTAGTTTGGCTGATTTCTAGTAGTGATTATAAAAGACCACACAACAGTGGCTGAATATCCAAAGGGCAGTCAGACGATCCCATTTTGAAATTCTTCCAGAGATAATGGTCTGGATCTTCAAACCAGAAAAATGAAACTTGCAAAATTCTGTAAGCGAGGTGATTTGCATTGGGAACGAGTAGAAATATATTTTACTGATTTTTTCATTTGTTTCAAAAAAATGATAATAATTTGGGGTACATGGGGGGCAAACATGACCATGTGACATTATTATACAATACAGGATTTCCCTTCATTTTGAATACATTCTGGTGACTGCGCTCATAAAAATGATTTCATCTGAAATGTGACAATGTCAAGGAGTATAGTAATGGAGCGTGAACCATGTTGGGTACATTGTTGTCCTGAAAGCTAGAAGATGACATGTTGTTAGCCATGCTAGGCCTAGCATTGGAACGATGGGCTAAAAGAAGGAGAATGTCAGCTGTGTCTCGTGTTACCCAACTCATGAGTAACAAAGACGTGACCCGACTGGGATCACTGGGAAGATATCCGTTCCCATGAATATATCTTAAAGCTGTTCATGTTTAAGCTTTGTAGTAGTGGATACTTAGTCTGAAGGAATAAACCACTGATTGTTTTCATTTAGAAAGCACGACACTTTTGTACTTTCATAATTACGTGAAATGGACGCCCCAGTTATAGAAGACAAAAATCACTTGAGCAGAAGAAGATTTCCGCAGTGAAATTAACTGAATTATCCTTTAAATACTGCTACACCTGGCTGCACACTGCACAGCCTGTGAACATTACACTGTGATTGGTAAACACTCTTTCATCAAAGCACTGCATGAATTAAAAAAAATTCACCAACAAATTTCCACCAAAAAGCAGCAATTTGATCTCACAATTGATTTCCTCTAAAAACAAAGAAAGAAAAAAAGAATCCTCATCATCTTCAAAGCCCGGCATCACCGTCACCCGTTTGTTCTGTTCTCCTCAGCAAGAGCCGTACACCATGAGCCGCGGCTCTGAGCTGGAGGGCTACTGCATCGATCTGATCTCTGAGCTCTCCAGGGAGCTGGGCTTCCAGTACAAACTGAACCTGGTGAAGGACAACCGCTACGGAGCCGTGGACTCCAGCGGCACCTGGACCGGCATGATAGGTGAAGTCATCAGAGGGGTAAGAGCGCAACCGTCCTGGCTCTCCTTACGATGTGATGCAGGACAAGGATGTTAGAGTATGTACGGTGACATACTGTCTGTAATTCCATTTTTAAACAGAGAGCTTATGTACACGTTGTCATGTCAATCAAAGTGTATGGATATGTATTCATAAATAGCTCTATTTGTAGAAGGATCTCTTGGCCTGCTTATGGGACCATGTGGGAGAAATGTTGTGTAGTTTTGATAAGACAAAGGTGCACTCAGTGGAACCTGATATGAACACCTGTGAATGGAGTCCAGAAGGTGATATTTATATCATAAAATATATCAATAAACAAAACTTCATGAAATAGATATCCACGTTAATATATGGGGTGAAATTTATAAACAAACCAATTCATTAAAATAATACATATTTAAAACTCAGGTCAATAATGTGAGCCATTTCAAAAAATAGGAATAATATAACATTTCATAATAATGAGTTTAATTTAATAATTTATATTGTGTTTATTATATATTACACTTTATTTTGTATTTTTAAATTAAATATTTTGAAGGTGTTTGTCAGCAGTAATGTGTTCCAGAGTTCCTGTACTGGATACAGTTTCATCAGATACTTTGTTTTACTTTTGGTCTCATGATGAGGGATGTGGAGCTGTTGTACGAGTGAATGAGTCTGTCATCTGATACGTCTCTCTGTCCCTGCATCAGGAGGCCGACCTGGCGGTGGCTCCGCTGACCCTCACCGCGGTCAGAGAGATGTTTGTGGACATGAGCACCCCCTTCATGCAGACGGGAATCAGCTTCATCCTGCGCAGAGACTCGGCCTCCGAAGACAGCGGCTTCAGTCTGCTGTCGCCATTCTCCACCGACATGTGGGTCGGCATCCTCATCGCCTTCCTGCTGACAGGTCTCTGCATATTCCTGGTGGGCAGGTAAGCGCCCCCCAAAGAAGGGGTTGTTACATGCATTGTTGTTCTCCAGTGTACGCTAGAGACAGGGTTGTGTCCTCACTTTATATTCTACAGTTACAGACTAATTACACAAGATATGTTTAGGGGGGATTTTGACATTTGTCATTATCTTCAAATATGAAAACCGTATGAAGTAAAATGACAACAAAACTTTTTTGGTGTCTAGTCAAATAAAGCACACGTGTGGCCACCGGATGAATGTAAGTCACCTTAAAGGGACAGTTCAAAAACACATGTTTCCTCTTCCCTGTAGTGGTGCTTATGAGTCCAGATAGTTCTGGTATGAGTTCCTATTGTCGGAGATATCGGCCGTAGAGATGTCAGTCTTGCTCCCATGATGTATATTACAAAATGATAACTTCAGAAAACACATGGACTGCATTGACATAAGGCCTTTCTAGTGTTTCGTAATAAACATTAACACACTCTTCTGCATGTAGACTGCAGGGGCCATGATCGAACTCCTGATCTTCTGATCAGTGATGATACTTTAAACTTCCTCTCAGTAACTCCACAGACACCAGAGTTCTATATCGGACACATGCGTCCTGTTGCTGCATGTGCTGCTTTCACCTTGCTGGTTCTGAGGCCTGTGTGTGTGTTTTGTTTCTTGCAGGATCAGTCCCACGGAATGGGCTGAGCCTGGCACAGAGGAGCACAGCTTCACATTGCTGCACAGCTTCTGGTACATCACAGGAGCTCTCACCCTGCAAGGTAACGCAGCGGTCTGCTAAACTCAACCACAGAGACTCACACACACTGCTGGCCGTCTCTCTCTTTACGCTCTCTCAGAGAATCAGCTGCACTGCTAACCTTATTGTTATTGTGGACAAATATTTCACAACTTCGATGTGCAAAAACTCTCAAAAGCCAAGAGATGTTTTGAATAAAAACTCAAAGTTAGTGGAGCCGAAACAATCAGCATCTTATATTTTAGATTCACATGCTGTAGTGTGACATTATCCTCTAGAGTGCATTATCTATATTCACAGTCCCACAGTTTATTCAATACAACTGAATTGTTACTCTACATCATTTCAAATAACTGTATTTATTTTTATTAATTTTTTTATTGTATAATCTTAAAAGGAAAATACTTTCTTTTATCACGGATGAGAATTTCATTCTAAGTTCAAGAATAAATCAGATTCAGTGATGAAGATATTCAACGTGGTGATGTTTTGGTCAACGTCCTGCACTATGTGCTACTTCCTTTTACATAGTCAGCGGGCCGGAAAAGAGGACATTTTGTGTGAAGGGTTTAGCAAAGTGAATTGTGAGTCAGAGGAATCATGACATGTAATCCTCTCCGATAATTGCTTTAAACCGAGCATGAGTTTACATCGTGAGTATGAAGCTTTTAAAGGAGCGGGTTAAGTCCTGTCACATGACTGCTGGTCTGTGTCCCCTCAGGTGCTGGTCCTCACCCCAAAGCTCTGTCTGGACGTCTAGTCAGCGCCATCTGGTGGCTGTTTGCTGTGCTGCTTCTGGCCTGCTACTTTGGCAACTTCAACTCCATGTTGCACTCCGACAACAAACACGTCTCCATCAAGACTTTCGAGGACCTCGCGAACCAGGACGTGATGGACTATGGCACCGTCGAGGCTGGATCCACCATGTCTTTTTTTAAGGCACATTCCTAATGAGTTAATAGTCATTACAGCAGATTCTGTAACGTCTGAGTTTGATATAATGTAACAGGTTTTATTTTTGCAATGTTTTGTTCCCCAGAATTCCAAGAACCCCGTATACCGGCGCATCTACCAGCACATGGAGCGCAAGAAGAGCTACGTGTCCAGCATGGAGGAGGGCGTTCGCCTCGCCGAGGAGGGAAACTTTGCCTTCATCGGTGAGGCCGTGTCCTTGGACTTGGCGGTGGCTCGCCACTGTCAGCTGAGCCGCTCAGAGGACGCCATCGCTATGAGAGCCTACAGCATCGCGGCACCTCTGGGTGAGTGATACGGCCTCAAAAACGGGATTCAAACCTCTCCAATTTTTGATGAGAGCGCAAATTTTCTTATTGATTATGCCTGTATTTATCAGTGACTTTTTGGAATTCATGAATCTAACTGAAACTCTCCCCAGAGTAAATTACGCCCCTATCTAGCTTTTCCTATGATATTTATTCCAGGACTTCGATCATATCGAAGGGTTTAGTGCCATCTTCCATCACTGCCAGTACACCACAGAGGAAGAGACAGGAGGAGGGGGTGGACATGAGGAGACTGTGATGGAGAGTGGACATTCAGAACATTAACACTTTTGCCTTCAGACGTTGCGAGACAACACGTTTCATAAACTAGGTCATTTTGAAGCGTACTTCAGGGACCAAATATAATATTCATAACAACGTTTTCACAAGTGTTTAATCACCTGAAACTAAGAATCGTTGTGTTTACACCCGTCTGGTGTTCTTTGCTGCTTAAGCAGTGATTCCCAATGTGGGGCCCAGGGACCTCCAGGCATCCGTGACACTTGCAATGAATCATTTTCTTTAAGATATCTACAGATGACGACCATTTGTGCAAATAAAACAAGCACATTGTGTGCAATACTCCCACCCACATAAGCTTTGGGCCAATTGAAACTCACACTACATGATTGTGACTCACAGCAGTAAGTTCATTGTCTTGAAGTTGAAGCACTGAGTGAAAGTCAGCTTTAAACTGGTCATTTTAACTGATTTATTAGGGCTATGCCATTCTTGTACTGTTCATTTTCTGAAAGCTTGTAAGATCAACTACTTGAAAGTAAAACTCACTTTAAAAGTATATAAATGGTACATGCTTCAAATTAAAATGGGTTTCTGTTCATCACTATGAAACAGCTCTGAAGTATTTCGGTTGAAAAGTTTTAGAACACAAAATGGTTCCAATGGCATCTAATGGTTGTAAGCGTATTCGGTGTTACGATAAAGACGGGGTCCTTGAAAACTCCCTTGTAAGTGGTCCCTGCTCCCCTGTCGTAAAGTAGTGTTATTACGGTAAGGAAGGTGTCTGAGAGAGGCGAATGGCGGAACCATCATTTTGCTCTTGGCGGCTCTCGTTACTGCACTTTTGTTCTTGTAGCTGAATGAGAGCAAAACCCTGCAGCCATGTTCCGACATCTGATGGAAAGTCTGAAACCAAAACCATGGAGGACGTTACAGAAGCATATTAGTTTTGGTTTCGGAGTAAGACATTAATCAGCCTCTCTTCCACCCACCAGGCTCCCCGCTGGTCAAAAACCTGACCCTGGCCATCCTCAAGCTCAGCGAGTCCGGTGAGCTAACATATCTTCGGCAGAAGTGGTGGGCCAGTAGCTGCTTAGCTGCCGGCAATGCCCACACCTCCGAGGCCCTGCGGCCTCACGATCTGCGGGGCCTCTTCCTCCTCCTGGGCCTGGGACTTGGCATCGGGCTCCTGCTGGCCCTGCTGGAGCTTGTATCCAGGGCCCGCAACCAAGCTAAGGATGGCAAGGTGGGGACGAGTTTCACACAGTGTTACTTTGGTGACCCCCTCTAGCACCACCAACAGCCTGACGTTTCTGGCTTTTACTGACATATTCCAACACCTATTGGATGGATTTTGGTACAAATATCCATGGTCCCCAGAGGATGAGTGCTTTGGATGTTCGTGGTCCCCTAACTTTTCCTTTAGCGCCACCATGGAGTCAAATGTTGTATTTTTCCAATACTTTGGTTTATGACCTGCAAAACTAAAGACATTCCACCGCTGCACTTTTTGTTTAACGCTTAGCACATGTTAGCAGGATATAGTAAGCGCGTTAGTATTATCAATGTAACATGTTAGCATGTTAACACAGTAAGCAACAGCGATATAACTTAGTAAACATCATATCTGCTAAAGGTCCGCATGTTAGCATTGTGACATGTTAGCATGCTAACGCAGTAAACTACGATGGAGGACATAGGCCCAATCCCAATGTCCCCCTTTACGGACTCACAGACTTTGAGGCGCGCTCTGGTGAAGTCCGTGAGGGTTTAGGGATGTCCCACTGTCAAATCATCGAGTGTTTGAGGGCTCTCTGGCAGACATTTTGAGCCGTTTATGAACCCTTTCCGTAAGTCAGCATTGTATGCTGACTTAGCCTGAGGGAATTACCCACAAATCATTGCAATGTGACGTTAAACACGGCGTAACCAGTGGACGCATGGAGACGTAAACAAAAAGGTAAACAAAGAGGATGGCTCACGTGTTGAGCCTGTCATATTAAATTTACTCAGAAACATTAAGGGTTAAAGATGGAACAAAAAATAAACATGAAATCAGATATTTATTTATTTATTCATCAAATATTTGATTTTGTCATTGAAGCTGTTTTGACAAAAACGAGTAAATAGATTCTGAAGTTCTCATCTTGTGAGGAAAGAGCCTGAAGACGTTCAAATCAGGGAGTACAAAGTATAAAATAAATACACACAATTATACATCATATTTTTGTCATTTTCATGGTATTGTGATAAGTTGCAGCAAAGTGCTGTCCCATTCCTATTTACACCATCTCAAGCCCTCACAGTCTCTCACACTCACCCACTCACCAGGTGACGTCAGTAAGTCCTTGAGGGTTCAGGGTTTGAGGGTTTAGGGGACATTGGGATTTGGCCAGAGTAAACATCATATCTGCTAAAGGTTCGCATGCTAGCATTGCCATTGTGACATGTTAGCATGCTGACATCAGTATTGAGCTCAAAGCACCGCTGTGTCCAAATACAGCCTCACGGAGCTGCTAGCATGGCTAAGTTAATGTTCTTTACCATTTCCTCTCTTCTTTCACAGAAGTCGTGCTGCTCGGTGTTCACATCAGAGCTAAACCGGCGATTTGGCAGCAAGGGGGAGAGTGGAGAGCAAGAGGACTCAGACAAAGGCAAAGCCTGAAGGAAAAGTTTACATGTTAGCTTTTGATAGATAGTGTTAGATGTGTCCTGATCCATCAAACACACTAACTTTCTCTGTTGCCATAGTAACAGCTATGTGCTGTGTGGTCCTGTCAGTGTGTTTTGTACTCTCCTCCAGAAAAGCTTGTTGATGACATGGGACCACTCAACTAGCAGCTATTGTACAGTGTATTAGAACAAACAGAGAGACTTAGAGTTTCGATGTGCAAATACTAATCACTGATTTGTTCATGTTATCAGATATCCACATCCCATCGCCCTACTTACTTCTTGTTGAACTATAATGGTTTTATAACAAGTTTATATTTGCTTGTATGTTCTAAATAAATCACACAATACACAGAATTCTCTCTTTTTTCAAAGTATACAATACAACTGTACTGTTCATGTTGGAAACTTGAGTACATCTTAGCAGAGCGAAACATTATCAAGACATGCAACATCAGAGACAACAATATGCAAAACAACAAACCAGACAATCCCTGAGATTACATGTTAAAATATGCTTTTTGTATAAATAATGGATCTGTGTCAGGACCGTGAAAGGTGCCACTCAACCCCACAGAGAAAGAGCTCGAGACCTGTGTCTTTTAATGTTGCAAACATATCTTTATTCCTATGATGGAAGTCTCTTGTACAGGAGAAGCTGTTGTGTAAAACATTGTACAGGAAGTGCAAGCAATTGTGAATCAATTTCACCTGCTTTGGTGCAGATTAAAGCATAAAGGGAATGGTTTTGCAGGCGGTGGCCACAAACCATTTCCTATTTTCTAGTTTTGCATTTTGCAACACATTCATACGAGCCGTCACAAGAAAGGTTTGGTGTGTCCCCAAGCACAGTCCCAAGAGCGAGGAGGACATACCAGGAGATGGGCCCTTACATGATGAGAGCTGGACAGGGCCGAACAAGGACAACAACCCAGCAGCAGGACTGGTACTGTATCTGCTCCTTGGTGTGAGGAGGAACAGGAGGAGCGCTGCCAGAGCCCTACAACGTGACCTCCAGCTGGCTACTCATGTGCATGTTTCTCACCAAACTGTCAGAAACGGACTACATGAGGGTGGCATGAGGGCCCGAGGTCCTCTATTGCGACCTGTGATGAACCTTGCAGCTCGATTGGCATTAAGAGAACATGAGAATGGACAGGTACGCCCTGTTCTCTTCACAGGTGAGAGCAGGTTCACAATTAGCACATGTGACGGACGTGCTATGCTATGCTGCATGCAACATCATCCAGCGTGAGTTGTGTTTGGCGGTGGCTCAGTGATAGTCTGGGGAGGTGTAAGTTGGATCAGCCGTGATTTCGATGTTTCACTTTGATTTTCGGTGTGATTGTGAATCCAGCCCTCAATGGGTTAATGATTTTGCTGTCCGTTGACCATTTTTTACATCATTTTGCTCTCGACGAATTACACAATGAAGATCAATACACCAATAAAGATTTCCAACTTGAATATTTCGTTCTTCGAAATCAGATATGTGATTTAAGGGTTCCCTTCATGTGTTTGAGCAGTTAGTCAAGTTAACGTCAACCACCAGTGGCGGCTGGTGGAACATGTTCTAGGTAGGGTTGTGCCACATCCAATCAATTTCAGCAAACATCCCAGTATGATTTAATGCAAAAAAATGAAGGTATCAAACATGCATTACTACTTTGCAGTTAAATATTTAACATTTATTCCAACATGAAAAAAGCAGTAAATAACACTTTGAAACACGTCAGGACATCTTATTTGTGCCACCCACACAGGCAGGCAATTCAGTATAATGTAATATATATCTATATATATATCATATAATAATATTCAGTATAATAAATATTTATTTATTTATTTATTTTTCAGGGACAATGCACACTAATTAACAGTTACACTGTAAGTGAGCCAGAGTTAGCCAGAGAGGCTAATTTCCATCTGCTGTCCCCGGCCAGATGTTTCAAGGCAGCCTAAAATAACAAAATCTCAAATTGAAACAGAGTTAAAATTCATAGAGAAACAGACAAATAACACACATACACACACACGCACATATATATATATATATATATATATATATATATATATATATATATATATATATATATATATATATATATAATATTATAGAACATTTATTGAGATGTCCCTATGGACCTTGTTATAGGAGGTAAAGATCAGGAGAAGTAAACATGAAGTGTAATTATGAATACTGATGTTAAATTAAGCTATGATGAGTTTTCACTGTTAATTTACCATCTGTATTACATGTTGATGCCTCCATGACCAAGTTAAGCAGATGAGACTGAGGACAACTATGTAGAAGAAAAGATGTTCACTTTGCCTAATATGTAGCTTGACAGAGTTCTCCATGTGTGTCCTGGTGTTCTCATGTCTCCTTACCTCCTCATCCCTCACTCCCTACCCTGGTGTTCTCATGTTTCCTTACCTCCTCATCCCTCACTCCCTACCCTGGTGTTCTCATGTGTCCTTACCTCCTCATCCCTCACTCCCTACCCTGGTGTTCTCATGTTTCCTTACCTCCTCATCCCTCACTCCCTACCCTGGTGTTTTCATGTCTCCTTACCTCCTCATCCCTCACTCCCTACCCTGGTGTTTTCATGTCTCCTTACCTCCTCATCCCTCACTCCCTACCCTGGTGTTCTCATGTTTCCTTACCTCCTCATCCCTCACTCCCTACCCTGGTGTTCTCATGTCTCCTTACCTCCTCATCCCTCACTCCCTACCCTGGTGTTCTCATGTTTCCTTACCTCCTCATCCCTCACTCCCTACCCTGGTGTTCTCATGTGTCCTTACCTCCTCATCCCTCACTCCCTACCCTGGTGTTCTCATGTTTCCTTACCTCCTCATCCCTTACTCCCTACCCTGGTGTTTTCATGTCTCCTTACCTCCTCATCCCTCACTCCCTACCCTGGTGTTTTCATGTCTCCTTACCTCCTCATCCCTCACTCCCTACCCTGGTGTTCTCATGTTTCCTTACCTCCTCATCCCTCACTCCCTACCCTGGTGTTCTCATGTTTCCTTACCTCCTCATCCCTCACTCCCGTAACTGTCCATGCTGGATCCGTCCCCGTTGTTTTAAAAAGCTAAATAAGTTATTAGCATGACGTCATCCAGCTAGCCAAACCTGTCTGGTGTACAGCTAGTACAGAAGCTTTGCATGTACTGCTTCCCTTTCCTGCGAGTCTGCTGTCTGATTGTGAGGTCAGGCTGATCTGGGATCAGCCACCGTCTACCATGCTCTTTTCCTAAACCTAACTAAGCTGTTTTGTTGCCTAAACTTATTTTCCTGTGATGTCGGAAGTTTATTTTGAAAAGACACTATGCATGTATGGAGTGGAAACAGACTAGCTGTCCCTGACACGTCCAAAACGTCAGTGTCATCCCCAGAGAGGGGATGGGTCCTGGGTCAGACTGGGCTAGACTTGAACCTGGTCCGCTGTGGGACTGGCCAGACTACAGCCTCCATTCTATCACTTCTTTTAATAACATTGGGCCCTCAGTGTGAGTGTGTGTGTGTGTGTGTTAGATACTAAAAAGATATTTTAACATGAAATATGTGACTATTCAAAGTGGTGAGGCTCGACAGCAATACTGGATTTGATTTGGAAAACATGAAGCGCTACTTCTGAAACGCACATTTAAGTAAGACGTTATTATGGGATGTCACTGCTCAGTTCATTGTAGTGCATAAATGTGACTGTATTGTTTATGTCAGCTACTGTACAGACCACTGAGAAATATATCACAGTCATCTGATCATCGTTGACTGTGTGATTTCCTGTTGAACCCTGTAGCACGCTCTCTGCATCGCCCACTGATACGATGCACGTATAAGGACATGTGAAGCAACAGAAAGGCCTTGGAGTAGATCTGCTATCGTACAGGTTGACAGCTGGAACACAGTAGATAATGTGTTGCTGCATGAAGAGTTCACAATGAACAAGGTTTCCCAGATTCCCGAACTCTGATTCTACACTTCACCTTTCATTGCACAGCTTGCCATGTACCCGTGTGTCCACTTGGAGGTGCTATCGGATTTCTATTGGTATGAAACAGCCGGGTTTGACTCGTGGTCAATCCAGTGCTCATTTTCTGAAGTGCGGTAACACACAGCCCTCTCAGCGTGCTGGAGCCTTCCATATAAAAAAGTTTGATGAAACAGAAACATCACATGAGGGAAACAAAATGGTGCACATTAGTTGTAGCTGTAGCTGATATAATTCAGTAGCTGGTACCAATGATCAACTTAAAGGTGATCTCTGACAGGAAGCAGGCAACTGCCCTCCAACCTCCACACATCATCAACAACATTCCTGCACTTGCAGTGTGCAGTTACAGTATGTTCTTGGGTTAAAGTTTTCCGTGGCTGTGTGAAATGACCCACACTCGAACCTGCTAATCAGCTTCGGGAGTCATTGATTTAGTGCCGGCAGGAGAAGCTGAAGGGCTGAGACTGAGGAGGCATGAGAGAAACTCAGAGGAAGAGGAGGGGGGAAGACCGCTATTGATTTGGTGGCAGGCGGCTCCTGACAGCTGCGCTAAGCTAGCACGTACTCCTCTCAGCCCCAGTCTGAAGCTCGGCAGACAGGGAAGTGCCTAAGAAGATTAGGCTGTAAATCCCACAGATTTCCTGACCCCCCCCCCCCCCCCCCATCGCATCTCCCCACCAGCAAACACCCTAACTCTCTACCACAATTAAAAGCTTTGATGTGTGGATGGTTGAATCTCATTGTGTGGATGAAATTAATTGAGTAGATTTCTAAATCTGATGTCGTAAAGGTGCGGAAATGTTCCATACACTGTCCTCCCATAATGGTAACAGGAGGAGTCTTTGGCATGTTCCGCTGTAGGCCATCATTTTAGTTTATAACATTCAAATAATAACATTATTAACTTAACTTAAGAGATTTCAGTGTTTGCATTATGTCAAAGACGTCTATGTGTTGTGTTGCGGAGATATCTAGTGAAATGAGCATGCTAACCACCTTGTGTTTTAAACTATACTTTGCCTCCCAAAATCCACTAAAACATGTATACTAACACTAGTAAACACAAAACATATTGTATTGGTTTAATATGATGAGGGTCAGATACCTTTTACAACTAAACAAGCTATTTCTGAGTGTGCACAAGCCCTGGTTGCTGACTAAATGGCCCACTGTAACACATTCTCTATTGTATAATGTACATCTGTCCGTCTGAATATGATCTTTTACATCAGCATTTCTACCGTGCATGACCGAAAATGTGCTCTTGCAGTGCGTGCAGAGCGTAGCATTTTCCGGTTCTTTCTCTGGAGCTCTTCAGAAAAGACTTACTCTTCGGCATGACTGCTAACCGTTAGCATATGACATGTTCTGTCAGAAAGAGCTGCAAGCGTCATAGCAACAATATACATAAGGCTTTTATCACACTAACCCTAAGGGGAGTTTTTGTAATGTTCTGACCCAATTCCAGCACAGAATTCACTTGGTAAAAGTGTCAAGTGTCAAGATCATGAGGTTTATTTGCAATACTACTGTCGTTCACTTTTAGTTTGCTTTATTTGGTTCTCAATGAGCTCTAGATCTTTCTTTGGAATGAAAGAGATGATGGGATTCTTTTCCATTTCAATTTGATTCATGTGTTGTGTCTTTGTCAACTTTCTAGCAGCTAGATAAAGATTATGATCCGAAAGATCATTAAGATGCATGTTTTATGCTACTTTATGTATACAAGTGTGTCTAGGGTTCGGGAAGATGTTGGTGTTGTAGGTTTATCTTCAATTTGTGTCCTCTGAAATGTTTGGCTGATATCCTTAAGCCTCGTCCTGCGTGCTCTGCATAGCCTGTTTAAATTGACGTTTCCAATAATAACTTCTTTACCGTCATATCGTCTGAGAATCGCAGATTAAAAGTCAGAGAAAACGGTTGCTGGTGGTCGATGAAGTACAAACACAACATATGGTGTAATGATGACTCCAACACACTTACAGGTGTTCTCATCGTTTCTTTGCTGGGAATGCTCTCTTGAACGCGAATAAGAACTCAATGAGAACTAAATTACATAAGACAAAGATGAAGTATCTCTTCCAGAGTATGCTTGAAGTTTACTGAAACAGTATGAAGGCTTTTCAATAATAAAGGGATAAAAAAGAACAGTATACAATAATCTCTCTCTCTGCATTGGCCTAGTTTCCTCTCAGCCCGTCCTCTGCTTGTGCTGTAGCCGTAGGCCTGTCGATGCCATCAGAATTACAAATTCTAATGGCGGTGTCACCACTTTGAACTGTGGGCTTGAAGAGCTTTGAGTCTGGCGCTGGCTTGGATATACCAGGCGAAGTCTTCGCATTGATCCCTCTGAATTTGTTTGACTTTGACAGTCTCTTTCTTTTTACTCTCTCCCCTCTCGCTTCATTCATTTTCTTGCTGGCTCATTCTTTTTCTTCTTCTTTCCGCTACACTCACCGTTTTTAACACGGGAGCAGTCAAAAATGTGAACACACACACACACACACATGCACACACCGCTCGCATACAGTACAGGTGATGTGCATGCTTAATCAGTTTTACTGAAGCGCAGCTCTCATTTCATCATTCAGGGAAGGTGCTTCCTGTTTGTGACGTTAGACTAGGATGAGATTCCACGATGGGAATAAGCCTCCTTATTGCGCACCCTCTTTGACTTTTAACATGTTAACATTGACTTTAGAATTCCATGGTTTGATAATGGAAGAGAGCAGTCTGCCATCATAAGAGACAGAGATGCAATGATTCCTACAAGTGGGATGGGAAAGCATTCGTAGTGTTACACTCATTTATAGACAAAACAAAAATGACAAAAGCAGTGTGAAGAATTACCACTCGAGAGAAATCAAAATCCAGTCCGTTGTCTCTCCTTCAAACGGCGGCTAATAAGTTCATGAAGTGGGTGTGCCAGATAATCATAAAGTTACAGAACTGCCCCTGGAGGAGGCCACTAGAGGGCTTCTTTTGGACCCGATGTGAAACTGACCCATGGAGAACTTAAACTTGGATTCTTTCTAATGGCCAAATGAAAATGATTCTACTTCTCTCTTGATTTATTCTCTCAGTAAACATTGTGAACATGAGTTTATGGTCTCAATCTCTAGTTTCAAGTCTTCTTCAATACAGCATGATGTTCATTTAGTGAATGATGGTCCATTTAGAGTCAAACCATAAAGCAGGGGATACTTCAGGGCGGGGCTACACAGTAATTGACAGGTCGCTGCCACGGCTGAAGCTGCCCATGTCTTAGAACTACAACTCTTTCACAGTGTATTTTCAGTTCATCAAAGTTAATTGTAACATTTTGCTCACCTAAAAATGTCTTATTCAGCGTTCTTTTGTACTTAACTCCACCCTCTTGTGTCCCTTCTGGTTGCAAAAAAACAAGATGGCAACGGCCAAAAGGCCAAAAGTCCACAAACCAATGTGTGACGTCAAAGTGTCTACATAAACTTCTTATACAGTCTATGGTTTATGAGGAAAGCAATGCATTCAACATGTTTGCCAGTCTCTCTGCTAAGCGAGGCTAATCATGTCATAACTCTGAATCAGACTGGATCAGAAAATGTGGAACGATGTCTTTGAAAGTAGTGACAATATTCATAAATCGTCAAATGCACATTTTTGTTTTGGTCATATTAAAAGATGTGTGCCAGTCTTATATCTGTTATCAAATCACTGCCAATAAACAGCGTCCAGCATGAGTATGAGCAGGCAATGTTTCTGTGCTTTCCCTCTCCCTCTGTGTGTCAGACAGCGCTGAACAACTTGTTCCGTCACCAGACAAAGATGATCCAGAGCTGCACCGTTATCTTCTGGATGAAAGCATGTGGGTGATAAGGAGGCTGCATGTCAAAGTGTTTGTTGCTCTCCCTGGAAACCTAGTTTTTACTACTACTACGACTGCTGTTTCCATAGCAACTACTGCCATCACAACAACTACTATTGTTCATCCAGTTCAGCAAGGCAGAGTTTTCTGCTCAACCACCAATAATTATCACGGTGATTCAAGAGGGAGTGTTAAGTTACAGTACAAGGTCAGTGCTGTCATCCCCCTTCCAACATGTTTCTACTGTACAATACTATAAAGTAAAAGGTCATTTCACCCAAATCACAATACGTTCCCACTAACAGTATGTCTAGCCTGCATTCCTCAGATTAGACTGTAATATCAACACCTCATTGTATAGAAGCTGAGATGATTTGATGTTGATTCTGGAATGATCAGGCTTTTCTTCATACACCAAGTCCAGACTTGGTTTACTGGGAGTTCGAACTTGGCCAGCGCCGCTGGGTTATTGTAGTGATATTGTAAGATTGCACTAAGATTCCAGGTTTTCCTGACGTTTGCTATGCATGTGCCTGTCACATAATGTTAGCTTAGTATTTATGCATATACTCTGTAAACCATAAACATCCACTCCGTTTTTACGTTTGTCTTTAGAGATACATTTGTGAGAAATGACCTACAAAGCCCAGTGAAGAGGAAAGCATTTGTTGTAAAGGGGTACAGAGGTAACGTGTCGGGTGTAGCATGTAGCATGTAGCATGTAGCAGAGTGTGTGATTTAATCACTTGTAGTAACTATCAGGAAGTGGGGGTTGAAAGTATGGTATGAAACAACAGAAGATGTGAAACATTAGTCAAGCAACTATTTAAAAATAGTTCGAATAAAAGTATGAAAGTAATAGTATAGTCATTACTTAGCAACTGCAACATTTCTTGTTATTGTGGTTGTATAAATGTAATTCATGGTGCGGTTAGATTGCTGCTAGACTACTTAGTTAATACAGGTGCAGACCTCTCTTTGTGTTCATTGACCGCAGTGAAAATGTTGTTTTTGAAACAGCCAGAAATATGGACTAAAGCAGGATAAAAACATGTTGTTAATTTGGGAAATCATTTATTTCAAAAATAAATGATTTTTGGACTGAGGAGTGAGACACAGAGAAGACTGATCCGCCTGCTGTGAGTCTGAAAGAGAGAGGGCAAGTGAAGGCAGATGATGGAAGGTGGATTTTGCATGCAATTTTTCTGTATTTATTAATAATAATGATAATAATGTGAATGTCAACGTTATGAGTGAAGCTTCAAACGATTTTGTACAACGCTACACATTTTCCAGGTTTGTTTCTGTTGGTTGTCTTTGCTCAAACGTTCTGTGTTACAAGGTCTGGAATAGTGTGGAAATAACAATGGCAGACAGCGAAGGAGATTCTCTTTGTATTCACTGGGCCGTGATGGTCACCTAGCTGGAGGACCTTCTTTAGCCTGATAGGACGTCTTATCCAGCAAGTCTGACTCACTTGTTGTTTCACACATTTTCTGATAGATGGAGCAGGAGATAAACAGAGAGGAAAGTCTCTTC
Source organism: Lycodopsis pacificus (assembly GCA_028022725.1). NCBI lineage: Eukaryota > Metazoa > Chordata > Actinopteri > Perciformes > Zoarcidae > Lycodopsis > Lycodopsis pacificus. Next base: position 25,406,143 of record CM051697.1, read on the forward strand.
TCTCACTTCTGTGTCTGACACATCGGGGATACATATATGTTAGAAAAGCCATGAAGAAGTGCAAGTTAACCTCAAAGAAACTCAGTTGGCAGAATTAGATTTTGACTCAACTTGACCAAAACTTTTCTCATGGACTTGCTTGCATTTCCTTAGATTTCAGGGCAAATCTGAAAATACTTAATCATTACAGCAAGCCTCATCATTATGTTATGTTGCAGTTGAGCTTGACAGTTAATTTATGACCTCAGAAATAAACAGTCTCAACCTAAGGTCCACTAACTTGTTAACGCTTACTTTTAGACTGTATCACATGGTCTTCATCAGCAAATGGAGTTTTATGGAAGTGTAGTTGTTTTTCTGAGGACCTCTTGGATGTCTTGACCCTTTTGACTAATAAGTTGAGCTTAAACATCATCATCTGCTGATGAAGACCACATGACTTACTCAAAGTGAGTATGTGGACCTTAAGTTCTGTTAAATAATGTTTTGCAGTTTGCTATCAGGCTCTTACCATTTCAAACCTTTTATCGGATCTTTTTTTCACATTTTCCAAGAAATGTATGCTTTTCAGCTTTTCTTTTTGGTGAGTTTAGAATCTTGTGAATCTAATGGCAGGAAACATCAGACCAGTTCTCAACATGCTCTGCTCCAGAACGTTGCCTCCGAGCACGTCTCCAAGCGCTCTTTGGCCTCCCTCCTGTCCACGTGTCTTAGAGAGGCCCCTCGCTCTTCTCTTTAACCCCCATCGGATGACTGACAACGGCAGCCAAACAACAGCGAGGAGGCGCTGCTTGTTGTTGGAGCCCCAAGTGAAAGGCTCTTACAGCCTGAGGGGGATCCTCCTGACACCATATCTACCCCCCTTGACCCTCTGCCTCACGTATTGATGTCTGCAGATGTGTCTGCCTGCATGATAATAGCCTCCACTGGAGGAGCCCCTCACAGCGCCCGTCTATAAATCACACAGGGGAATTGAACCTTCTGTGTGTGTGTATTTTCAAGACCTTGGGCCTGTTGGTGTGCTATCATGGAGTTTGTGTTTGTGTGCATACACTGCTTGAGGAGCTCCATGTTGCATTATTGATGGCCCTTAGGGAGGGATGAAAGTGTGAGTAGTGGGAGGGAGGGAGTGAGGGGGAGGAGGATGTGGGAGTGGCTGGAATCAGATATCAGAGTGCCTGGTTGTATTTGGTAGGCCCGCTATACATGGACATCAACGTCCAGGGACAGCTATAAGTTTCTATTGAATCTAATGCTGACAGGTGAGGCCCCTGGAGGACAGTGGGGCAGGGAGTTAAGGCTCTGGGATGTACGCTGATGTGACATCTGCTTGGCAGGTTGTAGAGGAACTGGTGGTGCTATCTCAAGATGGCGCCGCGGCTGGCTGCCTCAGTGTGTTGGTGCTCATTGTTTTGTGTTGTTTTTGTTGTAAATACTGTTTTCTGCTGTGATACCCAGAGCTCTTTCACCAGAGATGAGCTCATAAACATCAGGGGAACAACTAGTCAAAGGTGCGCTCACCTTAACTCATGCAGTGAAACGCCGACGTAGAGGTAAACGCGCTTGTGCGTCTTAGCACATGGGGATAATATGCACAACGCATATTTCTCTCCAACGTTCGCTCACGCAACAGTGCAACAAACTGGACGAACTTCAGCTACTGGTGGGGAAAGACAGAGAATGATTTTCATCATCCGTTTTGTGCTTTACTGAGATGGCTCTGTGGATCGATACTGGACTCCACGCTCCAGCTGGCAGGCTGTTCAGAGCGGACCGTTTCTCTGAGCTATCCGGCAAATCGAAGGGTGGAGGAATCTGTTTTTACTCTAACAGTGGCTGGTGCAACGATGTGACAGTGATTCTACAGCACTGTTCTCCCGATCTGGAATATTTCATTATAAACTGTAAACCCTTTTACTGCCCCAGTGAGCTCGCGTCATTCATGCTGGTCGGTGTTTACATGCCGCCGCAGGGCAACGTGCAGGAGGCACAGCGGACACTCGCTGAACAGATACTGTGTGTGGAGCGGACCAACCCGGACTCTTTACTTATTGTCCTTGGTGACTTTGACAAAGGAAACCTCAGCCATGAACTCCACAAATACAGACAGTTTATTAAATGTCCAACCACAGAGGAGAACATTTTAGACCACTGTTACACCACAATCAGCAGGGCCTATCACGCCGTCCCTCGTGCTGCACTGGGACTCTCTGACCACGTCATGGTCCATCTGATTCCTTCATACAGGCAGAAATGAAAGCTCTGTAAACCTGTGGTGAAGGAATTCTAGCAGTGGTAGTGAAGCTCTGGAGGATCTTCGGGCGTAATTGGACTGTACAGACTGGGATGTCTTCAGGACTACCACCAACAGTCTGGATGAGTACACAGAGGCTGTGACGTCATACATCAGCTTCTGTGAGGACAGCTGTGTTCCAAAAAGCACCAGGGTGAGTTACAACAACAAACAGCAAAAAAAAATAAAGAGGCAAAATACAAGTTTAGCAAGGCGGTGAGAGACGCTAAACGACTGTGCTCTGAGAAACTGCAACACCAGCTCTCAGCAAGTGACTCTGCTTCTGCCTGGAGAGGCCTCAGACAGATAACCAACTACAAACCTAATGAACGACCAATGCCTGGCAGACAAGCTCAACGAGTTCTTATGTAGATTTGAAAGACAATGGGACAGTCCTGACCCCACGGCTCCATGAACCAGCCCCAGACCAGCAGGTCCCCCTCCCCCAGCCCAGCAGGGGCTCATGCCTCTGTACCACACATCCCAGCGCCCCCTCCGCCCCCCTCCACAGTGACGACTCTCTCTATCCTGGAGAGAGACGTCAACAGGCTTTTTAAAAAACAGAACCCCCGCAAAGCAGCCGGCCCGGACTCTGTCTCCCCCTCCACCCTGAAGCATTGTGCTGATCAGCTGTCTCCGGTGTTTACAGACATCTTCAACACCTCCCTGGAGACATGCCACGTACCAGCCTGCTTCAAGGCCTCCACCATCATCCCCGTCCCCAAAAAACCAAGGATCACTACAGGCCCGTTGCCCTGACCTCTGTGGTCATGAAGTCTTTTGAACGCCTAGTCCTGTCCCACCTAAAAACCCTCACTGACCCACTCCTGGACCCCCTGCAGTTCATCTACAGAGCCAACAGGTCTGTAGACAATGCAGTCAACTTGGCCCATCACTTCATCCTCTAGCATCTGGACTCCCCAGGAACCTACGCCAGGATCCTGTTTGTGGACTTCAGCTCCGCTTTCAACACCATCATCCTGTCTCTGCTGCAGGACAAGCTCTCCCAGCTGCAGGTGCCCGACTCCACCTGCAAGTGGATCACAGACTTCCTGTCTGACAGGAAGCAGCACATCAAGCTGGGAAAGCACGTATCAGCATCCCGGACCATCAGCACCGGCTCCCCCCAAGGCTGCATTCTTTCCCCTCTGCTCTTCTCCCTGTACACCAACAGCTGCACCTCCAGTCACCAGTCCGTCAAGCTCCTGAAGTTTGCGGATGACACCAACCTCATTGGACTCATCTCTGGTGGAGATGAGTCCGCCTACAGGTGGGAGACTGACCATCTGGTCACCTGGTGCAGTCTGAACAACTTGGAGCTCAATGCTCTAAAGACAGTGGAGATGGTTGTGGATTTTAGGAAGAACGCAGCCCCACCAGCCCCTATCACCCTGTGTGACTCCCCCGACAACGTGGTGGAGTCCTTCCGCTTCCTGGGCTCCATCATAACCCAGGACCTCAAGTGGGAGCTGAACATCAACTCCATCACCAAGAAGGCTCAGCAGAGGATGTACTTCCTGAGGCAGCTGAAGAAATTCAACCTGCCAAAGCCAATGATGGTTAATTTCTACACAGCCATCATTGAGTCCATCCTCTGCTCCTCCATCACCGTCTGGTACGCTGCAGCCACAGCCAAGGACAAGGGCAGACTGCAGCGCATCATTCGCTCTGCTGAAAGAGTGATTGGCTGCATCAGGACCAAGACCTCACGCCACATGAACAGTTTCTTCCCATCGGCAGTCAGGCTCATCAACAAAGCCCGGGATCCCCACTGACTCTGTCATCCCCAGGACAATTTCCTACCGGTCACTCCCCTACACATCCCATCTCTGTTTCTTTATTTAAACACACTCGACACTTTTATACTCCACTTCATCTACTGTTCATAGTACTGTTATCTGTTTGTGCACTTTATTTTATATTTCTATTCTTTTCTATTCTGTTGTAAATGTTAATATGTTTCTATTTCTTCCACAATTGTTGTTGATTGTTTAATGTTATGCACCACCCGCCATGACAAATTCCTTGTATGTGCAACACACATTGGCAATAAACAGTTCTGATCATCAGAATCAGAATCTGATTGTATATATAATGTATACTTATGTGTTCAGCAGGTGAATTAGCCTAATACTCAAACAGAGAAAACAAAGTCTCTAAAAATATTTATTTAAGTTTGAATTCAGCAGTTCAATTTTTCCATATAATTTATACAATAAATTTTTTTAAATAAAGTGTTCCTGAAACACATCACAAGATATCAATCAAGATTGTCTCATAATATCGATGTCTGTATTCAGAAACTGAATGATTTGGTGTAAACCCTGCATTAGACTGGTGCTCTCCTGCCTCATGCCTCCTGCATGCTGGGATAGGCCACATCCACACATATGGATGAACGTATGGATGAGTGGAACTCAGTTTAGGAAACATGAGCTGAGATTATTCCCCTCTGAGGATATGCAGGGAGTGCAGGTGCTGTGTGCATTGTGGGTATGCATATACATGTACTGTGTGCCCATATGGGCGATGCAGTGTTGTACCGAGTTTGACTGACTGAGCGTGTGCATGACAGCAGTATGTTCATTTGTCCTGGTGCACGAGTGTGTGTGTACCTCGCTGCGCTAGTTGGGCTACATGTGCTCAGAGAAGGTGTCAGGTGGGTAGTTCTGCACCGTCTGATTCGTTGGAACCTGCACAGACCTGACAGGGGTGTAAATTGCACAGATTAGGCTTCCGGCAGCTGGGGCATCTGTTGGCACTTCACGGTTAATGACTGCTGTCAGCCAGGAGACCCCCCTGCTCCCACCCCTGCCCTGGTTATTGATCTCCCCTCTCATTTGGTCTGTCCCCATTGTTTTACAGCCTCCTCCCCCTCCTCCGGGCCCATCCTCATTGCTCATCATGAGCCCTAACATGTGCTGCACCTGTTCTACTCACTGCTCGTGATAAAGTTGCTGCGAGGCTGGCAGGTTTATCAAGTCCGAACTTTTTATGCTGCTCTCGGTCATCCTTCATCGCTGATATGGAGTGTGTGTGTCGCCAGACTGGTTGTGACCTTTCATTGTATCCTGGATATGTGCCAGTGTTGGCCTGCTCCTGTGTGATACGGCTGTTTGTCTGATAGTTCTCATTCTATATGAATATGTGAAGGTGTGCTGTACTGCAGCTGCAACGTAGCTGCCAACATCTCGTGGTAACGCATGCTCTTGAGAATAGTGTTGCTTTCAAGCAACTTTCACACTTTGTATCAACCTAAACAAAGACTGAAGCGTTGAGTTTGTTTAGACCAGGGCCAGATTTACCAGCTAGTGGGCTCTGGGGCAAACATTTGGTGCTGGGCCCCCTAAACCACCCTGTCCCTCCCCCTGTCTGTACAGTGCAGTTTTTCTAACCTAGCCTTAGGTTTGCTGTGTGGTTTGACTAAACACAGGTTCATAGAGGAATATGTGGAAGAACAGACAGGGCCTCAATTACCATTATAGTTGATATTGTGTTTTAATTGTACATATTGATTCACAAAATGTCACTTGAATGAGCACAAACTAGTTAAAAGCAAGAAACCTTCAGGGGCTCCTGGAGTTCCTGGGCCAGTTTCCCGCTTTTCCCGGATGACAATCAACTAGTAGTGTGCATGAATATGAACACATTATTCACATATGCACAGATAATGCACTCTGACCAGATATGAAAAACATCTGAATTTCTTTTTGAATCTGTTAATTTTGTTTTTTTAAATTTAGCCCCCCACCATCATTAACCCGATTCACCTCAAACATCACGTTGCTTCTTCTCAGGGTCACAACTCATCCTCATCAAAACAAACAGACATCATACACACTTTTGTATTATCGGCAGCATCAACTCTGTATAATGTTGTGTGTTTGCATCTAGCGGTAAGGTTGCAGATTGCAACTAAATATAACAACTAAATACCCGTCTGCTCACCCCTCCCTCTCCAAGTGTGTCGGAGAACTATGGTGTCATGAAAGGCTGTAGAGTCAGTGTTTGGTATGTCTGTTCTGGGCTTTTGTAGTAACATGGCGGTGAAACATGGCGGACTCCGCTCCCAATGTACACATGGAGGGCTCATTTTTAGCTAACGAAAATTATTAGTTTCAGGTCATTATACACTAATAAAAAAATTGTTATAAATATTATATTCAGTTCCTGCTTGAATGCTACACTTTGCATCTTTTAAATGCATTGTTTATTGTTATTACTCTGTCACATGTAATAACACTTGATGTAATCCAAGTTTGAGACTTGGAAATATCCCTGGCTGTTGGACAGACATATTGCCAGAAATATTTGCCAGGAATGCACATTTTTCGAGATCACACACAGTGACACTTGGCAAACTGTGATTCCCGTTGACAGCTACACAATGTATCATGATGGGATAACGTCATACACAACATGACATGACACAACATGACCCATTCTGTGAGACGGATAACTGGCATGCATGTTAATAGCACTTACAGAGAACACACAGTATACAGTTTATGCATGAGCTGGGACCTGAGCAGCCTCCTGGATCCCTCTGAATACCCCACGTCTAATGTTGTATGCTAATCTGCTAACCTTGAGGGCACCCAGACTGAAAACCAGCGAGGGGGAGCAAGAAAGAGCTGTCTTCTCTGCTCGAAACGCTTTGACACGATCCGCTGAGTTTCCAGCTTGCACTCAAGGGCTGTTAATGAGTGCGCAGAGTTGTATGAAAATTCACAGTTGGTATAGAAAAGAGGGTTTTGAAACGATGTTTTTTCAGCGTGAGGCATGAGGGAGAATGTGAATGGTCTTGATTAGACATTGAAATCTTTTTGTATATGACAGGTGGCGCGTTAAAAATGGCGGAGGGAGGTGACATCTTGGAGGTCATCCAGGGCTCCCCATTTTGTGCCGGAGCGCAACTGTAGACGGAGGAAGAGAAGAAGACAACAGGTGACAGACAAAAGAGAAGCCCATTGGGGAAGTGATGAGCGGAAATGGAAACAACTGAAAAAGCACACAACCGGGCAACTTCTGAACATAAGCCTGTGATTTATTTGGTTCAGTGAAAGAATCTGAGTTTCTGAATAAAAATTCCCATTTGCAATAGCTCTCATCATATCGGAATACAAATTATTAACCGTACCTTTGCAAACCCAACAAAACAGCCTGAAGGACTTACTTTAAGCGAACATTAAAGGATTGGGGGGAAGAAAACTGGAGGAGAAATTAAAACTTTATTCAGTCTACAGAGGTGTTATAATTTAAAGTGAGTAGAACATAACAGTAGAAATAATGTGTTTATGTTACAAAGGAATGTGTTCTTGCATGTGATTGGCAAGCAAATGTTGAGCCAGGTTCCACTGCTTTTCCTCTCAGTAATAATCACATCATTCTCATCAAGCTGATCACTGAGATCTGGGAACATAGTGGCATTGCTAAAAAGAAAAGAAAGACTTTACATTCTTGGTGCCTGCCATTGATTGGACGGACCATTATTCCAAGACCCAGTTAGTCTGTAAAAAGTCCCACTTTTTCCGAAAGCTAATTTGTCCGACAGTTAACCCCAAAAAACAAACACCCAAAAGGCCCATTACTCAGAAAATACAAACTTTCTGTGTAACACTCAGAAGCACATGGATTATCATTATGCAAAATCATGTCATCAGTCACAATATTTCCTGTTCCCATTCTTTCAGTTTCCCTCTGAAGTTTGGAGATTATTAACACATATTTGGATTTGCTCATTTTCACTTCAAACAAAACATTCAAACATTTAAACTTAGATGTTTCACGAACTGTTTAATCGTCTGTCTGCTCATGTTTCTTGACCCATCGTACCTCCTTGTAGAAAGCCACCAGGTTCCAGACCTCAGCAATCAGATATCATCCCAACTGATAAGAAAACGAGAAAAATAAGACCCAGGTTGTGACAAACCGGAACGATCCTATGAGAAGTACTTGTATGTGTGCGTTGAATTGACTGTTTTTTATGTTTCCAGGTGAAAGCTGCAGCGTCCTGCAGATATCAGCTGGCATCCGACTGCCCGATGTCTCTCCAACATGGTCTGCCAGCCTGCTGGAGATAGCCAAGGACATCAAAGAAACCGCCATCCAGACGCCCTCGCAGGTGATGCCATACCCTGCCTGCATGACAACACAACCATTCGAACTGGATACCTGACAAAATCCCTTCAGTATGTTCATAATGGATTAGCAAAAATCACTGGATTGGTGTATTCCTCCAAGCCCACACTCAAACTAAGTCAATGCTTCTAAATCCATGAGAGGTGGTGAACAAATGTGTGTGTCAGGAGAGAATGGGACCTGGTTTGAATGCCTGCCAACCTACGGTCCTACGCTCTCGTCGTGTTTGTTGGTGACTAAATGACAGTGACAATATCCCTTCATGAAACCACTTAGCATGTCTGTAGTGCCGTCTTCTTTTAGCTCTTCAGACATGGCTGCTGTATAGCTTCCTGACTTTAATCCTTTTTTTGGCCCCATTCTGTTCTGAACACATCTCACAGAGCAGGATGTACTCAGGCTAAAATGCTATTGTCTGTGTCTCTCTCTTGTCACGTTAGCGAGAGGGATTTCAACAGAATCTAGACTGAATTGGTTGCTGTATATGTGCCAGATATGTAGATAGGGTGGGAACGATACGTTGCATTGCCAATAACAATTCCACACTTCAGTGGTCCTTCAGAGTTCAGCTTTGACTTGAGTTGTCAGTATGTTTGAAACTTGTATGACGTGTTGTCAGACCACACCTGAAGGTATACAAGTGTTTAGGAGGGTCAAGATACAATAATTGCACAAACGGGGATATCGGTTTGTCTCATGGTGTAGACTTTGGTTGTACAATCCTTTCTCACCTCCTCACAGCTGTGACCAGTCTTCAGCTTGTCAGATTTAACAAAGCCACGCTCACAGGTAAACACTTAGTCATAGAAATAAAGGTCGGTGACGAACACATTTAGTCATAGTTTTCGTTAATGACATTCACACTGCCAGTGCCTGATAACAACACCAAAGATCTGTCAAAAACAGCACTATTTGCAAATTTGAGGGAACATTTCAGCCTGAAATTTGTTAACTTAAATTTTCAGCTTGTATGGCTCCAAAACCGACATCAGCCAAACTTTTCCTCTCATATCGTCATTGTCTCTGTCTCTATCGCCCACGGTCTCTTGTCCTCCACACTCATCTCCCGCTCCTCCACCCATACATGCATCACTCCTCTCCCACTATCTGCATTACACATGCTCGCTTTCTCTGCCTTCCCTCGGTGGCTTTTAGGTTGTCATTCAGCCTTTGAGAGAGAAAGCCTTTGAAAGCTCCGGAGGACTGTCAGCTCTCCCCCACTACCGCTAAATCGAGCTCGGTGGCGGAGGCTGACTCGTTGCTCCTGGAGGGTGAGTGGGAGTCTGGAAGCTGATCAGACGGCCCGGTGCTCGGGGGCGGAGGAGCTGCCACCTTCAGCTACCTGGACGCTGAGGGGAGATAGTGGTGCCTCGGGCAGCAAGCCCTTTAGTCACAGTCTCACTGACTCACACGCAGGCGGCTGCCTTCAAGCACCCACTGAAAAATAAAACCGTTATATAGCTGTTCAGCTGATATGGTTAAGTTATGACACTTTGTCCCTGTGTTAATTGCTCTGCTACCCTTGTGTTAAATATATGAGTGTTTATATATCATACCCCCTCTTTTACCATGATATAAAAGCCCTTTTGGTTCATCTATTACTTCACAAGATCAATAGAATGCTCCCTTTATACATCAACTTACAGGTTGGAGACCCCAGTGAATCGGTAGAGAAATTAAAAAAATATATACATAAATATACACTGAAGGGGAATTCTGAATTGTTTTTTGAAAGGAGATTTTATTTCCGCATTAAAAAAGACCAACCCGACGTGAAGTCAAAGAAGAGCAGCTGACCAAGTTAAACACATTTTAATCTCAACGTTGAATTCTTTCAACTATCCAATTGTCCATACAATGATAATAAAAGCCTAAAGGACCAATTCATGAAGTAGATTTTAATGCTGAATGTGCAGAAGGTATCTAAACCCAGATGTCATTGCTTTTAAATCATACTTTAAATCATATATTTTATATGAGGTTGACCAATTTGCAATTGGAACTTGCAAATACTACAGCTAAGAAGAATTACTTGTGGTTAAATAAATTAATATAATGTTACTTTATTATGAGTTGCCTATATTTACATTATAACTATCACACTGATGTAAATACTAAAATGATACAAATACAAAGTGTCTTACTGTATGAAGGTGGGTGGGATGGGGGACATATGTTGTTGTTGTAACTCTGTTATGCTGTTCATTGTAAGGCCCTCTGAGGCAAATGTGTGATTTGTGATTTTGAATTGAATTGAATATGGGTAAAAGAAAAGCAGGACATGCATTCAGGAGACTGCTTTTCCACTGTGAAACTAAAAGTCAGCATTGCCTTGTTTAGAGTCTCTAGTCAGGTGACCCGTTAGACACCTGGTAGTCACTTGTGTCATCAGTCGGTGAACGTCAATCACGAGTATACAAGAATTGGACGTAATCCCTGTGACGTGATTTTTTAAATCATATTAGTCAGTCTCAACACAGTGGCTTCTCAAGAAATAACATCCACATCACCACGTTCTTTATCACGGCCTTACATCTATCTGAATGTATCTGGTATACTTCCATTTTAAATCTTTTTGTAGATTCTTCCACGCCTGAGGTGCATAGTAGGGGAATGCAATCTTCCCCAAATCTATCAAAACCCCGGGTAAATTAAGAAGCAACTACATGGAGGAATGTAGCTGGTGATTACCAGTACTAGTTTTAACTTAAATAACTGTCCCCCTCCACCAACCAATCATGTTGCAGTTTACATTCAAGTCTGTCCAATATGTCATCTGCTCATCATTTCATCTTTGTTACGTGCTGTGATGTGTTTTCTCTCTCTATCTCTCCCCAGGCTCCATCCAGGTGCCACCCTTCCCCTGCCTGGCAGCTGCAGCTTGTGAGCGAACGCGGCTGCACTCAATCGCCGATTAGTGCCAGGATGGGATCCAGACATGTTGGTGGTGGTGGTGTTGGAGGTGTGGTGGTCTCCTCTGCTCAAGCTCTGTGTAGTGTTGATAGTAAATGAACTGTACTTGTAAAGCGCTTCTCTTGTCTCCCGACCACTCGCACAAGCACATAAACACTACATGTCATCATTCATATCACGCAAGGTGCCACCCTCCCATCAGGACCCAAACTAATCATCATTCATCATTCATACACTGCAGCTTGCGGGAGCAATTTGGGGTTAAGTGTCTTGCCCAAGGACACAACTACATGCGACTAGCGAAGCCGGGGATCGAACCGCCGATCTTGTGATTGAAGGACGGCCCTGCTCTACCACTGAGCCACAGTCTCTTACCTATCTATCTATCTTAAAACTATCTTAAAACACCACTCTAGAAAACACACAATGAGTCACACTGTGTGTTTTCTAGAGTGGTGTTTTAAGATAACAAGTGACCTTGACCTCAAACATACTACTGCTGTGAATTAGTGTCGTTTTCAGTTGTTGCCTTTTTCTTTATTCATCCGTTTCCCTGCGTTATTTACTCTGTTGCTCCCCTCATCCCCTGGATGTGAAATTGTCATAATTAGCATATTAATTATTGTGTTAAGGCCAAATGTGTTTTATGAGGTCAGTGACCTTTGACCACCAAAATCCAACCAGTTCATCCTTGAGTCCAAGTGGACGTTAGTGCCACATTCACTGGACAGTCCTGAGATATCAGTGACCTTGACCTTTGACCTTAAAATGCTGATCTGTTCATCAAATATGTCATCGTATTTTATTGGCAGTTAAAGTAAAGCAGGCAATCCTTGCTCTGAGCTTCCTCACTAGATTAGCAATTTTTACATGAATTAAAGCGTGTCGTCCATCCATATACACCAATACTTGTACGAGGGCATCGTTTCAATGAATTCACCATCGGACACAATAGCATGAGCTGATTGTGAAAATGTCTAAAATGCTCTGTCTTGCACTGTTGAGAAAACCTTTTGATACAAAATTACAAAACTATCACTCGGTCCTTGGCCCAGTTGAATCAAAATCAAAATCTCTGACCAGGTTTTTGAGATATCTCACAAGTACACATGTTGGCCTAAGTTAGTATGTTTATGACTTTTAGACTTGATTTTACCTCGTCTTGACTTAAAATTAATTGTGAATGCTGTGTAAGCTACAGACCACCGGTTGCATCCTTGGTGATCTGAGGATGGAAGGAAGGAAAAAACAACCTCTTAGTTGCCATCGCGGTTGAATAGCAGGGCTGCCAAGGGAAGCCTGTAGAAAAAGCAGATCATTCAGTTTAAAGTTGTACATATCTGACTAGAACCAGAAATAAAATGTGTAAAACCTCATTTTTCTTGTACAGTGTAAAATGTTGAGGCAATGATGGCACCATGGACCATTGACAGGACAGAATACTTCAATACACTGACATATTCGACTCTCTCTCTCTCTTTATCTCTCCCTGAGGGGCTTATTTGAGGGCTACCAGATCATTTCAGTGGGCCAATTGCCGTGAGAGCCTGCGGCTGGCTGCTTTGAAAATGAAAAAGAAAATTCCTCGAGTGCCACCGGCTCTGTTAGTATGCAACTTAAAAGGCTGCTTGGTTGCTGTAATACACTTAAAGGATTTCCCTCAAAGACCCCATGAGTTTTGGGAGGAAGATGCGACTCTATCAGGATTTGCAGACATCTAAATTAGTCCAGGAGGGTAAGTCCTCGCAGCACAGGGATATCACTACTCTGTGGAGTTCAGAGCCAGTGGGCTCGTTTGTCAACAGGAAGTGAGAGATGGGGGTATTCAAACAGCATAAAACAATTGGCGGAGAAAATGAAGTTACAGGAAACCGGGAAAGACATTATTAGAACTCAAGAAAACATGTTTAATCATGGTGGCCTATTGGAAACATATTGGATTTCTTGAACGCAGTACTAAGGCTATCATTATTGACATGAATATTAAAGTCACCTACAATAATTACTTTATCTGTTTTCAGGACTAAACTTGACAAGAACTTTCAATAGGAATTCAGAATACGGAATGCAATTGGCTGTAATTTTCCAGGTTCGGTCTGAAAGACCAAGAATGAGTTTTAAATTAGTTATAATTGAGTTAGTTATGTTGAGGGTTGATTGATAGCTTGAGTCAAAGATGGCTGCTACTCCACCTCCTTAGGCTGACATATTCTTCATGGCACAAACTGATTTCAGTAAGACAAAATAAATCAATAGGATTATCTAATATTAAATCATTTACTAATATAGCTTTAGATGAAAGAGTCCATATTTCATTTTTTGTTGCAATATTTGATCGGTGGTATTATCTTTTATTAGGTTGTTTAGTATAACTCCTCTCCTGTTTACTTTTGATTTAATTAATTTAAGTGGCCGGGTCAATAAAGTCATGGAATGGCATTTCATAGAATGTCTTAAAAAATCATAGTACAGTATGTAAAGAAAAAAGTCAAATAATAGTATTGTAAGTCAGAAAAAGTAATTTACTTTGTAAAAAAGTCAGAATAAATATTTAAAGAAGTAATAAAAAAGTAATTGTATAGAATGTTGAACAAAAAGTCAAGCATGTCATTGTATGTCAGCAATGTAAATTAAAGGTCATAATGTAGTATGTCAAGAAAGTCATAGTACAGTATGTATGAAAAGACGTGGTGTAGTACGTCGAAAAAGTCAGATTATCATTTGTAAAACAAAATCATATTATACCATGTCATAAAGGTTATAAGAAAGTCTAGTATAATATTTGAAAAAATTCATAGTATAGTATGTCCACAAAAGTCATTATGAAAGTTATATTTTATCATTTGTAAAAACAAATCATGGTCAAAGCATAGCAAATAAATATCAATAGTAAATAATGTAAAAAAAATCAGAGTAAAGCATGTCGAACTAAGTCATAAAACGTCATAGTATTGATTGTGGAAAAAGTCGGAGAAAATCATAGTATAGTAAGTAGAAAAATGTGTCATAAGAAGTCATGTTAAAAAATACAGTATGTTGAAAATATCATTAAAAGAGATCAAATTGAATCAGAATCAGCTTTACTGGCTTTATTATTCCACATATGCATACATGGAATCTGACTCCGGTTTACACATTGCTCTCAACGTACATAAATGGAATATACAAATAAAAATATAAAAACTTCCTGCGCCAGCTCAGGAAGTTCAACCTGTCTCAGGAGCTGCTGATCCTGTTCTACTCCGCCATCATCCAGTCTGTTCTCTGTTCCTCCATCACTGTGTGGTTTGGATCAGCCACCAAACAGGACAGGAACAGACTGCAACAGATTGTCAGGTCTGCAGAGAGGATCATTGGTTCCAGCCTGCCCTCCATCCTGGACTTGTACACCTCCAGAGTCAGGAGACGGGCTGAAAGATCTCTGCAGACCATCACACCCTGGACACAAGCTGTCCACCTCCTCCCCTCTGGTAGGCGCTACAGGGCTCTGTACGCCAAGACCACCAGACACAGGAACAGCTTCTTTCCACTGGCCGTCACTCTGATGAACAATTAATCAGACAAACTGCACTATTACCTCCTTTCTGCACTAATATCCCGAATCCATTGTTATTGCTGTTCTTTATGCTCATATATATTCTTTGATGTATATTTATATTGTACATAGTAGTTAAATGTTTATGCTTACCTCTGGTCTACTTTGTTGTCTTTAATGTCCTTGTTTTTTGTTTTTGTCAAGGCTGATTCTGATTCATAGTACAGTATGTCATGAAAAGTCATAAAAAATCAAAGTAGTAGTGTCATTCCTGGGACATGCTTGAATACAAGTTATTTTCATTGTTATAATGATAAACTCATATATATATAAATTCATAGTATAATATATCATAAGAAAGTCAGAGGATGCTAAAGTAATTTGAATATTGCATAAACATTCATAGTTGAGTTAGTATAGAATGCCATACAAAAAAGTATTATATACTATAAATATGCATAAAATGTCATATTTTATTATTTCATAAAAAGTCATAGTATGACAAAGTTATAGTATGGTGTGAATATAGTATAGTAACGTATACATAGAGAATCAAGTATGGCAGTATAGTATGCCATAGAACGATGACAGTACAGGATTGTCATCAAACAAGTTATAGTAGATTATGTCATACAAAAGCTATATTTTGAAGGATCACAACAAAGCCACAGTGGAGTATGCCAATACAATTCATTGTGTATTATTTCATGAACAGTCTTAGTATGACAAAAAACAGTAGAGTAGAGGAGTCCAAAAATCACAGTATAGTCTGCCATTAAACAGTCATAATGTCATACAAAGATGACATGGTACGTCATAAAAGAAGTCAAAGAATAGAATGCTATTCAAAGTCAGTCTATTATTTCATAAATAGCCACTGTAACCAAGACAGTGCAGGTTTGAGAAATGGCATTCGTCATTTGTCCGTTGCCACTGATTTGGGAGTGAGCAAAGATTATAAATCAGTAGGCAGTTCATGCGACACTGCCTTATGAAGACACTTCTGCAGCTTGTATCTCAACGTGAGATGAGTAAGAGCAGTTGCAGACGGCAGCAGAGCGGTGCCAGCAGTCGAGCAGCAGCATGCCGAGGGCTCGTAGGCTGTTTGATCACTGTCATGCTGCTGTACGTACAGGCTGTCAGGTTCATGATAATTTAACCTCAACTCTCCAAGCCCTCCTCCTCAGCCTCCTCTTCCTCCTTACCGTCAGCACGCCTCAGATGATTACTGCGCTCAGGATCACAGCCTGTTCAATATGTCATAGAGGTCCATTAAAGGCACGAGAGAGTCTCTCTCTCTCTCTCTCTCTCTCTCTCTCTCTCTCTCTCTCTCTCTCTCTCTCTCTCTCTCTCTCTCTCTCTCTCTCTCTCTCTCTCTCTCTACGTTCAAACAAGGCTCGATTGCCCGCTGTTGAGAATGTTGATGACTGTGCCTTAGTAGCCAGAGGCGTGTGTGTTTTGAAGGGTATTTTATGATAATTGATGCAAACTGTGTGTGAAATAATTCTTTGTTAAAAAGTGTCAATGACTTGATTAAAACTTAGCAACCACATATGAAATATTTGATAATGGAGAGCAGCACTGAATTGGCTCTTTTAAAAGTTCA
Source organism: Lycodopsis pacificus (assembly GCA_028022725.1). Classification (NCBI taxonomy): domain Eukaryota; kingdom Metazoa; phylum Chordata; class Actinopteri; order Perciformes; family Zoarcidae; genus Lycodopsis; species Lycodopsis pacificus. The sequence goes on from CM051697.1 coordinate 25,422,631, forward strand.
CAATGATTTGTGCTGATATAATATTTACCGTAGCTCAGCATTTATACATACAGTCCATCATGAAGGGGTCGTAAGTAGACTTGAACCATTGGTTGGGATCCAGGGAACAGCCCCAAAGTGGTTTAAGTCGGATATATCTGGAAAATAGAAGTTCCTCTGTGTGTGTGGGAATGCTTCTTTCCTTTACCTACGGGGTCCCTCTGGGCTCTGTTCTTGCACCTCTTCTCTTCTCTCTATATATGTTAGGGGGTGGGCAATTATGTTCCCCAAGGGGCCACATTCAACTATGTACTTCCACTCCACTACATCTCAGAGGGAAATATTGTACTTTTTACTCCACTACATTTGTCTAACAGCTTTAGTTACTTTGCACATTATCATTTCTCAAACTTTTCCAAACGACCCAAACTGAACAACAGAGTATAAAAGAGTTAAAATGAGCTCCACCGTAAACATCTGCAGCAGGAATAATGATCCAAATTTACAAATGTAATATCCATATATAATAGTAAAACACTGACAGGGATCATGTTTCAGCTAAATTAGTACTTTAATCACTATTGTTTGCAGTCCAAGGACCTCATTTTCACTTTTTCAGTTCAGTGGAGAACTCTAGTGTGAGTGGGCTTGAACGAGTGACTGAAGTCAGGCTGAATGTGTGAGGTGAGATGTGAAGGACAGCTGACAGGTGATGTCAGTGAGAGATGTCAGTGTCATCACGGAGAATGTTTGTTCACAGATGTAGGTCGATCCAAAGAGAACCAACATCTTCTGAGCGTGTTGCTTTAGCAGCTTAGCTAGCAAAGCCTCAGATGTCCGTGCCGCTCTGCATCACCAACACATTCTAACACATTCACGAACGTACTAACGGACGTAAATTGAGATATTAAAAAAAACAGCAACGGTCGCCTTCAAAATAAAAGCAATGCAGCTGTATTCCGTGAATGATGTACACTTATTTACGTTTTATTCCTAGTTTCCCATTGACGTCCCGCGGGCCGGACGGTGGCAGCCAAAGGGGGCCCGGAGGCCGTAAAATGCCAAGGTCTGATATATATGCTCATTAAGAAACATAGCATCTCCTCTCGTGGACGATAACCCGCTATACCTCCCACTGAAAAGCCAAACGGCCTCTGTCTGCAGGCTCGACTGTTTCCCGGACATTAAAGACTGGATGTCTGAAAAGCTCTCAATGCTGAACAAACTGAACACCGAGGTGGTTCTCTTTGGCGCCGCTAAACACACCAGCTTTCTGTGTGGGAGGCTCGGCCCACTGTCAACCTTTGGGAAACCAAATGCACAAGACCTTGGGATGATTTGGGATTTTACATTCGTTTGACAAACGGATAGATTCCGCGGCGGCACGTCTCAGTTAAAATGAAAAAGTAATCCATGCTTCAACCACCGCTCGTCTTACTGTGACGCCACCTCTTTTCTTTGTCTTTTGAATATTCTTAATTGCCAATACTAACTGGCCCTCCATAATGGTGTTTTATTAGTTTTGGCAAAACTCATTGATTTGACCTTGATCTCTGCATGTTGTGTGCCATGTTGACCTGCTTTAATCTGCCTATATGTTCGTAAAGCACTTTGTTCGGCTCATGATGTGTAGAGATGAATCTGACTTGGTTCGGTATCTATAAATATCTCACCATGCGTGTATTCATCAGGTGGTCGTACAGATCACTGCCAGAGGAAAGAGGGAGGACGTGCAAGAAAATAAAAGATAAAAAGAAATATTTGTTTGCTCTGCTGGAAGCAACAAACTACATGATACACACTTAGAGCTTCCAATCCTCATTAGTGTTTCACAGATGCACCCACACACATAGCGCTCATGATGGCACCCGCCCCCACACACGCAGTTGATACACAAAATAAGTACAGACAGCAACTAAAACAGAGGGGTAGAGAAAGAAAAGATAATCATTAACATTCCCAACAGCGGGAGCTTTAGTCTCTTGTGTCTAATGAATAAAGCAAAACCTAGAATGAATTTCTTTCTTGAAGCCTTTTTGAAATTCATGGAACCTCACAATGGGTGTGTCGAGCGAGTTGTACTTGTTGTATCTGGATGGGTGTTATACTTTTTTTATAAGTTTGTCCGTGGTATATTTTATTACAGGCTAAGTGTAGAAATATTACACTTCTGGGACTGTCATCCTGACAGGCGTGTAATCGATCACGCCCCAACCACAATTAACTACACATGGATATTTGCCCCTCCAAATATTTGTAGTGAGCAGTCATTAAATACCTCAAAAAGCTGAAAAAAAGCCAGATTCTTCAATATTGTCTTCACTGCACTGCTCCTGCGTTATGCTGCTCTTCATGTCAACCAGCCAGAATGAACACAACAGCTTTGTGACAATCACCAGTGCAACCTTTCCTCATACAATGATTTGTATAATATCAAAATGTTACTCCGGTGCATTTTCCGACGGAAATCCAGCAACACTTGTCAATTTCCACATGGAAATAAACATCCGTCTTCACAGAAACAACTATTAGATTTAGGCAACACAACTACTTTAGGAAAGGTTTAGGAAAAGATCGTTGTTTGGGTTACAAGAAATTACTGAAGTACGCAAATTATGTGACAAATAAATCAATGTTGACTTCTCGTTTCACACGGGGAAAAGAGGTCTACTGGGAGAAAGGTTGGTGTACTGATGAATTACAGTGCACCATTACACAGATATAAACGCTGGAGGACAGCCTGATGTGCTAAAGTTTTGGGTGTGTGCTGAATCCTCTGCATCATGCCGCTGAGTCACACAAGATGATTTCTGAATGTTTAAGAACTGTGAGGAAGTATTTGACGAATAACAGAAATGTATTACCATGCACTGTTTGCAGACGATGCACTCGCTTCCATCATAGAAGTAGTTCTGGTCTATGATGCCACTTAAGGCCACCCCTGAGGTAAACTGTGAATAAAGTGCACACCTTTTTCTGGAAATGAATAGCAAGGAAGACATTGATTAAATACCTAATTTCAATTTCATCAAACCTCACAGATTCAGTGGACCAGGTTACTGCTTCCAAAGCGGAGGCCATGTTCTAGTTTATCTCCCGCCTCAGTTACTGAGCCTTCTCTTCCTCCACGTCTTTCTCTTTTCTATATCTCTGACATCACCCAATCTCTGACATCACCCTCTTTGCTCATATATCTGAGCCACTTGTCGAGGGCCAAAGCACAAGACCTCCTATCTGCAGAATTTTCTGATTGCCGGATTTCATTTTGGATGATGAGAACAAGGAAGGCTATTCATAGTCTGTTTTAAAATAATCTCTCCCTTTATTGAAACTTAATTTAGAGCATCATTTTGTAGAACCGCTTCCAACTTGCACCAAATGATGGAAAGATTGCAAAAATCCTATCTGCAAAATGATCCAGGCATTTTTCAGCTCGGAGGTTTTGCTCTTCGGCCATCGTTGTGCTTCGTGAACAGCTTGGGAGTGAGAAAAGGCTTCAGTCGGTGAAAGTTCAAAAAGCTCCCTACTCTCTGTCGAGTGGAAATCCTCTGGAGGGATCATCCTTGCCTTCTCCATGCTGGCTGAAACAGAGAGCGAGAGGGAGTATTAGCCATCCACCAGGCAGGAAGAGAATAAACAACAAGGCAGTTCACAGGCAGGCAAAGTCAATGTACAGAGACAGACAGCGTCAATGAGGAGTTTAGTGCATCAAAAGGTCCTCTCCTGCTTTCTATTTACAGAAGATAAAATGCTCAGTTCAAGTGCTGGAACCCATGTGGTCATTCTCAATTGCATCACCTTTCTGATAAATATGCACTTTTTCAAATGAAGATATGTCAGGCACCATTTCACATGACTGCAACAGAAATCACCAACATGTGTGACCTGCAGAACCTTTTTTTTTTTACTTTAAAAAGAGGTTTAGATTCCGTGAAGAACATAGCAGACCTCTTATACTCTACTGCCAGCTCTTTACATACCTTTCCGTCATTCAAAAGGGTTAAGGACAAAGGGTTTGTGATTTGTGATATCTGGCCGTATGAAATTGACATGGCATTTTAATTCCCGCAAATTTTAACTTGTTTAATTGTTAGTCCCACACTCACCCCCCTTACTGGCTCGTCATGTGTATGTGTTTCCTCAGTCCCGCAGGAGTGCTGCTTCATCAAGTCTGGTAGTGGGTAGCAAAGGGCATCATCATTAGATTAGTCTCTGATCACTCTCCCTAAGTAATTATCCTCCTGCCCAGGCTCCGGCAGCATGCAGGCTTAATTGATTTAATGGAGTGTGTTTTCTCCCTCCACGACTCGGTCTCACTTTTTTTCCCCCTCTGCTTCAAGAACAGATTTCCTCCCATCAGATTTTAGGATTCAATTTCAGAGTAAATGAGGCGAAAGGGCCCTGCACTTTCAACGGATTCAAAGATGAATGCTTTTTTTTTCTATTTTTGTGCCAACACGACCACATCCAATCACCTTTTACATTTTGGTTGGGTACATCAGCGTGTCAAGAACAGCCCTCCCCTAAAAAAGCCTTCAGCTACACTTCTTTTAAGAGTAGATTTTTTATTGTAAATCTGCTATGGGGTGGCAGAAAATCATTAGTAGTAGTCACTTCTGTAACCGGTTGTATATGGACCCAAATGCAACACACAAGATTCAAGGGATCGTTGGCTTTTATTACAAACTTGCAGGTACAGCAGGCAGAGTTAATCAGAATCAGGAACAGAAGGCTGGTGAGTATACCGGGAGTCAGGCTGGACGGGTAGAACAGCGGCAGGCAGGATCGGTAACAGGAGATCAGTCCGTGATAGAGTGCTGGAGAGTCTGGCTTCAAAAAGCAAAGAACAATCTGGTAATGTGTGTCTGGGAAGCAGGAGTCTATAGTGGCTTGATTAGTGATCAGAGGCAGGTGAGTGAACAGGGGAAGGGAGTTAGACTGATGAGGAGGGAGTGGCTGTAGAGTGAGGACGGTGTGGAGCTGAACTGTGACAGCTGCGACCCACGGGAAGACATCTGGTGGATGGATGAAAAATGATGATGAAAGGAGGTAAGGAATAGGAAATGTAGCTGGAGAAGAGGGACAGAGCAATAATCAGTTTGCTTAGTGACTTGATGTAATAGGTAGTTAACATTGTGAAGTGGTGGCTGTTGATGTAACACGTGGTTAAATGTTGTAAAGCGGTGGTAACGCTATAACAAGTGGTTAACATACTGAAGTGGTGGTAACGCTGTAACAAGTGGTTAACATACTGAAGCGGTGGTAACGCTGTAACAAGTGGTTAACGTACTGAAGCGGTGGGAACGCTGTAACAAGTGGTTAACATACTGAAGTGGTGGTAACGCTGTAACAAGTGGTTAACATACTGAAGTGGAGGTAACGCTGTAACAAGTGGTTAACGTACTGAAGCGGTGGTAGCGCTATAACAAATGGTTAACGTACTGAAGCGGTGGTAACGCTATAACAAGTGGTTAACGTACTGAAGCGGTGGTAACGCTGAAACAAGTGGTTAACGTACTGAAGCGGTGGTAACGCTGTAACAAGTGGTTAACGTACTGAAGCGGTGGTAACACTGTATCAAGTGGTTAACGTACTGAAGCGGTGGTAACAAGTGGTTAACGTACTGAAGCAGTGGTAACGCTGTAACAATTGGTTAACGTACTGAAGTGGTGGTAACGCTGTAACAAGTGGTTAACGTACTGAAGCGGTGGTAGCGCTATAACAAGTGGTTAACGTACTGAAGCGGTGGTAACGCTGTAACAAGTGGTTAACGTACTGAAGCGGTGGTAACGCTGTAACAAGTGGTTAACGTACTGAAGCGGTGGTAACGCTGTATCAAGTGGTTAACGTACTGAAGCAGTGGTAACGTTGTAACAAGTGGTTAACGTACTGAAGCGGTGGTAACGCTGTAACAAGTGGTTAACGTACTGAAGCGGTGGTAACGCTATATCAAGTGGTTAACGTACTGAAGCGGTGGTAACGCTGTATCAAGTGGTTAACGTACTGAAGCGGTGGTAACGTTGTAACAAGTGGTTAACGTACTGAAGTGGTGGTAACGCTGTAACAAGTGGTTAACGTACTGAAGCGGTGGTAACGCTGTAACAAGTGGTTAACGTACTGAAGCGGTGGTAACGCTGTAACAAGTGGTTAACATACTGAAGTGGTGGTAACGGTGTAACAAGTGGTTAACGTACTGAAGCGGTGGTAACGCTGTAACAAGTGGTTAACATACTGAAGTGGTGGTAACGCTGTAACAAGTGGTTAACGTACTGAAGCGGTGGTAACGCTGTATCAAGTGGTTAACGTACTGAAGCGGTGGTAACGTTGTAACAAGTGGTTAACGTACTGAAGCGGTGGTAACGCTGTATCAAGTGGTTAACGTACTGAAGCGGTGGTAACGTTGTAACAAGTGGTTAACGTACTGAAGCGGTGGTAACGTTGTAACAAGTGGTTAACGCACTGAAGCGGTGGTAACGCTGTAACAAGTGGTTAACGTACTGAAGCGGTGGTAACGCTGGAACAAGTGGTTAACGTACTGAAGCCGTGGTAACGGTGTAACAAGTGGTTAACGTACTGAAGCCGTGGTAACGCTGTAACAAGTGGTTAACGTACTGAAGCCGTGGTAACGGTGTAACAAGTGGTTAACGTACTGAAGCCGTGGTAACGCTGTAACAAGTGGTTAACGTACTGAAGCCGTGGTAACGCTGGAACAAGTGGTTAACGTACTGAAGTGACGGTAACGCTGTAACAAGTGGTTAACGTACTGAAGCCGTGGTAACGCTGTAACAAGTGGTTAAGGTACTGAAGCGGTGGTAACGCTGTTACAAATGGTTAACGTACTGAAGCGGTGGTAACGCTGTAAAAAGTGGTTAACGTACTGAAGCGGTGGTAACGCTGTATCAAGTGGTTAACGTACTGAAGCAGTGGTAACGTTGTAACAAGTGGTTAACGTACTGAAGCGGTGGTAACGCTCTATCAAGTGGTTAACGTACTGAAACGGTGGTAACGCTGTAACAAGTGGTTAACGTACCGAAGCGGTGGTAACGCTGTAACAAGTGGTTAACGTACTGAAGCGGTGGTAACGCTGTAACAAGTGGTTAACGTACTGAAGCGGTGGTAACGTTACAACAAGTGGTTAACGTACTGAAGCGGTGGTAATGCTGTAACAAGTGGTTAACGTACTGAAGCCGTGGTAACGCTGTAACAAGTGGTTAACATACAGAAGCGGTGGTAACGCTGTAACAAGTGGTTACCGTACTGAAGCCGTGGTAACGCTGTAACAAGTGGTTAACGTACTAAAGATGTGGTAATGCTGTAACAAGTGGTTAACATACTGAAGCCGTGGTAACGCTGTAACAAGTGGTTAACGTACTGAAGCCGTGGTAACGCTGTAACAAGTGGTTAACATACTGAAGCCGTGGTAACGCTGTAACAAGTGGTTAACGTACTGAAGCCGTGGTAATGCTGTAACAAGTGGTTAACATACTGAAGCCGTGGTAACGCTGTAACAAGTGGTTAACGTACTGAAGTGGTGATAATGCTGTAACACGTGGTTCACGCTGTGAAGCGATGGTAACGCTGTAACAAGTGGTTAACGTACTGAAGCGGTGGTAACGCTGTATCAAGTGGTTAACGTACTGAAGCGGTGGTAACGCTGTAACAAGTGGTGAACGTACTGAAGCGGTGGTAACGCTGTAACAAGTGGTTAACGTACTGAAGTGGTGGTAACGCTGTAACAAGTGGTTAACATACTGAAGTGGTGGTAACGCTGTAACAAGTGGTTAACATACTGAAGTGGTGGTAACGCTATAACAAGTGGTTAACGTACTGAAGCGGTGGTAACGCTGTAACAAGTGGTTAACGTACTGAAGCGGTGGTAGCGCTATAACAAGTGGTTAACGTACTGAAGCGGTGGTAACGCTGTAACAAGTGGTTAACGTACTGAAGCGGTGGTAACGCTGTAACAAGTGGTTAACGTACTGAAGCGGTGGTAACGCTGTATCAAGTGGTTAAGGTACTGAAGCAGTGGTAACGTTGTAACAAGTGGTTAACGTACTGAAGCGGTGGTAACGCTGTAACAAGTGGTTAACGTACTGAAGCGGTGGTAACGCTATATCAAGTGGTTAACGTACTGAAGCGGTGGTAACGCTGTATCAAGTGGTTAACGTACTGAAGCGGTGGTAACGTTGTAACAAGTGGTTAACGTACTGAAGCGGTGGTAACGCTGTAACAAGTGGTTAACGTACTGAAGCGGTGGTAACGCTGTAACAAGTGGTTAACATACTGAAGTGGTGGTAACGCTGTAACAAGTGGTTAACGTACTGAAGCGGTGGTAACGCTGTAACAAGTGGTTAACATACTGAAGTGGTGGTAACGCTGTAACAAGTGGTTAACGTACTGAAGCGGTGGTAACGCTGTATCAAGTGGTTAACGTACTGAAGCGGTGGTAACGTTGTAACAAGTGGTTAACATACAGAAGCGGTGGTAACGCTGTAACAAGTGGTTACCGTACTGAAGCCGTGGTAACGCTGTAACAAGTGGTTAACGTACTAAAGATGTGGTAATGCTGTAACAAGTGGTTAACATACTGAAGCCGTGGTAACGCTGTAACAAGTGGTTAACGTACTGAAGCCGTGGTAACGCTGTAACAAGTGGTTAACATACTGAAGCCGTGGTAACGCTGTAACAAGTGGTTAACGTACTGAAGCCGTGGTAATGCTGTAACAAGTGGTTAACATACTGAAGCCGTGGTAACGCTGTAACAAGTGGTTAACGTACTGAAGTGGTGATAATGCTGTAACACGTGGTTCACGCTGTGAAGCGATGGTAACGCTGTAACAAGTGGTTAACGTACTGAAGCGGTGGTAACGCTGTAACAAGTGGTTAACGTACTGAAGCGGTGGTAACGCTGTATCAAGTGGTTAACGTACTGAAGCGGTGGTAACGCTGTAACAAGTGGTGAACGTACTGAAGCGGTGGTAACGCTGTAACAAGTGGTTAACGTACTGAAGTGGTGGTAACGCTGTAACAAGTGGTTAACATACTGAAGCGGTGGTAACGCTGAAACAAGTGGTTAACGTACTGAAGCGGTGGTAACGCTGTATCAAGTGGTTAAGGTACTGAAGCAGTGGTAACGTTGTAACAAGTGGTTAACGTACTGAAGCGGTGGTAACGCTGTATCAAGTGGTTAAGGTACTGAAGCAGTGGTAACGTTGTAACAAGTGGTTAACGTACTGAAGCGGTGGTAACGCTGTAACAAGTGGTTAACGTACTGAAGCGGTGGTAACGCTATATCAAGTGGTTAACGTACTGAAGCGGTGGTAACGCTGTATCAAGTGGTTAACGTACTGAAGCGGTGGTAACGTTGTAACAAGTGGTTAACGTACTGAAGCGGTGGTAACGCTGTAACAAGTGGTTAACGTACTGAAGCGGTGGTAACGCTGTAACAAGTGGTTAACGTACTGAAGCGGTGGTAACGCTGTAACAAGTGGTTAACATACTGAAGTGGTGGTAACGCTGTAACAAGTGGTTAACGTACTGAAGCGGTGGTAACGTTGTAACAAGTGGTTAACGTACTGAAGCGGTGGTAACGTTGTAACAAGTGGTTAACGTACTGAAGCGGTGGTAACGTTGTAACAAGTGGTTAACGTACTGAAGCGGTGGTAACGCTGTAACAAGTGGTTAACGTACTGAAGCGGTGGTAACGCTGTATCAAGTGGTTAACGTACTGAAGCGGTGGTAACGTTGTAACAAGTGGTTAACATACAGAAGCGGTGGTAACGCTGTAACAAGTGGTTACCGTACTGAAGCCGTGGTAACGCTGTAACAAGTGGTTAACGTACTAAAGATGTGGTAATGCTGTAACAAGTGGTTAACATACTGAAGCCGTGGTAACGCTGTAACAAGTGGTTAACGTACTGAAGCCGTGGTAACGCTGTAACAAGTGGTTAACATACTGAAGCCGTGGTAACGCTGTAACAAGTGGTTAACGTACTGAAGCCGTGGTAATGCTGTAACAAGTGGTTAACATACTGAAGCCGTGGTAACGCTGTAACAAGTGGTTAACGTACTGAAGTGGTGATAATGCTGTAACACGTGGTTCACGCTGTGAAGCGATGGTAACGCTGTAACAAGTGGTTAACGTACTGAAGCGGTGGTAACGCTGTAACAAGTGGTTAACGTACTGAAGCGGTGGTAACGCTGTATCAAGTGGTTAACGTACTGAAGCGGTGGTAACGCTGTAACAAGTGGTGAACGTACTGAAGCGGTGGTAACGCTGTAACAAGTGGTTAACGTACTGAAGTGGTGGTAACGCTGTAACAAGTGGTTAACATACTGAAGCGGTGGTAACGCTGAAACAAGTGGTTAACGTACTGAAGCGGTGGTAACGCTGTATCAAGTGGTTAAGGTACTGAAGCAGTGGTAACGTTGTAACAAGTGGTTAACGTACTGAAGCGGTGGTAACGCTGTATCAAGTGGTTAAGGTACTGAAGCAGTGGTAACGTTGTAACAAGTGGTTAACGTACTGAAGCGGTGGTAACGCTGTAACAAGTGGTTAACGTACTGAAGCGGTGGTAACGCTATATCAAGTGGTTAACGTACTGAAGCGGTGGTAACGCTGTATCAAGTGGTTAACGTACTGAAGCGGTGGTAACGTTGTAACAAGTGGTTAACGTACTGAAGCGGTGGTAACGCTGTAACAAGTGGTTAACGTACTGAAGCGGTGGTAACGCTGTAACAAGTGGTTAACGTACTGAAGCGGTGGTAACGCTGTAACAAGTGGTTAACATACTGAAGCGGTGGTAACGCTGTAACAAGTGGTTAACGTACTGAAGCGGTGGTAACGTTGTAACAAGTGGTTAACGTACTGAAGCGGTGGTAACGTTGTAACAAGTGGTTAACGTACTGAAGCGGTGGTAACGTTGTAACAAGTGGTTAACGTACTGAAGCGGTGGTAACGCTGTAACAAGTGGTTAACGTACTGAAGCGGTGGTAACGCTGTAACAAGTGGTTAACGTACTGAAGCCGTGGTAACGGTGTAACAAGTGGTTAACGTACTGAAGCCGTGGTAACGCTGTAACAAGTGGTTAACGTACTGAAGCGGTGGTAACGCTGTAACAAGTGGTTAATGTACTGAAGCGGTGGTAACGCTGTATCAAGTGGTTAACGTACTGAAGCGGTGGTAACGCTGTATCAAGTGGTTAACGTACTGAAGCGGTGGTAACGCTGTAACAAGTGGTTAACGTACTGAAGCGGTGGTAACGCTGTAACAAGTGGTTAACGTACTGAAGCGGTGGTAACGCTGTAAGAAGTGGTTAACGTACTGAAGTGGTGGTAACGCTGGCACAAGTGGTTAACATACTGAAGTGGTGGTAACGCTGTAACAAGTGGTTAACGTACTGAAGCGGTGGTAACACTGTAACAAGTGGTTAACGTACTGAAGCGGTGGTAGCGCGACAACAAGTGGTTAACGTACTGAAGCGGTGGTAACGCTGTTACAAATGGTTAACGTACTGAAGCGGTGGTAACGCTGTAAAAAGTGGTTAACGTACTGAAGCGGTGGTAACGCTGTATCAAGTGGTTAACGTACTGAAGCCGTGGTAACGCTGTAACAAGTGGTTAAGGTACTGAAGCGGTGGTAACGCTGTAACAAGTGGTTAACGTACTGAAGTGATGATAACGCTGCAACACGTGGTTAATGCTGTGAAGCGATGGTAACGCTGTAACAAGTGGTTAACGTACTGAAGCGGTGGTAACGCTGTATCAAGTGGTTAACGTACTGAAGCGGTGGTAACAAGTGGTTAACGTACTGAAGCGGTGGTAACGCTGTATCAAGTGGTTAACGTACTGAAGCGGTGGTAACAAGTGGTTAACGTACTGAAGCGGTGGTAACGCTGTAACAAGTGGTTAACGTACTGAAGCGGTGGTAACGCTGTTACAAATGGTTAACGTACTGAAGCGGTGGTAACGCTGTAAAAAGTGGTTAACGTACTGAAGCGGTGGTAACGCTGTATCAGGTGGTTAACGTACTGAAGCAGTGGTAACGTTGTAACAAGTGGTTAACGTACTGAAGCGGTGGTAACGCTCTATCAAGTGGTTAACGTACTGAAACGGTGGTAACGCTGTAACAAGTGGTTAACGTACCGAAGCGGTGGTAACGCTGTAACAAGTGGTTAACGTACTGAAGCGGTGGTAACGCTGTAACAAGTGGTTAACGTACTGAAGCGGTGGTAACGTTACAACAAGTGGTTAACGTACTGAAGCGGTGGTAATGCTGTAACAAGTGGTTAACGTACTGAAGCCGTGGTAACGCTGTAACAAGTGGTTAACATACAGAAGCGGTGGTAACGCTGTAACAAGTGGTTACCGTACTGAAGCCGTGGTAACGCTGTAACAAGTGGTTAACGTACTAAAGATGTGGTAATGCTGTAACAAGTGGTTAACATACTGAAGCCGTGGTAACGCTGTAACAAGTGGTTAACGTACTGAAGCCGTGGTAACGCTGTAACAAGTGGTTAACATACTGAAGCCGTGGTAACGCTGTAACAAGTGGTTAACGTACTGAAGCCGTGGTAATGCTGTAACAAGTGGTTAACATACTGAAGCCGTGGTAACGCTGTAACAAGTGGTTAACGTACTGAAGTGGTGATAATGCTGTAACACGTGGTTCACGCTGTGAAGCGATGGTAACGCTGTAACAAGTGGTTAACGTACTGAAGCGGTGGTAACGCTGTATCAAGTGGTTAACGTACTGAAGCGGTGGTAACGCTGTAACAAGTGGTGAACGTACTGAAGCGGTGGTAACGCTGTAACAAGTGGTTAACGTACTGAAGTGGTGGTAACGCTGTAACAAGTGGTTAACATACTGAAGTGGTGGTAACGCTGTAACAAGTGGTTAACATACTGAAGTGGTGGTAACGCTATAACAAGTGGTTAACGTACTGAAGCGGTGGTAACGCTGTAACAAGTGGTTAACGTACTGAAGCGGTGGTAGCGCTATAACAAGTGGTTAACGTACTGAAGTGGTGGTAACGCTGTAACAAGTGGTTAACGTACTGAAGCGGTGGTAACGCTGTAACAAGTGGTTAACGTACTGAAGCGGTGGTAACGCTGTATCAAGTGGTTAAGGTACTGAAGCAGTGGTAACGTTGTAACAAGTGGTTAACGTACTGAAGCGGTGGTAACGCTGTAACAAGTGGTTAACGTACTGAAGCGGTGGTAACGCTATATCAAGTGGTTAACGTACTGAAGCGGTGGTAACGCTGTATCAAGTGGTTAACGTACTGAAGCGGTGGTAACGTTGTAACAAGTGGTTAACGTACTGAAGCGGTGGTAACGCTGTAACAAGTGGTTAACGTACTGAAGCGGTGGTAACGCTGTAACAAGTGGTTAACATACTGAAGTGGTGGTAACGCTGTAACAAGTGGTTAACGTACTGAAGCGGTGGTAACGCTGTAACAAGTGGTTAACATACTGAAGTGGTGGTAACGCTGTAACAAGTGGTTAACGTACTGAAGCGGTGATAACGCTGTATCAAGTGGTTAACGTACTGAAGCGGTGGTAACGTTGTAACAAGTGGTTAACATACAGAAGCGGTGGTAACGCTGTAACAAGTGGTTACCGTACTGAAGCCGTGGTAACGCTGTAACAAGTGGTTAACGTACTAAAGATGTGGTAATGCTGTAACAAGTGGTTAACATACTGAAGCCGTGGTAACGCTGTAACAAGTGGTTAACGTACTGAAGCCGTGGTAACGCTGTAACAAGTGGTTAACATACTGAAGCCGTGGTAACGCTGTAACAAGTGGTTAACGTACTGAAGCCGTGGTAATGCTGTAACAAGTGGTTAACATACTGAAGCCGTGGTAACGCTGTAACAAGTGGTTAACGTACTGAAGTGGTGATAATGCTGTAACACGTGGTTCACGCTGTGAAGCGATGGTAACGCTGTAACAAGTGGTTAACGTACTGAAGCGGTGGTAACGCTGTAACAAGTGGTTAACGTACTGAAGCGGTGGTAACGCTGTATCAAGTGGTTAACGTACTGAAGCGGTGGTAACGCTGTAACAAGTGGTGAACGTACTGAAGCGGTGGTAACGCTGTAACAAGTGGTTAACGTACTGAAGTGGTGGTAACGCTGTAACAAGTGGTTAACATACTGAAGTGGTGGTAACGCTGTAACAAGTGGTTAACATACTGAAGCGGTGGTAGCGCTATAACAAGTGGTTAACGTACTGAAGCGGTGGTAACGCTGTAACAAGTGGTTAACGTACTGAAGCGGTGGTAACGCTGTAACAAGTGGTTAACGTACTGAAGCGGTGGTAACGCTGTATCAAGTGGTTAAGGTACTGAAGCAGTGGTAACGTTGTAACAAGTGGTTAACGTACTGAAGCGGTGGTAACGCTGTATCAAGTGGTTAAGGTACTGAAGCAGTGGTAACGTTGTAACAAGTGGTTAACGTACTGAAGCGGTGGTAACGCTGTAACAAGTGGTTAACGTACTGAAGCGGTGGTAACGCTATATCAAGTGGTTAACGTACTGAAGCGGTGGTAACGCTGTATCAAGTGGTTAACGTACTGAAGCGGTGGTAACGTTGTAACAAGTGGTTAACGTACTGAAGCGGTGGTAACGCTGTAACAAGTGGTTAACGTACTGAAGCGGTGGTAACGCTGTAACAAGTGGTTAACGTACTGAAGCGGTGGTAACGCTGTAACAAGTGGTTAACATACTGAAGTGGTGGTAACGCTGTAACAAGTGGTTAACGTACTGAAGCGGTGGTAACGCTGTAACAAGTGGTTAACATACTGAAGTGGTGGTAACGCTGTAACAAGTGGTTAACGTACTGAAGCGGTGGTAACACTGTAACAAGTGGTTAACGTACTGAAGCGGTGGTAGCGCGACAACAAGTGGTTAACGTACTGAAGCGGTGGTAACGCTGTTACAAATGGTTAACGTACTGAAGCGGTGGTAACGCTGTAAAAAGTGGTTAACGTACTGAAGCGGTGGTAACGCTGTATCAAGTGGTTAACGTACTGAAGCCGTGGTAACGCTGTAACAAGTGGTTAAGGTACTGAAGCGGTGGTAACGCTGTAACAAGTGGTTAACGTACTGAAGTGATGATAACGCTGCAACACGTGGTTAATGCTGTGAAGCGATGGTAACGCTGTAACAAGTGGTTAACGTACTGAAGCGGTGGTAACGCTGTATCAAGTGGTTAACGTACTGAAGCGGTGGTAACAAGTGGTTAACGTACTGAAGCGGTGGTAACGCTGTATCAAGTGGTTAACGTACTGAAGCGGTGGTAACAAGTGGTTAACGTACTGAAGCGGTGGTAACGCTGTAACAAGTGGTTAACGTACTGAAGTGGTGGTAACGCTGTAACAAGTAGTTAACATACTGAAGTGGTGGTAACGCTGTAACAAGTGGTTAACATACTGAAGTGGTGGTAACACTGTAACAAGTGGTTAACATACTGAAGTGATGGTAACGCTGTAACAAGTGGTTAACATACTGAAGTGGTGGTAACGCTGTAACAAGTGGTTAACATACTGAAGTGGTGGTAACGCTGTAACAAGTGGTTAACGTACTGAAGCGGTGGGAACGTTATAACAAGTGGTTAACGTACTGAAGTGGTGATAATGCTGTAACACGTGGTTCACGCTGTGAAGCGATGGTAACGCTGTAACAAGTGGTTAACGTACTGAAGCGGTGGTAACGCTGTAACAAGTGGTGAACGTACTGAAGCGGTGGTAACGCTGTAACAAGTGGTTAACGTACTGAAGTGGTGGTAACGCTGTAACAAGTGGTTAACATACTGAAGTGGTGGTAACGCTGTAACAAGTGGTTAACATACTGAAGTGGTGGTAACGCTATAACAAGTGGTTAACGTACTGAAGCGGTGGTAACGCTGTAACAAGTGGTTAACGTACTGAAGCGGTGGTAGCGCTATAACAAGTGGTTAACGTACTGAAGCGGTGGTAACGCTGTCACAAGTGGTTAACGTACTGAAGCGGTGGTAACGCTGTAACAAGTGGTTAACGTACTGAAGCGGTGGTAACGCTGTATCAAGTGGTTAACGTACTGAAGCAGTGGTAACGTTGTAACAAGTGGTTAATGTACTGAAGCGGTGGTAACGCTGTAACAAGTGGTTAACGTACTGAAGCGGTGGTAACGCTATATCAAGTGGTTAACGTACTGAAGCGGTGGTAACGTTGTAACAAGTGGTTAACATACTGAAGTGGTGGTAACGCTGTAACAAGTGGTTAACATACTGAAGTGGTGGTAACGCTATAACAAGTGGTTAACGTACTGAAGCGGTGGTAACGCTGTAACAAGTGGTTAACGTACTGAAGCGGTGGTAGCGCTATAACAAGTGGTTAACGTACTGAAGCGGTGGTAACGCTGTAACAAGTGGTTAACGTACTGAAGCGGTGGTAACGCTGTAACAAGTGGTTAACGTACTGAAGCGGTGGTAGCGCTATAACAAGTGGTTAACGTACTGAAGCGGTGGTAACGCTGTCACAAGTGGTTAACGTACTGAAGCGGTGGTAACGCTGTAACAAGTGGTTAACGTACTGAAGCGGTGGTAACGCTGTATCAAGTGGTTAACGTACTGAAGCAGTGGTAACGTTGTAACAAGTGGTTAATGTACTGAAGCGGTGGTAACGCTGTAACAAGTGGTTAACGTACTGAAGCGGTGGTAACGCTATATCAAGTGGTTAACGTACTGAAGCGGTGGTAACGTTGTAACAAGTGGTTAACGTACTGAAGCGGTGGTAACGCTGTAACAAGTGGTTAACGTACTGAAGCGGTGGTAACGCTGTAACAAGTGGTTAACGTACTGAAGCGGTGGTAACGCTGTCACAAGTGGTTAACATACTGAAGTGGTGGTAACGCTGTAACAAGTGGTTAACGTACTGAAGCGGTGGTAACGCTGTAACAAGTGGTTAACATACTGAAGTGGTGGTAACGCTGTAACAAGTGGTTAACGTACTGAAGCGGTGGTAACGCTGTATCAAGTGGTTAACGTACTGAAGCGGTGGTAACGTTGTAACAAGTGGTTAACGTACTGAAGCGGTGGTAACGCTGTAACAAGTGGTTAACGTACTGAAGCGGTGGTAACGCTGTAACAAGTGGTTAACGTACTGAAGCCGTGGTAACGGTGTAACAAGTGGTTAACGTACTGAAGCCGTGGTAACGCTGTAACAAGTGGTTAACGTACTGAAGCCGTGGTAACGGTGTAACAAGTGGTGAACGTACTGAAGCCGTGGTAACGCTGTAACAAGTGGTGAACGTACTGAAGCCGTGGTAACGCTGGAACAAGTGGTTAACGTACTGAAGTGACGGTAACGCTGTAACAAGTGGTTAACGTACTGAAGCCGTGGTAACGCTGTAACAAGTGGTTAACGTACTGAAGCCGTGGTAACGCTGTAACAAGTGGTTAAGGTACTGAAGCGGTGGTAACGCTGTTACAAATGGTTAACGTACTGAAGCGGTGGTAACGCTGTAAAAAGTGGTTAACGTACTGAAGCGGTGGTAACGCTGTATCAAGTGGTTAACGTACTGAAGCAGTGGTAACGTTGTAACAAGTGGTTAACGTACTGAAGCGGTGGTAACGCTCTATCAAGTGGTTAACGTACTGAAACGGTGGTAACGCTGTAACAAGTGGTTAACGTACCGAAGCGGTGGTAACGCTGTAACAAGTGGTTAACGTACTGAAGCGGTGGTAACGCTGTAACAAGTGGTTAACGTACTGAAGCGGTGGTAACGTTACAACAAGTGGTTAACGTACTGAAGCGGTGGTAATGCTGTAACAAGTGGTTAACATACTGAAGCCGTGGTAACGGTGTAACAAGTGGTTAACGTACTGAAGCCGTGGTAACGCTGTAACAAGTGGTTAACGTACTGAAGCCGTAGTAACGCTGTAACAAGTGGTTAACATACAGAAGCGGTGGTAACGCTGTAACAAGTGGTTACCGTACTGAAGCCGTGGTAACGCTGTAACAAGTGGTTAACGTACTAAAGATGTGGTAATGCTGTAACAAGTGGTTAACATACTGAAGCTGTGGTAACGCTGTAACAAGTGGTTAACGTACTGAAGCCGTGGTAACGCTGTAACAAGTGGTTAACATACTGAAGCCGTGGTAACGCTGTAACAAGTGGTTAACGTACTGAAGCCGTGGTAATGCTGTAACAAGTGGTTAACATACTGAAGCCGTGGTAACGCTGTAACAAGTGGTTAACGTACTGAAGTGGTGATAATGCTGTAACACGTGGTTCACGCTGTGAAGCGATGGTAATGCTGTAACAAGTGGTTAACGTACTGAAGCGGTGGTAACGCTGTATCAAGTGGTTAACGTACTGAAGCGGTGGTAACGCTGTAACAAGTGGTGAACGTACTGAAGCGGTGGTAACGCTGTAACAAGTGGTTAACGTACTGAAGTGGTGGTAACGCTGTAACAAGTGGTTAACATACTGAAGTGGTGGTAACGCTGTAACAAGTGGTTAACATACTGAAGTGGTGGTAACGCTATAACAAGTGGTTAACGTACTGAAGCGGTGGTAACGCTGTAACAAGTGGTTAACGTACTGAAGCGGTGGTAGCGCTATAACAAGTGGTTAACGTACTGAAGCGGTGGTAACGCTGTAACAAGTGGTTAACGTACTGAAGCGGTGGTAACGCTGTAACAAGTGGTTAACGTACTGAAGCGGTGGTAACGCTGTATCAAGTGGTTAAGGTACTGAAGCAGTGGTAACGTTGTAACAAGTGGTTAACGTACTGAAGCGGTGGTAACGCTGTAACAAGTGGTTAACGTACTGAAGCGGTGGTAACGCTATATCAAGTGGTTAACGTACTGAAGCGGTGGTAACGCTGTATCAAGTGGTTAACGTACTGAAGCGGTGGTAACGTTGTAACAAGTGGTTAACGTACTGAAGCGGTGGTAACGCTGTAACAAGTGGTTAACGTACTGAAGCGGTGGTAACGCTGTAACAAGTGGTTAACGTACTGAAGCGGTGGTAACGCTGTAACAAGTGGTTAACATACTGAAGTGGTGGTAACGCTGTAACAAGTGGTTAACGTACTGAAGCGGTGGTAACGCTGTAACAAGTGGTTAACATACTGAAGTGGTGGTAACGCTGTAACAAGTGGTTAACGTACTGAAGCGGTGGTAACGCTGTAACAAGTGGTTAACATACTGAAGTGGTGGTAACGCTGTAACAAGTGGTTAACATACTGAAGTGGTGGTAACGCTATAACAAGTGGTTAACGTACTGAAGCGGTGGTAACGCTGTAACAAGTGGTTAACGTACTGAAGCGGTGGTAGCGCTATAACAAGTGGTTAACGTACTGAAGCGGTGGTAACGCTGTAACAAGTGGTTAACGTACTGAAGCGGTGGTAACGCTGTAACAAGTGGTTAACGTACTGAAGCGGTGGTAACGCTGTATCAAGTGGTTAAGGTACTGAAGCAGTGGTAACGTTGTAACAAGTGGTTAACGTACTGAAGCGGTGGTAACGCTGTAACAAGTGGTTAACGTACTGAAGCGGTGGTAACGCTATATCAAGTGGTTAACGTACTGAAGCGGTGGTAACGCTGTATCAAGTGGTTAACGTACTGAAGCGGTGGTAACGTTGTAACAAGTGGTTAACGTACTGAAGCGGTGGTAACGCTGTAACAAGTGGTTAACGTACTGAAGCGGTGGTAACGCTGTAACAAGTGGTTAACGTACTGAAGCGGTGGTAACGCTGTAACAAGTGGTTAACATACTGAAGCGGTGGTAACGCTGTAACAAGTGGTTAACGTACTGAAGCGGTGGTAACGCTGTAACAAGTGGTTAACATACTGAAGCGGTGGTAACGCTGTAACAAGTGGTTAACGTACTGAAGCGGTGGTAACGCTGTATCAAGTGGTTAACGTACTGAAGCGGTGGTAACGTTGTAACAAGTGGTTAACGTACTGAAGCCGTGGTAACGGTGTAACAAGTGGTTAACGTACTGAAGCCGTGGTAACGCTGTAACAAGTGGTTAACGTACTGAAGCCGTGGTAACGCTGTAACAAGTGGTTAACGTACTGAAGCCGTGGTAACGCTGGAACAAGTGGTTAACGTACTGAAGTGACGGTAACGCTGTAACAAGTGGTTAACGTACTGAAGCCGTGGTAACGCTGTAACAAGTGGTTAAGGTACTGAAGCGGTGGTAACGCTGTTACAAATGGTTAACGTACTGAAGCGGTGGTAACGCTGTAAAAAGTGGTTAACGTACTGAAGCGGTGGTAGCGCTATAACAAGTGGTTAACGTACTGAAGCGGTGGTAACGCTGTAACAAGTGGTTAACGTACTGAAGCGGTGGTAACGCTGTAACAAGTGGTTAACGTACTGAAGCGGTGGTAACGCTGTATCAAGTGGTTAACGTACTGAAGCAGTGGTAACGTTGTAACAAGTGGTTAACGTACTGAAGCAGTGGTAACGTTGTAACAAGTGGTTAACGTACTGAAGCGGTGGTAACGCTGTAACAAGTGGTTAACGTACTGAAGCGGTGGTAACGCTGTATCAAGTGGTTAACGTACTGAAGCGGTGGTAACGCTGTATCAAGTGGTTAACGTACTGAAGCGGTGGTAACGCTGTAACAAGTGGTTAACGTACTGAAGCGGTGGTAACGCTGTAACAAGTGGTTAACGTACTGAAGCGGTGGTAACGCTGTAACAAGTGGTTAACGTACTGAAGTGGTGGTAACGCTGGCACAAGTGGTTAACATACTGAAGTGGTGGTAACGCTGTAACAAGTGGTTAACGTACTGAAGCGGTGGTAACACTGTAACAAGTGGTTAACGTACTGAAGCGGTGGTAGCGCGACAACAAGTGGTTAACGTACTGAAGCGGTGGTAACGCTGTTACAAATGGTTAACGTACTGAAGCGGTGGTAACGCTGTAAAAAGTGGTTAACGTACTGAAGCGGTGGTAACGCTGTATCAAGTGGTTAACGTACTGAAGCCGTGGTAACGCTGTAACAAGTGGTTAAGGTACTGAAGCGGTGGTAACGCTGTAACAAGTGGTTAACGTACTGAAGTGATGATAACGCTGCAACACGTGGTTAATGCTGTGAAGCGATGGTAACGCTGTAACAAGTGGTTAACGTACTGAAGCGGTGGTAACGCTGTATCAAGTGGTTAACGTACTGAAGCGGTGGTAACAAGTGGTTAACGTACTGAAGCGGTGGTAACGCTGTATCAAGTGGTTAACGTACTGAAGCGGTGGTAACAAGTGGTTAACGTACTGAAGCGGTGGTAACGCTGTAACAAGTGGTTAACGTACTGAAGTGGTGGTAACGCTGTAACAAGTAGTTAACATACTGAAGTGGTGGTAACGCTGTAACAAGTGGTTAACATACTGAAGTGGTGGTAACACTGTAACAAGTGGTTAACATACTGAAGTGGTGGTAACGCTGTAACAAGTGGTTAACGTACTGAAGCGGTGGTAACGTTATAACAAGTGGTTAACGTACTGAAGCGGTGGTAATGCTGTAACAAGTGGTTAACGTACTGAAGCCGTGGTAACGGTGTAACAAGTGGTTAACGTACTGAAGCCGTGGTAACGCTGTAACAAGTGGTTAACGTACTGAAGCCGTGGTAACGCTGTAACAAGTGGTCAACGTACAGAAGCGGTGGTAACGCTGTAACAAGTGGTTAACGTACTGAAGTGACGGTAACGCTGTAACAAGTGGTTAACGTACTGAAGCCGTGGTAACGCTGTAACAAGTGGTTAAGGTACTGAAGCGGTGGTAACGCTGTAACAAATGGTTAACGTACTGAAGCGGTGGTAACGCTGTAAAAAGTGGTTAACGTACTGAAGCGGTGGTAACGCTGTATCAAGTGGTTAACGTACTGAAGCAGTGGTAACGTTGTAACAAGTGGTTAACGTACTGAAGTGGTGGTAACGCTGTATCAAGTGGTTAACGTACTGAAGCGGTGGTGATGTTGTAACAAGTGGTTAACGTACTGAAGTGGTGGTAACGCTGGAACAAGTGGTTAACGTACTGAAGCGGTGGTAACGCTGTAACACGTGGTTAACGTACTGAAGCCGTGGTAACGCTGTAACAAGTGGTTAAGGTACTGAAGCGGTGGTAACGCTGTAACAAGTGGTTAACGTACTGAAGTGGTGATAACGCTGCAACACGTGGTTAATGCTGTGAAGCGATGGTAACGCTGTAACAAGTGGTTAACGTACTGAAGCGGTGGTAACGCTGTAACAAGTGGTTAACGTACTGAAGCGGTGGTAACGCTGTATCAAGTGGTTAACGTACTGAAGCGGTGGTAACGTTATAACAAGTGGTTAACGTACTGAAGCGGTGGTAACGCTGTATCAAGTGGTTAACGTACTGAAGCGGTGGTAACGTTATAACAAGTGGTTAACGTACTGAAGCGGTGGTAACGCTGTATCAAGTGGTTAACGTACTGAAGCGGTGGTAACGTTATAACAAGTGGTTAACGTACTGAAGCGGTGGTAACGCTGTAACAAGTGGTTAACGTACTGAAGTGGTGGTAACGCTGTAACAAGTAGTTAACATACTGAAGTGGTGGTAACGCTGTAACAAGTGGTTAACATACTGAAGTGGTGGTAACACTGTAACAAGTGGTTAACATACTGAAGTGGTGGTAACGCTGTAACAAGTGGTTAACATACTGAAGTGGTGGTAACGCTGTAACAAGTGGTTAACGTACTGAAGTGGTGGTAACGCTGTATCAAGTGGTTAACGTACTGAAGCAGTGGTAACGTTGTAACAAGTGGTTAACGTACTGAAGCGGTGGTAACGCTGTATCAAGTGGTTAACGTACTGAAGCGGTGGTAACGTTGTAACAAGTGGTTAACGTACTGAAGCGGTGGTAACGCTGTTACAAATGGTTAACGTACTGAAGCGGTGGTAACGCTGTAAAAAGTGGTTAACGTACTGAAGCGGTGGTAACGCTGTATCAAGTGGTTAACGTACTGAAGCCGTGGTAACGCTGTAACAAGTGGTTAAGGTACTGAAGCGGTGGTAACGCTGTAACAAGTGGTTAACGTACTGAAGTGATGATAACGCTGCAACACGTGGTTAATGCTGTGAAGCGATGGTAACGCTGTAACAAGTGGTTAACGTACTGAAGCGGTGGTAACGCTGTATCAAGTGGTTAACGTACTGAAGCGGTGGTAACAAGTGGTTAACGTACTGAAGCGGTGGTAACGCTGTATCAAGTGGTTAACGTACTGAAGCGGTGGTAACAAGTGGTTAACGTACTGAAGCGGTGGTAACGCTGTAACAAGTGGTTAACGTACTGAAGTGGTGGTAACGCTGTAACAAGTAGTTAACATACTGAAGTGGTGGTAACGCTGTAACAAGTGGTTAACATACTGAAGTGGTGGTAACACTGTAACAAGTGGTTAACATACTGAAGTGGTGGTAACGCTGTAACAAGTGGTTAACGTACTGAAGCGGTGGTAACGTTATAACAAGTGGTTAACGTACTGAAGCGGTGGTAATGCTGTAACAAGTGGTTAACGTACTGAAGCCGTGGTAACGGTGTAACAAGTGGTTAACGTACTGAAGCCGTGGTAACGCTGTAACAAGTGGTTAACGTACTGAAGCCGTGGTAACGCTGTAACAAGTGGTCAACGTACAGAAGCGGTGGTAACGCTGTAACAAGTGGTTAACGTACTGAAGTGACGGTAACGCTGTAACAAGTGGTTAACGTACTGAAGCCGTGGTAACGCTGTAACAAGTGGTTAAGGTACTGAAGCGGTGGTAACGCTGTAACAAATGGTTAACGTACTGAAGCGGTGGTAACGCTGTAAAAAGTGGTTAACGTACTGAAGCGGTGGTAACGCTGTATCAAGTGGTTAACGTACTGAAGCAGTGGTAACGTTGTAACAAGTGGTTAACGTACTGAAGTGGTGGTAACGCTGTATCAAGTGGTTAACGTACTGAAGCGGTGGTGATGTTGTAACAAGTGGTTAACGTACTGAAGTGGTGGTAACGCTGGAACAAGTGGTTAACGTACTGAAGCGGTGGTAACGCTGTAACACGTGGTTAACGTACTGAAGCCGTGGTAACGCTGTAACAAGTGGTTAAGGTACTGAAGCGGTGGTAACGCTGTAACAAGTGGTTAACGTACTGAAGTGGTGATAACGCTGCAACACGTGGTTAATGCTGTGAAGCGATGGTAACGCTGTAACAAGTGGTTAACGTACTGAAGCGGTGGTAACGCTGTAACAAGTGGTTAACGTACTGAAGCGGTGGTAACGCTGTATCAAGTGGTTAACGTACTGAAGCGGTGGTAACGTTATAACAAGTGGTTAACGTACTGAAGCGGTGGTAACGCTGTATCAAGTGGTTAACGTACTGAAGCGGTGGTAACGTTATAACAAGTGGTTAACGTACTGAAGCGGTGGTAACGCTGTATCAAGTGGTTAACGTACTGAAGCGGTGGTAACGTTATAACAAGTGGTTAACGTACTGAAGCGGTGGTAACGCTGTAACAAGTGGTTAACGTACTGAAGTGGTGGTAACGCTGTAACAAGTAGTTAACATACTGAAGTGGTGGTAACGCTGTAACAAGTGGTTAACATACTGAAGTGGTGGTAACACTGTAACAAGTGGTTAACATACTGAAGTGGTGGTAACGCTGTAACAAGTGGTTAACATACTGAAGTGGTGGTAACGCTGTAACAAGTGGTTAACGTACTGAAGTGGTGGTAACGCTGTATCAAGTGGTTAACGTACTGAAGCAGTGGTAACGTTGTAACAAGTGGTTAACGTACTGAAGCGGTGGTAACGCTGTATCAAGTGGTTAACGTACTGAAGCGGTGGTAACGTTGTAACAAGTGGTTAACGTACTGAAGCGGTGGTAACGCTGTAACAAGTGGTTAACGTACTGAAGCGGTGGTAACGCTGTAACAAGTGGTTAACGTACTGAAGCGGTGGTAACGCTGTATCAAGTGGTTAACGTACTGAAACGGTGGTAACGTTATAACAAGTGGTTAACGTACTGAAGCGGTGGTAACGCTGTAACAAGTGGTTAACGTACTGAAGCGGTGGTAACGCTGTATCAAGTGGTTAACGTACTGAAGCGGTGGTAACGTTATAACAAGTGGTTAACGTACTGAAGCGGTGGTAACGCTGTAACAAGTGGTTAACGTACTGAAGCGGTGGTAACGCTGTAACAAGTGGTTAACGTACTGAAGCGGTGGTAACGTTATAACAAATGGTTAACGTACTGAAGCGGTGGTAACGCTGTAACAAGTGGTTAACGTACTGAAGCAGTGGTAACGTTGTAATAAGTGGTTAACGTACTGAAGCGGTGGTAACGCTGTATCAAGTGGTTAACGTACTGAAGCGGTGGTAACGTTGTAACAAGTGGTTAACGTACTGAAGTGGTGGTAACGCTGTAACAAGTGGTTAACGTACTGAAGCGGTGGTAACGCTGTAACAAGTGGTTAACGTACTGAAGCGGTGGTAACGCTGTATCAAGTGGTTGACATACTGAAACGGTGGTAATGTTATAACAAGTGGTTAACGTACTGAAGCGGTGGTAACGCTGTAACAAGTGGTTAACGTACTGAAGCGGTTGTAACGCTGTATCAAGTGGTTAACGTACTGAAGCGGTGGTAACGTTATAACAAGTGGTTAACGTACTGAAGCGGTGGTAACGCTGTAACAAGTGGTTAACGTACTGAAGCGGTGGTAACGCTGTAACAAGTGGTTAACGTACTGAAGCGGTGGTAACGTTATAACAAATGGTTAACGTACTGAAGCGGTGGTAACGCTGTAACAAGTGGTTAACGTACTGAAGCGGTGGTAACGCTGTAACAAGTGGTTAACGTACTGAAGCGGTGGTAACGCTGTAACAAGTGGTTAACGTACTGAAGCGGTGGTAACATTATAACAAGTGGTTAACGTACTGAAGCGGTGGTAATGCTGTGACAAGTGGTTAACGTACTGAAGCCGTGGTAACGGTGTAACAAGTGGTTAACGTCCTGAAGCCGTGGTAACGCTGTAACAAGTGGTTAACGTACAGAAGCGGTGGTAACGCTGTAACAAGTGGTTAACGTACTGAAGTGACGGTAACGCTGTAACAAGTGGTTAACGTACTGAAGCCGTGGTAACGCTGTAACAAGTGGTTAACGTACTGAAGCGGTGGTAACGCTGTAACAAGTGGTTAACGTACTGAAGCGGTGGTAACGCTATAACAAGTGGTTAACGTACTGAAGCGGTGGTAACGCTGTAACAAGTGGTTAACGTACTGAAGTGGTGATAACGCTGTAACACGTGGTTAACGCTGTGAAGCGATGGTAACGCTGTAATACATGGTTAACATTGTGACGCGGTGGTAACGCTGTAATACATGGTTAACATTGTGACGCGGTGGTAACGCTGTAATACATGGTTAACATTGTGACGCGGTGGTAACGCTGTAATACATGGTTAACATTGTGATGCTGTGGTAACGCTGTAACACGTGGTTAACGCTGTGAAGCATTGGCGGGTAATGCTGTAACGCAGAGTTATAGGTGTAAAACAATTGCATTGTATCGCGTGGTTGACATTTTTAAACAATGGCGGTCAACATTGTTACGCTGTTGTGAAATATGGAGTTAATGATTAGGCAACAAAACTACTTGGTTAAGCTTAGAAAATGACTCCATACGTAGCAACCTAGTGGCTGAAATGTTTTGTGGAAGTAAAAATCTTTACATCCCAAGATGGCCGACCACTGATCAGACTGATCTGCAAGAAATATTGATTCAATGTAAGTAAGAATACGGTTAATCGTGTGTCTGAATTAGACATCATTCATCGGCAGTTATATTTTTTATAAAATTTTAAATGTTGTTTCTATTTATCGCTGGATGGGTTTGCTTTTTGACAGTATTTATGTATTTTCTGTTCCTTATGTATTTTGAAAATGTTAACAAGAGAACAGACAAAATTAAAACAGTGTCCTCACAGTTCAACACATCATGGGCGTGTTGTTTTTTCCAGAGCAGTATGTGTTAAAATATTTGTTTTACAGCATTAAAATGTATTTCATTTTCAAAGATTTTTGTTTGTTTATGAATATTGTGTAAATAATCAGCTTGTCATGCCTTAAAGCAGATGTCTTCAATAGGGGGTCCGCGGATGTACTGCAGGGGGTCCGTGAAATTGTTGGTTGATTAGAAGATTTAAATTTTTTTTTTCTTTTTTTCTCTAAACATGAATCTGTCCATTATTTTAATAGTTCAGTATTGTATGAAAGATAACAGGTATCTTTATGCATGGCAGTGATAATAGGCCATCACTCATTTTTCGTTTCCACGTTTAAAATGAAAAATTTGAATAGCTTGTATGCATGATTATCATGCAATTAACAGACAATGTTGATATTGGCTTTGGTATCAGCTGACAAGGTGTGTTTATAAATGCCAGTGGCACGGCCTTCCTACTCACTGTGCCTTGCACATGTTTAAAATAAAGACATGAATATATGAACCTGTGTATTATTTGAATAGCTCAGTATTGGATGCACAATAAAGAGATATGTTTATACACGGTACTAGACCCATTTAATATAAAACACAATTTTATACAATATATATAGTCGGGGGTCCCTGCTCCATCTCTCTATCAGTTTGGGGGTCCTTGGCCTGAAAAACGTTGAAGACCCCTGTATTAAAGTGACTACACATAGAAACAAAATCTAATTCTGGGGATATTAGTTCTTACATGAAAGGCCTAAACTGATTCATAAAAGGGCTGTGAAAATGATATGGTCAAAGGGGTAGTTGTGTGCTGGAACTATTTTGCGACAAAACAACACATATCCATCCTCCCAGGACTTCTTTGCAGTGTCTTGAATGTATTTGTGTCTTGAAGTATATTTGTGTAAATTCAATCATATCCATAATTCGAAATGTATCCATGTACATTCACATTCATACTGTGATATATCATTGTCATATGTTATTCACGTCACTGAGACAGGGAGTCTTGGAGCCCGGGTGAAGATAGAGGTAGGATGACGTAGATAAACATGTCAGGCAAGATTTCTAACGCAGGGAAAAGACAAGAGCCGGTCACTGTGACGGGCGGCTAGAGGTGGAATCAGGAGAAGACGAGTGGGGATGGAGGAGGTGGTTAATCAAAAAACCCTCTGTTATGACTTGTCCGAGGAGCACAGTGTAACTTATCTTGGTAAAAGTTCAGAGGAGGAGGACATCGCCGAAGGGGGGGGGGAAGACTTAGGGTAGAATGGAGGTCTAAATAATGAACAATGCTCTTGTGAAGTTAGTTGACTCCAGACAGCTCGGTTTACTTGTATACTTTGTGATGCAAATAAATCTGGGTGAACTGAAGAAAATCCAATCTCTGGTGTGTTCTGTGGGTGTTCGTTACTGAGTTCCTGACAGTGAGATCCTGTGGTGTCTCACCACGAGTCAGATAGAGAACAGTTACTGAGCCAGCCGTTAGGTAAAGTCAAAGAAGCGACTCAGCAGGAAAAAAAACACAACATTGTGTAACACGATACAAAAGGATACCTTGTTGCTTTAGAAGCATGAGTAGGTCTATTTTTACTACTTTCACTTTGGACAGAGCAAGGCAAGCTGCATCCCCTGCTTTGAGTTTTTATGCTAAGCTAGGCTAACTGACTCCAGCTAATGACATGAGAGTGGTGTTGAAACAAATTGAACAACTGTATTTCCCAAAATGTTGAACCATTGCTCTAACTGTAAGACTGTGAAACATACTGGATTTTCTATTTCAAAATAGAAGACACGGCTCCGTTTGAGTTTACAGTACTTCTTCACAGATACAGAACAACAATGGGTTATTGATTATGAAAACTCATGACCGTGGATTTCTGAGGGAAGTGATTTACAGGGTGGAGCAGGTTGGATAAATCAAGGTCAATCTGGTGAGCCTCTAGACATATATATGTATTCTGTCTAACGCTATGCTCTCATACATTTCTCTGTCCTTACCCTCCTAATGATGACATGTGGTCTGATCTTCCGTTGACATTTTCTATAGGCTCAGTGTTGTAATCCTATATATGTGGATCCTAAGCCTAACATTTACCCACAGTAACCCTTGGATTCGCCTCTTTGTGTGTAAGGCCCACACAGAGTCAAGTGTTGTCTCAGCCTGCTGTCAGACCATGATTCTAGTGCTATGTGATTATCTTTGGTATATTGATTTGGCTTGTTTAAAGATCGACTTTGACATGAGCAGCAGAGGCAGATGCTGGGCTAAGTGGTATCAGCAGCCATGAATATCATATGGCTGGGGGCTAATGCTCGACCTTATTGCTGCTTAATGAACCGCTAAGAGACAATCAGTGCCATTTGCCCACCTCTCTGCATCCAAAATGAATCATACGCACACTGCTGCCAGCCAGTTTGCACTCAGTGCTGCAAACCAACTCTCCGTTTTTACTTGATGGAAGGTCAGAGTATTTTTCGGGAAGCTGTACGTCCTCCCTGCAGAGCAGCAGCGGTAACTTCACCAGCTGATGTAATTTAATGCACGGCATAAGCAAAAACAAGCATGAACACCGCATGCACACACACACACACACACACACACACACACACACACACACACACACACACACACACACAC
Source organism: Lycodopsis pacificus (assembly GCA_028022725.1). Lineage (NCBI taxonomy): Eukaryota > Metazoa > Chordata > Actinopteri > Perciformes > Zoarcidae > Lycodopsis > Lycodopsis pacificus. The sequence goes on from CM051697.1 coordinate 25,452,238, forward strand.
ACACACACACACACACACACACTAATCCACACGGCCTTTTGCACAAGCACTTGGTTAGCTAGATGAGATAATGAGGCCACATTGCAATTACGGCAATCTGAGAGGCAGGTTTGGGCATATTCAGCCCTGCATGGTGCATGCTTGCTAACACGGCATGCTAATTGGCTGGTGCACCAGGACACACAGAGACAAAAGCAGCCCGAGGGAGCAGATCGAGACAAGCCCTGAAGGGTTGGACACATAAAGACAGGCGGCAGTAACCTCCATGTCAATCCCTTTATGACAAAGGACAAAATGGGTGCTGGCAGGCAGTTCTTAATTTGAAAATTAATGGGCCATGGAATTTTTTTTTATACCACTTAAGACACTTTGCAGCCCCAGTGCGGTTACCTCCATCCTGCCCTCTCCCCTGCCCTGCCTGGTTTTTACGACTCTTCAGAGGGCCGGCGAAGTAGAGACCTTGCATACGCTGTAGTAAATTCATGGCTAATTTGATTAAATACTGCTGCGTCCTTGTTGGTCAGACAGAGAGGTGCCAGGGCACATCCTGGATGAGCTGTGCAGGCTCCCCTTCATCATATAGTCCCTCGTGTCAGGTTAAAGGGACAATCAGGGATCCCAATGTAAACTAAAAGTTAAACGTGCTATGTTTTTTTATTATTAGGTAAAGAATGAAAACATACATGAATTTGACATGATCTGTAATGATAATTAATTGGAATTGCAGAGTCTATTGTCAGGGGCTGAGGGGCAGGGTAATCTACATTCCAGCCAGAAGGCTCCACCCACTCCTTCAGGAGAGCATTGAGATCAGGTGTGGATCCTGATCTCCTCGTCATGGACATGAACAAAGGGCAAGCAGGGAAACTGAGTAGGGAGAACATGCTGCAAGAAGAGGGTCCAATCCCAATATCCCCACTTACGGACTCACCGACTTTGAGGCGCGCTCCCGCGAAGTCCGTGAGGGTTTAGGGATGCCCCACTGTCAAATTGTCAAGTGTTTGAGGGCTCTCTAGCAGACATTTTGAGCCCTTTATGAACCGTTTCGCTAAGTCAGCCTAAGGAATTACCCACAAATCATTGCAATGTGACATTAAACACGGGGTAACCAGTGGACGCATGGAGACGTAAACAAAAAGGTAAACAAAGAGGATGGCTCACGTGTTGAGCCTGTCATATTAAATTTACTCAGAAACATTAAGGGTTAAAGATGGAACAAAAAATAAACATGAAATCAGATATTTATTTATTTATTCATCAAATATTTGATTTTGTCATTGAAGCTGTTTTGACAAAAATGAGTAAATAGATTATATGAATGACCTCTCATCTTGTGAGGAAAGAGTCTGGAAGACGTTCAAATCAGGGAGTACAAAGTATAAAATAAATACCCACAATTGTACATCATATTTTTGTCGTTTTCATGGTAACGTGATATGTTGCAGTAAAGTGCTGTCCCATTCCTATTTACACCATTTCAAGCCCTCACAGTCTCTCACACTCAACCACCTACCAGGTGATGTCAGTGAGTCCTTGAGGGTTCAGGGTCTGAGGCTGTAGGGGACATTGAGACTGGGCCGAGGAGTGTGGCTTCTCCCTAAGATCTACATGACAATCTTGTCACAGTTTTAAAGGAACAATGTAAGATGCGTGGCATCTAGTGGTGAGCAAATTCCTGTAATCCATGAAATTGTCAGCCAGGAAGTGTAACGAGCGAGAAAGTCTATATAGCGACGGTGTTAGTGTGGATGAGTGGGTTGAAAACAGTGGAGGCTGGTGACTCAAAACATTTGGGAGGACAAGAGGAAAACCGTCCCATTGGTCAAGTCGTTTTGTATCGTTATTGCTCTTATTTTGCACTTGTGTCTCTATTTAATGTGTGCATTTAGTTGTGCTCTCATTTTCCTAATTTCTTGTCAGACCGGGGGACTAACATGGGTTTGATTTTGTATTTTAATTTTGTAATATCTTTTAATCTGAAAAGCACCCTGAACAAGCTATATTTAATAGAATTATTATTACTACACAAGTTGGCTACTTTTTTCATGTTCCATGGACAATGAAGCAGTAAAACAATGGCTTATAAAACTTCATCCCGATCATGTGTGTGTAATGTGTCACGAGAAGGCTGTCAGTCCACTGTTGACTGTGCAGCAGTACGTCGCCCATACCGGGATCCAGTCCTGGCTGAGCAGAGTGCAGCAGCAAGTCATTCATGGACTTCACGGATGTCAATATTGCATTCTGGTTGTTGATTGGCCCCAAGCTGCTTTGGAGCTTCACATTAAGTGTTTTAACCAATCACAGATTATCATGAGAAAATTGGATGACATTTAATTTATAGAAGAGGTCCCGCGCTAAGGGAGGACAGCAGGAGCTCGTCGTTGTTGACCTCGTTGTCTATGCTAGCAGCTGTTAGCAGTATAATTCTGCATTTTATAATGCTGCTCCTGCCTACATGCGGAGGAAGCAAGCTGTTATCGGAGCAGACATTTGAAGGGTGATGTACACAAAACTGAGAACTTTCCTTTTCTTATCAATGATTATTTTGTTTTGAACAACTATTGTGCTCTTGTTAAGTTCACATAGAAACTGTAAATGAACAAAAGCATAAATGCTCTCCAGTACGACAGGGACTGCGCTACGAGTGTTCCAACAGGCAATGAAACAGAGAGAGCGAGAGAGAGAGAGAGAGAGAGAGCGAGAGCTGCAAGTGATACCGCAATGCCCGTGTTGACTGAGATCGTTTTATTTTAAAACCCTATTTGAAAACAGAAACAGACTCGTGTAAATGTAGCCTGAAGCTAACCAAGATGTTCCTCGTGGAGACAGAAGTTTATTTTGAAGGACTGTATGCACATAATGAGCAGAAATGTACGTATTGTTGGATATTCGTGGGAGAGCGCACAAAAAAGAATCACTTTTCGTAAGATATAATACGAACCGTTGTTTGACAAATGTTAACGTTTAAAGCCCCTCATGTCAGGTCAACAGGATTTCTGAATAAATCTCAGTTGCTCAAGCACAGAACTTTAACAGAACATTCAGCTGCAGAGGTGGGAAGCAGCAGCCCACACAGTGTGGTAGACTCCTCAAAAGCCTTTTCATCATGCTGCAGACATAAATCATCTCAAAGAGTGAACAGACAGAATGTTTATTTGGCAAACTTGAGACATCAAAGAACTGCAAGCATGACACCCGAAAATTGGTGGTGGGCGAGCGTTCTCTTGTTGGTTTTCATTTCTTTCCCTTCCCTCCAGCTTAATGTGTCGTCTTTGGCTGGTTTTATTATGAGTGGGTGACATTCAGACATGAGTAATATTGGATTGTAAAAGCCTTTTTTTCCTTAATATTAAATCCCGATTTCTGGGTCAATAAAGCCAATCAATTTTGTCACGAGTCCACCCCCTCGTGAGGCGATGAGTTGCTTGTGAAACTGCATAATCAAAGCTGAAACCCTACAAGTTGAGCACAGACTGGGGTACAAGATTATAGAGGCTAATATGCACAGTTTATCTTTCCATAAACATAATGTTCTTGCTCTTTTACGCCCTGGTGTGACTGATTCTACCTGTTACTTTCACTCTGTTTTCACTCCTTTCTTTTCTGTGCCCTCATGCTGTTATAATCCTCCTGTCTTTTACTTCCCAGCATGATCTAAATCAGTGGTTCGCAACCCAGGGGTCAGATTCATCTCAGGGGTTACAGGATTGTTAAAGGAATATTAAAGTAGAAAAATAAGTCTTCTCCTCAACATTATGTTTATTTTTCTGACTTTTCTCTCATTTTTGCATTTTTCTTGTGAAATACTGAAAACTGTGCTTTCACTTTGAACTTGAGGCCTCATGAGAGATCACAGTCAAATGATTATTGTTGAATGATTGCATTTTAAAGTTGAATTATTTTCTCTTCTCTGTCATGATGTATTGCCGTGTGGTATAAACAAATCTGTCTACATCAATTTAGTAAGATTCTTCAACTGCCCTGTGACAGATGATGAACAATTACAGCCTTTGTATGATGGGATTTCAGTTAATTCTCTATAAGGAAAGCTGATTTTGACACATTAAAACATACTCAAACATCCTTGGGATCATGTAAATATGTCTTCTTATGGCAACTGGATACGCAAAGTCACAAGGTCACACGAGAATCCTTGATGCCACAAGCCTGGCATGCCAGCCATACAGTACATGGACTTGGTAAATGGTAAATGTACTTGAACTTAGCACTTTGTAGTCTGACCACTGAAAGTGCTGTAACACTCCATGTCACCATTCACTCATTCACACGCATTTAAAAACTAATGGCAGGGGCTACCATGCAAGGTGCCACCTGCCCATCAGGACCGACTAACATTCACCTCCATTCAAACACCGCAGGTACAGCGGGTCGTCCTTCAATCCTCTGATTACTGTAGCCCCAATAATAAGCGCCGTTAACTGTCCCGAGAGTTAACAATGCACATGCTCAAACTTTGCAAAGAGATACAATCAGTTCACTGTTCGCCATAACATGAGCACGTTCACTCACTGGCGATAGGCTGACCTGAAACGCAACATTTAAATCTAGCAGTGGTTTAAGAGCCTGGGAGAGGAAGAGAAAGACAAACTTCTTAAGTCTCCTTGCTGGCTAAATAGCATGCCGTCATCTTCACCCTGCCAGGCTTCTCTACATCCTCCTGTGTTAATATGCATGTGGCGCATTCCACTGGTTGAGACCTGAGAAGCATCAGAGTTTCTGAACCTCTGAAGCTCACATTGCTTGGCACTGACGTTTAGTTGAGTTACAAAAAAGGAGAAACGAAATGGTGAAAAGTGAAAGGTTAGGGGACCAAAATGACATCCGAAATCTGTCCCTCAGAGACCATAATGCACTATTGTGCAAGTGTAAAGTGCAAAATATCAATATGCCTATGTCAAAGTGAGAGTATACGCTGTTATCGTATGTTATCGTATGTTATCGTATGTTATCGTAGGTTATCGTATGTTATCGTATGTTATCGTATGTTATCGTATAGGTTATCGTATGTTATCGTATGTTATCGTAGGTTATCGTATAGGTTATCGTATGTTATCGTATGTTATCGTAGGTTATCGTATAGGTTATCTTTTGTTATCGTATGTTATCGTATGTTATCGTAGGTTATCGTATGTTATCGTAGGTTATCGTAGGTTATCGTACGTTATCGTAGGTTATCGTATGTTATCGTAGGTTATCGTATAGGTTATCGTAGGTTATCGTAGGTTATCGTAGGTTATACCGTTAGCACTGTTGAAAACCACCACGTTATTAGAGTCAATGTTTCCCTCACTCAAAATCAAAGAGCATTACTTGTCAGTGGTCAAGTTTCTAGAGTGTTGTTTGGACAATAGTGGACAGTATAGGTATATGGACAGTAGTGATTTGGTATGTACCTTAGCCCTGTGTATGTGGTATATGCAGGAATTGGTGACCCCTTCTTGGGTTTCGTATCAACTCAAACTCTGGTCAATAGCACAAACTCCTTCTTTTTGCTTCTGGTGGTGCTCTAGTCACAAAGGGTTGGTTTTGGAAAAAGTTGGATGTCTCCTTGGCCAAAGCTGGGGCAATGAAACCATTCAAAATATATAATGAGTTAGTATCTCATTCTCTAAATTCCTGTAAAATGAGCCTAAAATGCCTATCCTACGTATACCTAAAGTCAATGTGAAGCTGTTCTTGAACCATTTGTAGTACATATGCTCATACATATACATATACATATACATATACTAGATATATTTTAAACAGTCACACCTTAAAGTGTTTCACTCCAACAGTCAGAATCACTGTTAGTAATACTGCCTGGCTTTGAGTAAGAAGCTCGAAACACACTGAAGTAAAAAGTTTTTGGTTTCTGCCTGAATATTTGTTTTTGCCGTTTCTGTCCCATATGAGTACTGCTTGCTAATCTCTTAGTTTGGAAATATGTCTTTCACTGACTTATCGATGGCATCATTGAAGGGGATGTTCTGTTTGGGCACTAACAGAGCCATCTTAGTCCCAGCATAGTGCGTCAGGTCTTCTTTTACCAAGCAAGCCTATGATGCCTTCGCCCTCTTGTGTTTGTCAGCCAAAATCGGCATGGAACGACTCCCAGCTGTATTTGTTTGTCATTGGCCTTTACACCTTGTTGCTTCCCGGGCGCTTCACAGCAGCCCACTGCTCCTAAATGCTTAGGCTGGGCTAAATGCAGAGGTCAATTTGCACACATACCTGTGTGTATGTGACGATTTCAATAAAAAGTTGAAAAAAAATGTTTCCGTTAGACCCTCCCAAGCTTACATCCCTTAAACTCTACAATCCTAGTACTACAGTGTTCCTGTTCAAACATGTTGTCCTCAAGCTCATGTTTAGACAGATGAGCTGTAGCTAGGGTTGCAAAGGGGCGGAAAATTTCCGGTAAATTTCCGGAAAATTTCCATGGGAAGTTTAGCTCGGGAATTTTGGGAATTTTGAAAAAAAGTTTTTACCGCAAATTAAATGCTGAGCAATAAAAAAGTCACTCAAAACTATATTTTAAAGATGTATGTAATGCAGCACACTCTGCACTTTGAATTTCAACCCTGCACTGTGCATTCTTCCATCACATGCACAGTGCACTCTTCAGTCACATGCACAGATAATCCCCCAGCACATTGCAGCAGGGCTATTGAGGCCACACTACTGCATTTGAGCCCAAGGACTAGTCAGGTAAGTTGTGATGATACTACTGGGGGAAATATATTAGCATGCTAATTGAGGGTTGTTCATCTGTTCATCTAGCCTATTTCTATTCATTTATCCATCAATTGTCAAATCTTTTTAAAGACGATTCCAATTGTTTAGCGAACTATTTATATCTCTGGCATTGCATTCGTGTTTTTTACGAGCTTTTTTATCATTTTATTCTACAGAACAATGCCACGTGCACAGTCTCATGTGTGGAGACATTTCACCCCAGCCAATGTACAAGGAAAGGCTGTGTACATGTGCAAATACTGTGCAAAGAGCTATGTGAAGAATGCCACAAAGATGCAGAAGCACATAGTAAATTGCCCAAAGTTTCCTAAGGGCTCAAATCAAGTAACCCCAGACAAGAGTTCCACTTCCTCTGCTTCCATTCGAAGTGAAAATGATTCAGCTTCATCAGAAACCCTCTCAACAGCTCCTGGTCGTTCTGTAATAAAAGGATATTTTGACTCAATGGATGAACCTAGCCAGAGAAATGCTGATGAATGTTTTTCTCGAGCAGTGTATGCAACTGGCTCACCTCTGATGCTCACAGCCAATGTCTATTGGAAGAGATTTCTGAATGTTCTTCGCCCAGCATACACACCTCCCACCAGACATGCTTTATCTACTCATTTGCTGGATGGAGAGTTCAACAGAGTGCAAGCAAAGGTCAAGCAAACCATTGATAAAGCAGACTGCATTGCAGTCATCTCTGATGGTTGGTCGAATGTCCGGGGACAAGGAATTATCAACTACATCGTCTCCACCCCTCGACCAGTCTTCTTTAAGAGCACAAACACAAAGGACAACAGACACACAGGCCTCTACATTGCTGATGAGCTGAAAGCAGTCATCAATGACCTTGGACCGCAGAAAGTATAAATTACCCACACAATTTCCAGTTTATTCCCGTTAATTCCCGTTAATTCCCATATATTCCCGTTAATTCCCATGGAAACTTTCCAGCTTTGAATATTCCCGGAATTTTGCAACCCTAGCTGTAGCAGAACAGAAAATGTCACAGCAGTAAGATTTCAATCCATTGCATGAGAGCATCGTGGGTGCATTTACACTCATGTGTATATACACTAATCAGATTTTTTTTCCGTAACTCATTTTAGTTCATGTTATGATTTGTTTCAAGGAGATCCAGAGAGAGACAGAGAGGCAGACCGACTGCTACTAATTAGCTGCTGCTTGACCCCCGCTGGGAGGTCAAATGATCTGAGCTACATCTCAGCTTGATGGGAAGGAAAGCTGGAGATGTACTGCTTTACTCATGCTGTTCTGGTCCCAGAAGGAAGATCTCTAACCTTTCTCCATTCGCACAGCCCTAATCACTCCTTCCTTCACTTTGTCTGCTCATCATACTGAGTAGCGATGGGCCCCTCCGAAGGGTCGGGAGACCTTCTTTCCTGTCTCTACAGTCTGCTGACTTCTTCCTGTTGTCCTTCTGTAGCTGACTGCCATGACTGCACCAGGGTATTCAGATGGCCAGAGATTACAGCTCAAATTTTCTGCCAGCAGCAGCGTGTGAAAAAGAAACTTATTTTTGTTTGTCGATAGAATAATTAGAGTAACAGATCAACATGAAACTTGGCAATAGTAGTCAATAGTCCCTATAGCAGGAACCTGACTCATTTATCACTTACCATCAGGCCAACATCTATCTTTGTGAACCTTGACCCAACTCTGTAAATCCACTATCCATAACCAACAGATCGCTGCTGTGAAAGTCTGAATCATCTGCCCGACCCTTGTCCCGACCAAAGTTGAGCTGTTCTTAACGGCCTTCAGCACTCCAATGATGAAGTGTCAACCAGTCATGTTTTTATTTCACCTTGTTCGTCAAAAAACTTGCCTTAAACAGGCCTGCTCTCATTGTTTTTAACAACATAACTACAACAACGAGCGCTTGAGCAACACTTCAACAGCGACTCGCAGACAATGTAGCCCGCAGCACTCTTGCTTTTGTCCCTGTTAGTGTGAACTCAGCATTAGAAGCAGCCTCCATCAGATGCATCATTTTCCACACCTACAGTAAAATGCTGATGTAAATACATTTTTCAAGAACAATTGTAAATATCTGAAATGAACATTGTTACTGATACGAATTGAAGATTTGATGATTTGTATGAGTTGTAGATATTATTAATCTGAATTGCATCTATCAAAACTACTTTATGAATATTCCGTCTGACATTATAACATGTCAAATGTAATTATACAAACCTTTAAGTACAGTTTAAATAGAAATGGTAAAAGGTGACTAGTTGTAATTGGTTACAGAGATTTACAATGAACATTTGAATGAATTGTTGATATCAAGAATTATTATTTTGACTAATGGGAAATGAATTGCAGATATCTTTAGTTGGAATTGCTATTAATCAAAATTACATTATAGATATGCTGGTTTATAATTATAATTAGTCAAAAAGCAATTGTTGATATATATAGCATTGCTATTATTGCTACTAATTAAATGTAAAAAGAGCTTATCATATAGCCACTGGCAAAAATGTCTTTAATGTTTTCATCCCTCCCAAACAGTGCAGGTGGTGTTGGTGGGGGGGTGGCAGCCTTCAAAACATCATCAGACAGAAGTGACATTTCTGTGGCATGTTATTTGCAACAAAGCTGCTTGATTACCCCTCCTGCACTTTCCATTTTGTGTAATGGTACAATTAGTTGCACCGTACACCGCTTGTTTATCCGCCCACTCAAACCAAAATGGCAAAGACGGGAGTAATTGTGCACACTCACCTGCAGCCACTTAAGAGGGAAGTTACAGCGACACGTGGCTGGGAGACGGGAGACAGGGTGCACTCATTATTAGATAGATCCTGTTTTCCTGTGGATTTCAGCAGGTCTCACACTAAAGTACTAGCTATCATGACTTCAACTCTTCTGCACGGTCATACACTTATAGTGATCGCGGCTTCTGTGATAAACCACCTATGGATCAAAAAGCTTGCGGTAGAATCATACAAATTCTGCTTATTAATAGAGATCAAGTGTTCTGCTTACACTGTTCATTTTGGGTCTTTTCATACTGACATAATGGAAAAAATAAATTAAAATCCAATAATTCTCTTACTGGATTTTGGGTAACCCGCTGGCTCCCTGAGGCTGGTGCTGCATGCACATTGAAATCGTGACAGAAAGAAATAGTCACTTTCACCTGTGGCTTGAAACAGCTCAATAAAATGCATCAAATAGTGAAGCGGTCCTCACTTGTAATAAATATACAAATGTCAATTAGATAATAATCTGCATGCGAAATAAAAAAAATTGTTTCATGATTTATAATTCATATTATAAATATGAGCTGACATTAAATGAAAGATGTAAGATACAAATTATAATTAATATATATTGTACATATATTTATGTCAGCTCATATTTTGTTCCATACCAAGTGATACATGTGGGTTAAACAATGCACACAGAAGGATTCAGCTTGTTGTTGTGTAGCTGGAGCCTCACTGATGCTGCTCTGCCTGTCTCACAACAGACTAATCAGTTGTAGGCAGGCCCCTGGCTGTCAAAATGGAGACCAAATAAACTCAGCTTGAAAAATGCTCATTAACTCCCAAATTCAAATTAACTTCAGACTCATGCAGGTCAGGACAAAGAGGTTCTCATGAATGTGGGTGTCACTGGCGTCTTACTGATATTGACAGTCAGAGTCGCCTCTAGACTCCCTGGGGCAGTCTATGAAAAATGTTGTGAACTGGCTCCCCCTATTTAGTGGTACAAAGCAGTTAACAGGCATATCCCTTCATTCAGACTAACATAGATTATATTTATATTATTATATTTATAATTGTACCTATTGGTTGCTTTTTTATATGGATGGAAAATAGATGGTGTTCTTTACAAAGGCCATGTAGGGTGATGGTTATGTCATCATTTGTGCAGTATTTGGTGTTAAATTAAAGTATTAGGCAAACTGAAATGTTCAACCTGTTCTCACTCCCAACTTACAGATGCTTGGCCAGTGGCCTTAGGAGTCTGATACAAACGCATGGAGGCATCCTTGAGAGTCTGTAAGGGACTTATTGGGCTTTCAACTAACTCCAATAACGAAACCCATCCGCATCATTGTTATGATAGTAGTATAAAGTCCATATAGGGCTGATGGAAGTTGAAGATGGTCGGGTCAAACAAACACTAACTTTCAACCAGGAGACCACAATTTGTGGCTCGTGTGAAACCATCTTTAATCGTGGACATATTTTACTTGAGTTTTTAAAACCAGTTACGTAACAAACATGCTTATTTTAACACAAAACACAACATTTACCCAATAATGTCTTTAAATTGTTGGCCACCGATGGCACCATAGGAAAAGTTAGGAAATCACCAAAGTCAATGTGATTCATCCTTTGAGAACAGCAGTGCTACACACACCATAAAAACACGTGACAGTACACATCAGATATTCAGAAACGTACCAGGATGAAGTCTGCTGGAAGGCTGTATTGTTCCTGTGAATGTGAGCCTGTGTTGATGAAAAGGACAAAGGAATAATATCAAATCTGGTGTTCCCATCATCCACACCCACAAAGAAAGACCACCATCACTTCATCATATACGCATTTCGTAGTACCACCTGATACATGTGAGCACCATGACATCTCAGTCCTGTTTCCTCTTTGATGTATGTGAAGGCATTTCCCCCGAAGCAGAACACCCAATGATTTATTCATCTCTAGACACGACATGTATTAAAACACACACAATCTGTTAATCCCTTGGAAGAACTGAAATATGTGGCCCTCCATTGATTCAGTCCAGTCTGCTCATATGTGTTTCTGCCCCATGTGAGGTATTCAACCCTGGCGCCCAATTAGCCAGCTTGATCAAATAATGAAGCCAGGAATTACAGAGAGAACGCTCCGTCTGTGATTCTCCACTCCGCCATTCTGTGTATACAGCTGTGCAACTTTACAGGCAACTAATTATGGTCTTATCCTAATTATTATGGATTTGGTCTTTTCACAACAACCACTCACAGTGCACGCATTTTGAGAACCATTGGGAATATGACCAATTAGGCAAAAAGGTTAAAAAAAGGTTGAACAAAGACATGCATAGTTACATTCTGACAAGTGTTGGAATACCTCTTCTTGCAGAGTTTAGTACCGCCCCCCTGCAGTGCGTGGCAGTTTGAAACCTACTGTAGCCCAGCCAAGTGTTTCCCTTGTGCGCCCAATAGAGAATGGTGCATAGAGATGCCAGGTGTGTGCTACAGCAAAAAAAAAGATAAAATGACATCAGTTTAATAAGCTCCTGCCATTTAAAAAGCCCTACCAGGAGGCAAAACCATAAAGAAGCTGTGGGGTGGTTGAATCCCTTGTGTGAAGCTAGAAACCCTTATTTGACACAAGTTAATTAGACATGTTCATACTCTTTCATCAAGGCCACCTTTCTCTGCTAAGGTTCCATAACTCGATCCGGCATAATGGCAACACACAGGCATTTTGGAACCGGTGTCAATCAATGACACTGCTCTGTGTTAACTTACTTCTTTTGTTGCACATTTTTATTCAGCGGCATTCATTCTTGTAAAGAAGCAGAGAAAGGTCTCCCAAATTAATTGGATCAACGATTAAGTAGGAGGAATCCCACCCCACCGAGCAGAGACAATGGAAGAAGAAAGGGTCAACGCAGGCGCCAGCTGAAAACTGACACTTGAATTAGACAATGAGGAATAGAAAGCAGAAGAAAGGGAGAGAGGCCTATTCCGTGTGAGGTCTTCAAGGAGATCCAGACTTTAACTCTCGCCCGGTGTGGTCAGGGACACAGTTTTGATTGACTCATGTTGCTTGGCAATATCAATTTGCAAGGAGAAGCTCCATTGTGACATTCTTTGGTTGCTATTTTGCTGTCAAAAGCAGTGAAAAACATTTTTTTTAACTTGTCTGACTTGAGTTTCAAATAGGAACCAAGACCCAGCGAGTGCAGCACAAATAGTAAGGACATGCCATTGTGAAACCTTGATATTGAATGTGAATGGGTGTCCTTAGAATCAAGGATTCTAACTGCTGTTTTTTTGTCACAGATAAAAATGAAGAATTAATAAGATAATCAAAAGGCTTTTCTCAATCTGCCCTCCTGCTTTGACATACTTGTCATTCAGCCCATATACTGCTTGTGTTCTTGCTCTGGCTATATATTTAAGGATACTATAAGAGGTTACTGGTGTCAACTTTGGCTATAAGTGTCCCAGCATTCATTTTACATACGTGGCATTAGGGGAAGATATGAGAAAGACTGTTAGAATCTCTTTTGTAGAACTGTTGTGTCACCAAATGTAGTTTTGAGATTTGACATCATATCTTACCATTTAGATTTTTATTATGTTGATTTGTCAAAATATTGCCTGCTTGGAAATTTGCTCAGATGTTTTTGGAAATGAAAAGATGTACTAGTCAGGCAAGATGACCCGCTGGTGAACGTCAATAGTAGGAGAGCATTCAATCTCTCCTGGCACTGGGGTCTCTCAAGAGTTCTAATCACAAAATCTAACTTTTTAACAGTTCCAAGATAAATCTAGAACTGAGAACAGTAATAGCAGAAACTCGACAACAATCAGTAGTGCAGTGCAGCAAAGCAGCAGACAAATTGGTGAGTAAAATAGAAATGATGCAGCATTGTGGATTATCGATAGACTCTATTCATTATAATTGATTCCAGCTGCACTCCATCTGTGCCATGTTTTTGCTTCTCTACTTGACATGAAACTGACTGAAATACTGCTTGTAAGAACTTAAATCTGATAGGTTTGTAGTTAAAAAAACTGACCAATATGAAAAGTGTCTCTGACTTAATAGTGACTGAGGACCGTGATATGTACCATGATGGTCATGCATCAGGGTCACTCGTGATGAGGACTCTTGCCTTTCGTCTGCTACCAGCCTGGCTTCAATCTACCTTCCTTTGTTTGCCTGCTTGGTCTTCGAATCCTGCTTTTGGGTCCAAACCCGTGTTCACTAAATTGTTACAGTACAATCTGACCAAACATGGACCCAGAAAACAAACTTGATGAGGTGATTCACACCATTCAGAGGCTTCTAAACTACAGCTCTGAAAATGGCACTCCGCAAAGTTTCTTCCAGGCCTTGGCTTGCTGTGTTGCTATGTGGAATGGCAGAGGACTTTACCACTGCTCTAACCCCGTGTCTGATAGATCCTGAATCTCAGCATGGTATTCTCCAGTTTGCTTCTGAGTCTGATAGCCTTCTGTCAGCATCCAGTGTTAACTCCAGCCTGCCAGCAACCAGCCTTTACCCTGCCTTGCTTGCAAGTCCAATGCCTGCCAGTCCTGAGTGGGCCTCCACCGCCAACGCCCAGCTAGATCATCAGTTGGCCGTTGAGGATGCTTAGAATGCTGCTCTGCAATCCTGTTGCCGGCCTCCTGCTCTGGTATTACTTTGGTAAAGTAATGGTTTTAGCAGAGGATCGCACGCAGTCCAAGAGGGCTCTGATAAACAACCAGTTCCTTCACTGACCTCCATTTACACTGACACCCCAATTCCAATGACACTGTTGTATAGGTTTATGTTCCTATACTTTTGGATTTATACTTATATTGTACATAATCATTAAATGTTTATGATTACATCTGTTCTACTTTTTTTTTTTGGTCCTTGTTTTCTTTTATATATTTTTTTTTCCTGTTTATTAGTACATTCTGTGTATGTATGTGGAGAGCAACGAAAAACCGGAGTCAAATTCCTTGTATGCGTACGCATACATGGCCAATAAAGCTGATTCTGATAAAGCTGATTCTGATAGTATGATGTCGGAGTCTTTCAGTGTCTGTAATGGAGCTTGCTGTGCTGGGCCTCTTACCCAGGGTATATTTTTCTGTCATTGTCTTGCAAAGTGGTTTAGTTTAATGAAGGCTCTGCATTGTTTGCCTCTAGCAGGACATTCACCATCATGAGGCTATTTACCTCCACAGTTTCTGCAGCGGTGGGTGGTTAGTCCTTTTTCTGACCATCCGCCATTGTTTGGATGCTTCTCCACAGACCTTTGATCAAATGTGTTGGCTGTGTGCCACATTCTTTGCCAGTCAGTTGCATTTCAAAGTGTTCTTCACTCATCGAGGCACAGTTCTGCTGCTAATTTGTTGTAAACATCATGGACTCCTTCTCCTGCTATGGCCACATTAGTGCTTTGAGCCTAGCATCTAATGTGCATTGCAGTAGGACCATTTTTAAACCTTTGCACCTATCCACCCGAAAGCAGGGAGTGGATCATGCAATGCTTGCTGCAATGTGCCGACTACCATTGATGTTTTCTTTTTTAGCTTACCTAAAAACAGTCCACTTTTTCGACACCCTTTTCTCTTTGAGAAAACAGCGACGTCAATGTTCACTTGTCGGGTGTCTCTCCCTTTTAAACTTTGTCCCCAATGTAATGTTTCTGTTTTGTTATGCACATAATCTTGTACACGCGCAGTAGCTGTATCAGGGACTGACTTTATATTTCCTGTTCCTCCAGTTTGCATAGTTTTACTGTGAAAGGGGCCTTAGCAAAGGGTCAATAGTGTACGCACAGAGACCATCATCAGGATACAATAGCCTGCATTCGTTAGTAAGGCATACAACCTCCATCAATAACCCCAAGGTAAATTATGTAATATTAGGCAGCAAATAACTTGTACTAGCCTTATGATTTTGTTAACGTTAGCTAGCTATGCTAATGTTGTCGTACTCATCATTTTTCTTTTTATTTCAGACGCAGAGTGACACTGAAAGTGCAAAGGAATTAGACGTCATAGGCGTGGTATGTGGTTATTGTATCAGGGCTATGAACCAGTCAGATTGATGGATTTGAGCTACCTTTACAATGTATTGTAAGGCATACATAGTTACGAATACCCTGCTTAATGCCCGTGTACCATTGTAAAATATAGAACTGTCTTTTCTTTATCAGCCAAGTACCATTGGACAGTAGCATGGTACCTTTTTGTGCCATGGTCAGTACCATAGTGTATAACATTTAACATGGCCAGTATCATAGTACAATGCTTGTGCTTGGGAAGTACCATCGTGAAAATGAAAACACCATTCATGACCATCATGGTAGGTTTTTGTAAGGGGTGAGTCACACTTTTCTCAGTAAAGACAGAACCTGACAGCTACTACAGGGCAGCCACAGGTGGGTTCACTACTATTTCGGAGTACGTGTGTACACACGGTTGTTTTATTTTCATTCTCAAAAGCTTTTAGTAAGCCTTTGCTCCTTCTGCCTTTGCTTCACTGAGTGAAGCAAAGGCAGCTCTTGCAGTGAGGTGATATATCTGGGCCATGAGGTAAACCAGCAAGCAAAGCCTCTGCTGTCTCTTTCACACACAAAGCCTGACCGAGTCAAAACATAAAAGCCCACAATGGCACGAATGAGGAGCCTCACAGGCTCGCATTGCTGCAGAGGTAGAAAGCTGTTTTTTCCCCCTAATGCTTCCCTTTCTGAATAGGAAGTTTGTAAAGCTTAGGCTCTGCTTCCCAGTGGGGAAGAAAGGGGGTGGGGGTGGTAATAACTAGAAGCAGGTGCAGGGCTGAGGAGGGGGAGTGAAAGTAGCTGGATACGAAGCTGGGATGTGCAGAGGTTTTACTGGAGAAGTTTCAGCTCTCTCCACTTCCTAATCCCCATCGGTCCAACTGGAATACCTCCACCATGATGTCATGCCTGTGTGTGTGTGTGTGTAGTTGTTGCTGGAGGAGGCTCACTTGCAAACATATGGAGAGGATTGTACAGCTCTGCAAGGGGACCGTTCAGACAAAAGACAGGGTTCTTATAGGCTGTGGAGTGGGTGTGAGGGTCCTCCAGCAGTACATGAGCATGTAGGAGTGTAATTGAAATGAAGTGTGTCTGAGAGCATGCAAACACAAACACATAAGAGTGGACAACCATACCTTGAGAGGTTTTCTACATTTGTTGAATTTACATGCAAATGATGCATGTGTGTGTGTGTATGTGTGTGAAACGTTTGAAATATGTGACTCGACAGCTTATGCTTATTGGAATAGACGTACGTTTTGGTGCTAAAACCTTATCAGCAAGACAAAGTACAGTAAGCAAAGACTGATGTTATTTTCTCTTCTTTCTCTCTCTGGCTTTTTCTCTGTGAGGAGAATCAACTAAACTGGCTTGATATCAATATTCATTTATTTTATGTTTTGTTCCTCTGTTGGATGTTATCTGCGAGTTTTGCTCTTGCTTTGCTCCGATAGATGTCAATTGTAAAGGTGCATTATACAATGATTGACCAGTAGGGGGCCATCAGACTACAAAACAAACCAACAGCCACAGAGAGCTGATATACTTTATGTATACAAGTCTGCATGGATTGCATTGACATTATATCACACTGGCTTTATCTTTGTCAGCACCGCTACGTCCACAAACACACAGTACAGTTTATACATTTATAAGCTGGGCAGTGTTTACTTGTAAGACCTGCAGAATTCATTTTGTGTGTGTGACAGTGCAACGATTGATGGAGTAGAGAAATTACACAGATCTATCCTGTAACAACGTGAATGAGAAGGATTCACAATATGAATGGGTCATTAAGGAGTTATTGGAGGTTGATGAGTTCAGAATGCCACTGTGGTTTTTTAGGGCGATCCAGATTACCATTTTGTGGGCTCCGGAGCTTCAGAGGTAATCAAATATTCAAAGCTCCGACATGGGGGTGAGGGAAGGACTCGGCTGAGAACGAAGAAATGTCAACGGCATTGTGTTGCATCACGAGTCTTTCGGTTTCAAGGTATCAAAAGGATTCTGTTATTCTACAGTATTGTTGTTTCTTCTCATTATCGGTAAAGTCAGAAAATAATGACAAATATTCGACATTTTGTTTGAACCCAAAATATTACATATAAATATGAGTGACATTTGCCCCCCCTCCCGCTCACTCTCATGTCATCAGTCTGAAAAGACCCCTCCTCCTATATGCTGTTAATATGCGGCCTCTCAGCTCTTTGACTGTCTTGGTTTCTTTCTCCCTATCTTGTGTCAGTCAGAGCCCTGTTTTGTTTTGCTCTGTCTGTGGAGCTACCCTCCCCAATCTCCTCCAGGCCTGCATGTCCAATAGACCAGTGAAGAAGAGAGGAGCGCTCCTTCGTGGCCCTCCGGGGGTTGTTTCAGATGGAGAGGCCGTCCCTGTCGTCTTGTGTATTCAGTGAAAAGAGCAGAGCCAGCGGGGGGTAGCCTGTATCATCTGGGCCTCCTCCTTAATAACAACCCGTCTCTTTCTTCCACCCCCCTCGCCCTCGTTTTTATGATCCTTGGAATGCACTTGGAGGCTGCAGGAGCTCCAGGTGGCTGACGGGGGGCGCTCCTAATACCTCCTTTCTCTCTCTTTCTCTACTTTCTACCCAAGTCCTTTTTGTATTTTGCTCCCCAAGACAGGTCTAAGGCGTAAGGTTCTTCAGTATGTATGAGCAGCTTCAGCTGTGCTGTCGTTATTCACGCTCAGGGCTTGTCCCTCTTGTATGTTTGGAGAGACTGCAGGTTCAAACCCTTCGTCCCCAACATTTCTGTTTTCTGTAAAAAAAGAAGCTCTCCAGCAGCGCCGCAGCTCTAGAGAGAGAGAGAGAGAGAGAGAGAGAGAGAGAGAGAGAGAGAGAGAGAGAGAGAGAGAATGTGGCAGCATCGAAAAGCTCATCGTTCGGTGTAGAGGCGGTAGCCCCAAAGAACGTTGTGGGAGTAGCAAATTAATGGCATCGGACAGCCTTGTGACAGGAAACCCCATTATGTGAGAGACGCACAAAGCCGCTGAGACTGGGTTTCAAAAGCAATTTTTTTTTGAGTTACATATGTAAAAAAACACCCCCATGCTTACCAATGCTGTACGCCCTCCTTCAGAAAGTAGGCCTCTATGCAACACTTTTGGTAGCCCACATAATCCACCGTTCTAAAACCAGCTCTTAACACCTGCTGTATTCTTTGCTTTTCATAAGAGCTGTGGTTAGATGAGATTTTAACATTTTATTGATTATTTGTTCAACAAAAGGAGTGGTGCCACCTTGGTAGTGCATCATGTAAGTACTTTCGTAGGTTGATTCAAGTAAGACTTTATGCCGCGGCGGGTGTCAGCCGCGTCTCTGCACTTGTCAACTATGTTTTATGTCTGAAATATATAAAAATGACATTTGTAATGAAATTAAATGAAACTTTCTGGTCATTATAAAAGGCAAACCCTATGTAGAAAGAGGGACTGTGAGCCACACTTGTGTATATATAATCAATAAAAAATCTGGCATCACAGACAGAGTAAGCTGTAGAACTGCGGTCGCAGAAAGAAATGTTATCTTAACTCCAAGCAGGAGATATTTATTGGAGAGTTGGGGATCACACATATACACTGAAGCCCAGTGTTATTAGGAATTACATTCATACTGGAAGGTTCTGCCCCTCAATATTTACATCCAATGCCAACATTCAGTGCAAACTCAAGTGTGGAGGTTGCGATGGTAAAACTGAGTATCTCAGACAGGATGCATCCTGTGATCATGTTGGTCAAACAAGATGCATTGTGGGAATGGAGCAGCTTTGATGGTACTGAGTAATAAAAAGTAATCTAACAAGTGATGATCTTACTTTTGCCATTGTCAAATATTTTGCTCAGTGTTCAGATAATGGTCCTTTAAGCCTTTTAGGTTAAGGATAAAAAGCAGAAAAGTGTGTCTCCCACAGTGCAAAGTCTTTGGTATTAAGAGTGAAAAATCAGAACATAAGATGACATCACCGTTGGCGATGAGTGTAACCTCACGCCTTTTTTCAGCCCGTCCAGAGAATCCACCTCCCAGAGCCAAGCAGTGTGCTGGATCCTGGCTGCAGGCCTCCCTCTACAATAATAATCCCTCACACACTTCATTCCGAGGTGGCTCTCTCCAGAAAACTGGACACGATGACAGCTTTGCAAATGGCCCAGACCCAGATATCATTTATTCAACATGACGGTATTGGTCCTGATGCATTTCCTATATGGTTAGGTTTCTTTAATGGTCTGGGCAAAGAAAACAAAGTAGAGAAATCACCTAATTTCCTCCCACCCTGAGAGAACTAAGCATGTGTGAAACTCATTATGGTCAAAGTTAAGCCCTCTTCCCCGTTGGTTGAGATGGACGGGAACTGTTTTGTTTGTTGAGAGTAAAGGCAAAGATGACTTTTCACCAGATTACACTGCGACTATTTAGAAATTCAAAGAGCATGCTTCTCAGAGATAATTCTGAGCTCTTTAGAAATCATTTGTGACTGTCTTTTGATGCCTTTCGGGCTGCGTTGGTGTGGAGACATTTCACAACCCTAACCCTCCTTTTAGCATAATAAGGAGCACATCCGCATCTGATAGCAGGAACAGTGGTGTAAAAAGGGATGGGTGTTTCTTTTTACCCCCAGCGGGATGAGGAAACATTTTACTGATAAAATTGCCAGAGACAGCGGCGTCGTAATCCTGTCTTCTGGCCGGCTTCAAGATCTTTGATCCCTCTCTGAATTCATGCGCTTGAATGTATAGAAAGAGTAAGAGATAACAGGACTGCAATGCCCTGGAAGCTGGATTTCCATACAGCGCATTAGCTTTAATCACACATGTATTGATTAGACCCAAAACATGAAACATACAGTGGATATGACACGTTCAAAGATTCACATGAAATATGGAATTTCAATTAAAAGATGAGAGTACGCAGGGGTGCTTTAATGAGTTGGTTTATTTGATGGAATCTTTGTAGTGGCTGCAGGATCAACTTCATGTGTCAATATCTAACAAACTGTCTCACTCCTATGTGTCTCACCTTCTCAGTGTCTGTCACACTCAGCTTCCTATAAGAAAATAAATAAAACCCTAAAGTAGTTATTCACAATGCCATACAAAAACACTGACGTTTTTCAGAGAGCCTTCCAGTTTATCCACATCCCTCAGCACCAGCTCCTCGTGGCTGCAGCTCCATTCATTCATTCAAGCCGCTCAACAATCAAGGTAAAGACATCAATCAGCGGGTCGTAACCGGACCGTCTTAGGTGCTGTCCAAACCATAACATTGCTTCATTTTCTCTGCGTTCCCCTGTTCAACGGAAGAACTATTACCGTAAATTCAGTAATAGCGGCGGGCCTCAATTAACCTACCTCAACCAGAACGGTATCTACAAGGCTCATCTTAAGCAGGGATGAGAGACGCACGCTGTCAGGACGTATTTAACCCCTCTGTTTCCTAAGAGTATTAGATATGCAGTGTTTGCAGTGTTGCAGGCTCACTAGATGGAACATGAAGAAATTGTCATGGTAAAAAATGAACAACTTGCAAGGTTCTCAGCATTACCTTAGTGTAGCCGTCTCAATCCTCATCTTCATCTCATCAGTTCCTGTAGTATACAGCCGGTCCATTTCCGCTCATTCCTAGTCAGATTGTCAAAGTTGCCATGTGCTTTGAAAATGTTCTTTCTAGCCTGTAATATGTATTCTGTTACCTGAAAGCTGGAATCTGGAACGTGTTACTTTCCTATGCCTGATCTTTTGGACCTTAGATCTCCTGCCTGCCCCTTTAGATTTGTTAACCTGTTTGGACTGCCTTCCCGGTTTTGACCCTTGGCTTTCCCATGATTCCTGTACCTGCTTTCATGCTTGTAAAGCTTTATATATATGTATATACAGTATATATATATATATATATATATATATACTGTATATACAGTATAGCTTCGCTTTGGCAATAAATCCATGAACTTTACCAGCTGCCTGCTTTGTCAGCATTTGGGTCATATCCTGTGTTTCCTGTGTTGTAACTTGTCTATGTGTATAAACCGGATTGACTATGGAGATGGATGTAATGCCCCAGTGTTGAATTTGACAAAACATTTAAAATTTAGCTTTAGTCTTATTAAGTCGCTTTTTAAAAATTGTAGTTTTTTCTGTTAAGATTTAGATAGTGGAACTCAGTTAAAATTTCATTGTTGGGGGCGACTGCGCTAAGTGGAGAGCAGGGCCGTCCTTCAATCAGAGAATCGGCAGTTCGATCCCCGGCTCTGCTAGTCGCATGTCGATGTGTCCTTGAGCAACACACTTAACCCCCAAAAATTGCTCCCGTGTACTGTAAATACTGTACTGTACATAATTAGTTTTCCTGGCTTTAAAATAATCCAATGGAAATGTTGTTAGTGAAAGGCTAAATGCCAACAAATATGACAAATACATTTTGAAAATTATTACATCAATCTTTTATTCAATACATTTGAACTATTGGACCTTGCAACGGTCTGTAATTATTGGAAATGTTTCGGTCTTTTGAGTTGGAAACAATCGTACAGCCATCCCTGGAATCTAATCCCACAGGCAGCATACGAGTATACTGAGTCTGCAACCGGTACTTTAACTTCCCTTCTTAACTCTGCTCCATGTGAAACATTAGGGGAGATCGGTGTGCCACTGCAGAGTAAATAGATGGAGACACTGATTTTTTGAATTTGAAGGACAACATTATGAATGAAGCTTCGAACTAATCGGTACAGCCCTTCTGAAACCAAGCAGGTCTGACAATGACGGTGAGTATGATATACTGTCTGCAGTAACGGAGATCGCTGATGTGGTTCCAGCTGAAATATAAATTATATATATATATATATATATATAGCTACACCTTAAGACAACTTCCCCATTTTGTGGCATTCAGAATGAACACAGCCCCCCACCCCATGATAGAGCTGTTCGACTATCTTACAAGTACATTGTTTGAAGCATACTGTTACATAAATCCTTCAGATGTTCAAAAATGTATGACACACTAGCTTTCAATATAAATTAACTGAAAAGCCTTGTTCATCTCTTCAAAAAAATACCTCTTCTTTCTTAAAAATGCTGCCTCTCTCGACATACAGTATCCCTCCCTGCTCTTTTTACACCTTTTTTCTCACACCTCTTTGCTTTTAGGCCAAGCATGGGGTCCCTTTTGACTGGCAACCCAACTAAAATGGCTCTGGAGGTCAGGAGCGTGAGACCAGGTACTGTTTCCTTCAAGCGTAATATCCATCTTTTCTCCCAGCATTCCTCAGTACCTCTGAGAGCAATGTCTCACATCCAACAAAACTGAAGTCAGCGCACACAGAGTTAAAGCTTGAAAAGACAGTGTAATCACATACTGTAGATATATGCTTCTCTCCAGCTGAACCTGGGAGGGGGGACATTTCAACAGAGCGATCTGCAATAACAGACAGAACCGTCCAACAACAATTCATTCTCTGTCTTTTCTTCCCCTCTGTCCAGATCATAAAAAGTCTACAAATAAAGGGATGAAGCAGAAGCAAAATAAATGTAGGGAACTGTCAGTTCAGCAAACATACAGACCCCGTGAGCCCAAACCTATCTTTTCAAATGTGCCTTTCCAGTCCCATTGGATGAATTAACACTGGAATCTTTTACACTATTAACTTCATAAATGTTTGTATTGTATTATCATTGGCAGAAGCTAGATGAGTCAACTATGTATGCACGGATGGACTGGGATTGTAATTCAAGATGGGAATCCAACAAGCCACGTGTTTGAAGTGTTAGTCAATTCCCATAATCTTTGCACTTCTGGTTTATTCATTTGCACCTGGCATTTCTTCAGAGCTCTGACTGAACGTGTGTTGATCATCATGAAGCAACTGGAGCTAGTTTCACCTGACAGAAAAGAGTATACAGCTCTCTATTTTCAATAGTATTTCCATGGAAACACATCTCCTGCTTTCCTACAAAGATGATAAAGTGTTGATGCCATTTATTAAAAACATAGAATAAACTGAAGCTGGGGTATTATGACATACAGAGGGCGCCCTCCTAGCATGTGTTTTGTTTTTTAACCTGAATGTCCCTTTCCTGTCCTCTTTGTCGGACCAATCCGAGCTGGCTTTTATCTATTACTTTTAAATATTTCAACACTGTATCAATTACTTTTACATATTTCATCCAATGCTTGTATCTATTTTAACCATGTATCCATTACTTTTACTATTTCAACCATTTAGTCATGGCTGCCTTCAAGATCAAACAGTTACAATGTCCACTACCTGTGTGGATTAACAACAATTAATTAAATGACATGAAGAAGAACATCTAATCAACATGGTCCCTGTGGTTGGAATTGCAGTGCCACGCACAGACAGCAGCATGGGCTCAAACGATCTCCAAAACAAGTCTGTGAGATTAGGGACATAAGAGATACCTCAAAGCACTGTTAAGACCATCATGAAAAAGAGGGAAATGTATGGCACCAACCACAGTCCAACAGAGAAGACAATAAGTCGGAGAGGCCACGCAGAATCCAATGGCAACCCTGAAAGACCCCTCAGGGTTTTAGGCCAAACAGAGGGGAAGAGGTGCTTCACACAGCAATATCAAAGATATTGCGCATATCTGGTCTGTGGGGGAGGGTGGCAAGAAAAAAAAGCTGTCAGTGTACAGCACCATTTGAAGTTTGCAAATAGACACCTTGAGGATCCTGCAACAAACAGGCAGAATGTTTTGTGGTCTAATGAAACCAAAATAGAACTCTTTGGCATAACTGTCAAATGTTATGTTTGGTGAAAAAACCAAGACCACCTATTACCAAAACAATACCATCCTGACTGTGAAGCATGGGAGTGGCAACATCATGTAATGGTGAACTTTTTTCAACTCAATATTGAATGGATGATGGATGTAGGCATGGAGATTATGGAGAATAATCTGAAGATGACTGCAAGAAGTCTGAAATGGGTGAGAAATTCATATTCCAACAGGACAATGACCCAAAGCACAAGGCCAAAGCTACCATGGAGTGGCTTGCAAATGAACCAAGTCAAAGCCCTGACATAAATCGCATAGAAAATCTGTGAAATGACTTGAATGTTGCTGTCAGTCAGAGAAAATAGTTCTTCAAAAAGAAGTGTGGTAAGATCTCCAACTCCCGGTTTGCCAACTTCTGCGAAAGGTGTTTCTACCAAGTGTTGACTCAGGCAGGTGAATACTTTAACAGGATAACTTGTACAGATCATTACACAACAAACTTTGAAGGTAAGGGTGGATTCATTTTCTATCCACTGTATCTCCAAAACAAGTGGGCTGGGACACAGTTATTTTGTTATAGTGTGCTATTTACCTCGTCTCAGTCAGCAGGGACAAGGTTGGATTAGTTTGGATATTTACTTTCACTTTCACACATTATAATAATGAATAATGTATGGAGCCAAATCCTACCTAAAGGGTATACGGGCGAAAGACTAATGGAACCAGTAGCTGGTTCCCTCTGAAGTTTCCTTCAGGGTAGCTGGCGCTCACAGTTTTTTCCCCACTGCATTTACGTGAATATGGTGTATAGAAAGTGTTGAATCATAATTCTCGTGGTGCCCACGTTACCTGAAGGCAACGTGGTTGAGGAAGTCCCCAGCCTTCTTTGTTATGCTGTCACTCATGATGACACGCCCCTCGCAGTTGATGCCACGCCCCCCACGCTAGATCAGGGTCTGAACTGAAATAAAACGATCTGAAAGTGAAAAACGATTTGAAACTGAAAAAAATAAGATTTAAATTTGAAAATATAAAATATGGAACTGAAAAATATAAGAACTCAAATATCAAAATATCTATGAAAGTGAAGAATGGAAAAATAAAATGTGTTCAAAAAAAATTACAGAACTGAATCAAAATGATATTCAACCAAAAAAAAATTTTGATTCACTTATTTTTATTTTGAATCCATTGCTGTATTTTTCAATGTTCAAGACCACAACTTGATTGAACATTTTTTTTTCAAATGATCAAAACTATTGACCTGGATTGAGCTCCATAGTAATGAGTTTAAAGTAACAATAATTCTTTGTGCGTTATATTTTGTATGTAAGTCGTGTATTCAATACAACAATAATGGTAAACAGCTGCATTTAAAATAATGCTTTGAACCAAATCACTTGCCTCTCACTCACCCACGCGCACACACACTCAACCACCAATGGCAGCCAGCTACAATGCCAAGGTGCATTGTAGCTATGACTGCTGTAGTAACCCCTGAGGTACAAGTACCCCAGGTCTGTAATCACTGCTCTAGAGTAGCCATACTGTATCTTGATTAAGCAATCTTTCTACTAAATGCTTTGTCTAAAGTGTTCTCTCGAGATGTTTTTCCTTCCCACAATGCACTGTGCCACAGAGTGGTCGGCGGTGAGTGTGCTCTGTAATTTAACAGCCCTGCTTTTGGAAACAGAGACAAAGCATGGAAGGAAAGTTTTGCTTCTCTTCTTTCCACCATGGAAATGTTATTTCCAGCCCCGGCCTAAGGATACATGATCCAACATGGTGGTAATATTACCCAGCATTAAATATTTCACTTAGTGCATGTGTTTTGCTGCATATTTACATTTGTCTGTGTTAGCATTTCAACATTAGCACTGCAGGGAATACCATTTTCCTTGGATAATATAAACGTAAGGAATGCAGTGCAGGGTCTTTAAAAACACTAAAGACCTCGTCTCATCATTCAACCCCCTTGGGAAAAAGGATAAGGCAAGGTTTAGAACAGTAAGAAAACTAACTAACAGTTGACTGAACTGACCTGAACATAAAACGTGTATGCATTGAGAATGCAGATGTCCATGTGTGAGTCTTTATTCCATGTCCTATGTGGGAGCATGCTTTGTGTACAGCCAGTTAGTTGTAGAAGGATTTTGTTGTGGGTTTTAGCATGAGACAAACAAGAGATAACGGGGGATTTGAATTTAGTTTCGATAAACTCACACTGTTCTGTTGTGTTACCTGTACAGATATTACAGTATACTTCATGATAGAAATTCTGTGTGTAATATATGGAGGTGGTGATGAAAAGAAATTTCAGAAAGAAGCAGACAGAAAGGTCTACAATATGTGTTTGTAGGATATATTCAGGATGTCAAACTGATTCAGCAGTGAAAACAGGTTAAAAACATGAAGATAAAAGCCGAAGCTACAAATCACAGGGTGAAAGTGAACCACCACCTCACCTTAAGTTTGAGACAGAATACAATGCTATTGTGGCGAGAGGCGGACGGGCCGTCACTCAAAGTTCGGTGAACAGCCAATAGTTAAAGAGCACAACAACGCCACCCTAGGAGTTGCACCTAAAGATTCACTTTTCCCCACTGTAGAGGCACGTTTCCAAAGACACTCAGGTTCATTATACAAATGAGCATGAGACGTGGTTCCAATACAAAATAATCTTTATTCTACTAAAAATGCACCGTTACAGTTTATACACGAAATACTAAAAGAGCCGTTATACATTTAAAAAGAGGAGGACTGCGGCTTACCAGTGGCGAGGTGGGCCAGTACAGGTGAGGATCCCGAAAAGAGGAGGCACCCCGATCACCCGTGTACACAACACTCACACACACAACCACACGTGAGGGTCTCAACCCGGGGCACACCAAACGACACAGCACACAAAGGGAGACACCACCACCTGGAAGCACCAACCCCACCACCTTGGCTTAGCAGCTCCTACAGGGATAAATAAAACAATTACAAAAAGCTCTGATTCGTAGGAAAAAGAAATCAAACAAAGGAAAAAATAAGCAAAAGAGAAAACAACAAAAATAGCGTGGGTTGGCTGATCAGCCAGGGGGGGTGATCAGTAACCCAATCTATACACACTAAAAGCCAGAGTGAGCCTTGACATCCCTTGGTCAGAATATACAAAATGAATGGCTCAGGCTAAAAAATAGGTTGCTTTCATTAAAACCAGGGTGCTGCTGACAACAGCACGAGACAGGGGCGCAGTGCTGACAATAGCAGCGTCAGTAGCCTGTGGCGATACAGCGCAGGTCAGCTTACACGAACCCCGTCGGCCAAAGCCGTTAGTTTGAGCAAAGGCCGTAGACAAAACACCGGTAGACAAAACAGCAGCGTCCTTAATTTATGCTGAGTTAGCTGTAGCCGCTTTCTGGCGGCGTTCTGCTCGAACCCAACCAAAAGTCCCCGATCAGGCAATGTGCGTCGGCTCCAGAAGGGGGAGGAGGGCATGTAGCGTAGCTACCGGCAGCTACAAGCAAAACATGGTTACTAACAGAACACGCGCTTATACTTAAGTCGGGACCCAATTGACACTCACCGACAGATCTGCAGGTGAATCACCTGTGCAGGACGAGGGGAGCCCCAGAGATAGTCTAAAACAAGAACGAAAGCCAATATAACGCCAGAACAGTATGAACGGGAGAAACAATGCTGCTGCATTCCTGCATACCTGCACAGCGGCGGATGTCCGGCAAACTGGAAGCGGGACACGCGTTTGATGTCAGGAGGGAGCAAAGGGAATCCCTGGCGCATTTATGCGATGCCCGCCCACCGCGATTGGCCTGGTAATGAAAGGGACACCGAGGCCCTGCGAATGGTAATGTTCCCTTCTGTATCATTCTACCCCTCCTTCTTGCATCGTCGCCCCGACGATGGAACAGACAAGACTAAACGTAGTTTGAATTAACTCCAGGGCCTGAACAGAGCAAACATGGCATTGGACACCGGACCAGGGGGAGTTGCAGGCCTGTCTGCGATTCTCTCCACTGATCTGGGAAGATGGTGCACATTAGAATGTTGACCAGCAGTGGACCGTACGGTCCGACGTACTGCCACATCACCACCATCATGTTGACTGGATGGTGGTCCAGCCCAGGAGGCAGATGGTTGATTCATCCTCACAATAGCGGGGTCTGGCACACTACGGGGTCTGGCACAGCGGACACCCGGTCAAATGGTGGGGGTAGCAGCCCCCAGGTGGGTTGTGTCGCCGCAGTCGGTCTAGCAGATGTTGAGATAGGTGTTGCTTGAGGACATTCCTGCTGCTGCATCATCAACAAATCACCATCGGATGAGGACTCGTCCTCAGAGAGTGGCACGTCCATGGAACATGGGCTACTGGTAGAGCCACGACCTGGGGAGTCAGCCCCAACCACGGCTTTCAGCCGGTTCCGATGGACTTGCTTGGTCTTACTGTGGTCATCCACAGGTGCAATGGTGTAAACGGGGCCACCATCCTTAGGTGCCTTCAGGACTCTATGCACCACAGGACACCACAGATCCTGGATTTTATGACGTCCCCTCACACTAAAATCCCTCAACAATACCAATTGACCTTTCTTCAAAGGCGCAATTCGAACATGCTGGTCATAGTTTCTTTTCCGACGCTCGGCCGCCAACCTCAACCTCTCCCTAGGTCCCTCAAAGGCAACCTGCAGCCGAGTCCGGTGCTCCTGGATCCACTCGTGGACGTTTCCTTCCACCGGATCCTGGACTCTGCCCAGCAGGAAATCGACCGGCAGCCTGGGTTCTTGACCAAACATGAGGAAGAAGGGGGATTCACCGGTGGCCTGATGGGGAGTGGTGTTGTAACAGTATAGAACTTGCGGCAGACAAGAATTCCAATCTCTCTTTCGAGAGACGGGTAGAGTGCGCAGCAAGTTGTGGAGAGTTCTATTGAAACGCTCGCATTGCCCATTACCAGCCGGATGGTAGGCGGTGGTGCGAGACTTTTCAATGCCGTAAAGACCACACAGCTGCTGGATCAGGGAACTTTCAAAGTTGCGGCCCTGGTCTGAGTGTATACGGGCAGGAACACCAAACTTGAAAAACCACTCTGCGACCAAAACCTGTGCCACTGTAGAGGCACGTTGATCACGGGTGGGAATAGCCAGTGTGTATTTACTGAAAACGTCTGTCATCACCAGAACATTTTCCAATCCATTATGGGCAGGTTCCAACAGAGTATAGTCAATGGCTAAAATCTCATTAGGACGGGAAGCCAATAACTGCCCCAAGTAGCTACTCGTAGCTGGCTGGGTGTCTTTGGCCACTTGACATCTTTCACAGGTCTGACACCAGTCTGCCACCTTAGAGGACATACCTGGCCAGTAACAGCGAGCTCGCAAGAGCTCCAACGTTCTCTCCACACCTTGATGACCGTGCTCCTGATGAACCCCTGTTAGAACCTCGTTCTTTAAGACAGCCGGCAGCAGCAGTTGGAACGTTGCCGCTGCACCATCAGGGCGGAAGATCCGACGACAAAGGACCCCGTTCTGATCAACCAGGCGGTCCCATTGTCGGAGCAGCACCAAGGCGGGCTGAGATAAATGTTTCCGCTCCTCATGGTTAGGACGCTGCTTCTGTCTCCAGAACAACGAGACTGCCTGGATAACTGGGTCAGCCTGCTGGAGAGAACAAATGTCAGACAGTGTGCGATTAGGCAAAACCGTGACCGCAGCCTGGGTTGCCTCAATCTTCCCCAACTGCAATGCTCGCTGTAATGGTTCCGGAAGCAAGGTGCCAGGGACCATGGCTTCCATGTCATGCGCCCCTGGTGAATGCTGCCGGGAGAGGGCGTCAGCATTACGATTGCTTTTCCCTGACCTGTACTTTAACTCAAAGTCAAAGGATGCAAGTTGAGCCGCCCACCGCTGTTCGGTCGCACCCAGTTTAGCAGACGACAAGTGGCTCAAGGGATTGTTGTCGGTGTAAACAAGGCACTTTTGGCCCAGCAAATACTCCCTGAATTTCTCGGTCATGGCCCACTTAAGCGCCAAGAACTCGAGTTTCATCGAGCTATAGTTCTGCATATTGCGCTCAGTGGGTCTCAGACCTCGACTGGCGTATGCTATCGGTCTAACTTTTCCGCAGTGCTCCTGTGACAGCACCGCACCTAGCCCGCCAAAGCTTGCGTCCACCTCAAGAATGAAAGGCAAGGAGAAATCCGCATAGGCCAGGACAGGTGCGGTGGTGAGTTTGGCTTTTAACGCACCAAAGCTACGCTGGCACTCCTCTGTCCACTTCTCAAGAATGTCTGACCCGGCCCTCCTTCTGGCCTTGGTGCCTCCTATCTCGGCCACCAACTTATGGAGAGGGGCTGCCAGCTTGGCAAAGCCCTCTACGAAGCGACGATAATAGCTGGCAAACCCCAGAAAAGACCGCAGGTCAGCTACCGTAGAAGGCGGCTGCCAGTTAGCCACCACCTCGATCTTGCTCGGATCGGTGGAGACACCCTTGTCCGAGATGACATGACCCAAGTAATGCACTTCCTGCTGGAAAAATGCACATTTGGAGAGTTTCGCCTTAAGACCCTCCTGCTGAAGCCGACCCAGCACCACCTCCAGTCTCTCCAGATGCTGTTCTACTGAGGAAGAGAAAACCACAATGTCGTCAAGGTAGAGGAGTAGTGACTGGCACTGTTGGTCACCGAATAGGCGCTGCATTAACCTCTGGAAGGTGCTGGGGGCGTTGCAGAGCCCAAAGGGCATGCGGTTCCACTCAAACAAACCAAATGGGGTGCAAAATGCTGTCTTGGGTCTGTCTTCCTCAGCCATTGGGACCTGGTTGTACCCACTGGCCAGATCCATGGTGGAAAACCAGCGAGCACCTGTCAGTGAATCCAGGGATTCCTCGATACGAGGTAAAGGAAAAGCATCCTTTCTGGTCTTGCTGTTAAGTTGGCGGTAGTCAACGCACAGGCGCAGACTACCGTCCTTCTTCCTTACCAGAACGATGGGGGAAGCATAGGGACTGCTACTCTCCCTGATTACCTGCGTTTCCAGTAGCTGATTGATGTGCTCTTTTACTACCTCGTACTCTGATGGAGGGATACGCCTGTAGCGTTGTCTTACAGGGATGTCATCCAAGAGCGGAATGTCATGCGCTATCAAGTTGGTACAACCCAAATCCCCCTCGTAAGCAGAAAATACTGAGGAGTACTTTCCAAGAAGGGACTTCACCTGATCCTTCTCTTCCGCAGACAGTGAAGACAGGTCAATGGCCTCCAGCTGTTCATCCACCATTGGACAAACAGACTGAGATGCCACTGTGGCTACACTAGATGACCTCTCTGTGACTCCTGTGGGCAGACTGACAACATTAACAGTATCCAAGGTGCCCACAATTGTGCGGGGATAAAGCCACACATCAGTGGAGCCTACATTAACAATCGGTATGTAGGCTGTGCCCCCTATCACACGAACCAAGGCAGGTGACGCAAGCAATCCAGCCGGTAAGCCAGTGTCAGAGGGTTCAAACAACACAGTGGCACCTGAGTACTGCTCAGCACATGTAGCCGCCACTACCTGCATCATGCCACCTGGGACACGACAAGCCTTCTTACCCCGGATCTTCACTTTTCCTGCAGTGCCCAGCGGGGCCTGCACACTGGCACGATGGCACTTTTGCAGCGCCTGCACGAGCGACTCTGGTGCCCCAGATACTGAGGGAAAGTCAAAAAAAGCTTGGCCATGCTGCCCAAAGAGCTCTCTGTAGCACCTGCGAATCACATTCATCCCCAACACACCAGACACCGAACGGGACAAATCACCTGGGGGGTCCTTTACGACTAACACCCCACAGCGTGGCATCGATTTGCCACACAGCTCCACATCTAGCTCCAGGTAACCAATGTAAGGAATGGGCAATCCATTAGCAGCTCTAAGCTCCAGCCAGTGACAAGATTGGAGTCGTTCTTGACCCCACGGCTCGAAGTGCTGGAGGAAGAAGCTCTCTGTGACAGTAGACACCATGGATCCTGTATCTACCAAGCAAGGCACCTTAATTCCACCCATGTCCACATCAACATGTGGGCACGAGGACATCAACTTGGAGGAGTCTGCCGCACCACACAAAACAAACCCGGAGCCAGTAGAGGGCCCAACCGAACTGTGGCTCTGCAGTCCGGTGGGTGCTAGTTTTCCGAAGCCTGAGCGGAATGGGGCTGCCTACCAGACGATGGCGGGGCCTGCGAGGACAGAGGGTGGGGAGGGACGCGAAACCCGTCGCACTCTCTGGCAAAGTGACCAGGCTGTTGACAGCGCCTGCATATGATGGGGGCCTGACGAGGCGCACGATTGCGCGGTTGGGAGTTCTGTAAAAGAGCAATGCTTTGAGTAAGTTGATCTAACTGTTGTTGCTGCTTCTTCAACATTTCACTCATCTCGGACAGCTGGGGCGAGTTAACCATCCCCGGGGAACCACCATGAACGCCATACTGTGTACCAAGGACAGAGGGAACAGAGTGACTTCGGCCCCTCATGTTACCTGGCAAACCCTCCTGTTCCCACCTAATTGCCTCCCCCCTGACGTCAAGCAAAGTTGCGGTCGGCTTCCCACGGACAAACTGTTTTAAGCCACGGCGGAGTGCACCATCTAGAACGTGCTCCACAAATTGGTCTCGCAACAACACTTCAGCATTTAGCATCTCGCTAGGCGCGCGCTGTTTTACAGCCTCCATACTGCTCATCAAGGCGAGGGAGAACTCTTGTAGGGTCTCGCCATCTTGTTGTCTTCTAGAAAAGAAGGCCTCCTGTAAGGCTACATATGACTCGAAACACCCGTACACCTCCTGTAACGCCGCAATTATTAGGTCTGGATCCCCTCGTTCTGCACTAGAGCGAAATTTTATTTCCTCCCGTGCCTCTCCTTCTAAGTGATCAAATAAAAAGAATGCCTGATCGGAATTAGATAACCTTCGTGCCCTCATACATGCGTGCACCTCCTCAATCCACTCATTCAACCCTATACCTGACCGTCCCCTAAACATAGGGCATTTCCTGTCTCGGGGCATGAACACTAGCCTCTCTGTGACAGGGGCACTGGTAGTGACAGGAGCAGTAGGTGGCACAGAAGTAGAAAGCATAGCACTAGAGCCAGGGAGGGTGGAAGCCTGTTCCTGGCGTAGTCTCACATTATCTGCTGTCAACTGGGCAATTAAGTCCCTCAACTCTTGCAGATCTTCTGCCATCACTACAAATTGGTCAGTGAAGGAGGCCTCTATACTGGGGTGGAATAGCACTGAAGGGAAGGAAAAAAACAAAAATAGGCTAGCCGAACACCTTACCAGAACCCGCTACAAGAAACCCAAAGAACCAGCTGCTGTTTTGCTTTCACCAATAAATAAAATTGAAAAAATACACAATTAAACACACAATACACCAAATAACATTTACTCAGTGAAACAAAGAAAAAATGGAACCCACGTCTCTGCTTTCAAAAAGTATACCCTGCCAACAACGCCAAATGTGGCGAGAGGCGGACGGGCCGTCACTCAAAGTTCGGTGAACAGCCAATAGTTAAAGAGCACAACAACGCCACCCTAGGAGTTGCACCTAAAGATTCACTTTTCCCCACTGTAGAGGCACGTTTCCAAAGACACTCAGGTTCATTATACAAATGAGCATGAGACGTGGTTCCAATACAAAATAATCTTTATTCTACTAAAAATGCACCGTTACAGTTTATACACGAAATACTAAAAGAGCCGTTATACATTTAAAAAGAGGAGGACTGCGGCTTACCAGTGGCGAGGTGGGCCAGTACAGGTGAGGATCCCGAAAAGAGGAGGCACCCCGATCACCCGTGTACACAACACTCACACACACAACCACACGTGAGGGTCTCAACCCGGGGCACACCAAACGACACAGCACACAAAGGGAGACACCACCACCTGGAAGCACCAACCCCACCACCTTGGCTTAGCAGCTCCTACAGGGATAAATAAAACAATTACAAAAAGCTCTGGTTCGTAGGAAAAGAAATCAAACAAAGGAAAAAATAAGCAAAAGAGAAAACAACAAAAATAGCTTGGGTTGGCTGATCAGCCAGGGGGGGTGATCAGTAACCCAATCTATACACACTAAAAGCCAGAGTGAGCCTTGACATCCCTTGGTCAGAATATACAAAATGAATGGCTCAGGCTAAAAAATAGGTTGCTTTCATTAAAACCAGGGTGCTGCTGACAACAGCACGAGACAGGGGCGCAGTGCTGACAATAGCAGCGTCAGTAGCCTGTGGCGATACAGCGCAGGTCAGCTTACACGAACCCCGTCGGCCAAAGCCGTTAGTTTGAGCAAAGGCCGTAGACAAAACACCGGTAGACAAAACAGCAGCGTCCTTAATTTATGCTGAGTTAGATGTAGCCGCTTTCTGGCGGCGTTCTGCTCGAACCCAACCAAAAGTCCCCGATCAGGCAATGTGCGTCGGCTCCAGAAGGGGGAGGAGGGCATGTAGCGTAGCTACCGGCAGCTACAAGCAAAACATGGTTACTAACAGAACACACGCTTATACTTAAGTCGGGACCCAATTGACACTCACCGACAGATCCGCAGGTGAATCACCTGTGCAGGACGAGGGGAGCCCCAGAGATAGTCTAAAACAAGAACGAAAGCCAATATAACGCCAGAACAGTATGAACGGGAGAAACAATGCTGCTGCATTCCTGCATACCTGCACAGCGGCGGATGTCCGGCAAACCGGAAGCGGGACACGCGTTTGACGTCAGGAGGGAGCAAAGGGAATCCCTGGCGCATTTATGCGATGCCCGCCCACCGCGATTGGCCTGGTAATGAAAGGGCCCTGCGAATGGTAATGTTCCCTTCTGCTACAATATTCAGGAACAACACTGTTCCTGTAAGGTAGGACTTTAGTCACTGTAACAATCATCCATCCATATCTGTAGCCACTTATCATATTCTAGGTTGCAGGGGAACTGGAGTCGATCCGAGTTGACATTGTGCGATGGCAGGGTACACCCTGGACAGGTCGCCACACTGTCACATGGGCTGACACATAGAGACCGACAACTATTCACACCTAGGGACAATTTAGAGTCAACAATTAACCTGCATTTTCTTTGGACTGTGGGAGGAAGCCTGAGAAGCCTGGCGAAAACCCACACTGACAGGAGGAGAACATGCAAACCAGCCCAGGATCAAACCCTTTTGGGTTAAGGGGCACCGCTAACAACACCATACCGCCCGTAACAATTGATCGTGCAACAGCACCCAGAGGTTGATGGATCGAAACCATCCTCTGCTAACTGTATTTTAACGTCTCTTCCACTGCATTCGAACTGACAACATCTTGGATTAACAACAACTGTAGTCACTCTGAATGGATTAAAGACAAATTACATCCGCCTTTCTTTGATTACGAAGAGTCTAATACCACGGTTGAACAGTACATCGGTGCGGTTCAGTTCCAGCCAGAAGTCCTCCTGCGAACGTGTTCGTTGAGTTGTAGATCCACTCGGGTTGAAAAAGATTTCACAAGCTTGTGATAGAATTTCTGCATGTAATATATGGAAGTGGTGGATAATTAAACCTTGGATAAGCTCCACCCCATGCTGCTACTCCATCAAGCTGTCAGAGCTACTATGGAGCCCACACTGTCACTAACGAAAGTTACGAATGTAACTACGGTTCTATGAATCCTGGATGACCGCCAGAGGCAGTGCTTAACACTGGATGACTTGTACCAAAAGAGTCACGAGGAAGCACAGTAACTACCTCGTATAGCTCCGGCAGAGAAAATTGGCCAAAGAACCCTCCCCAGTGGGTGAGGGGTGGCAACGTTAACTCTGTAGTGTTTGGTGAATGTGCTCGGTGATGCCCATGAAGCCGCAGCACATATATCCTCCACAGGCACCCTCTCAGGCCTGCCTTTGGCGTGGAGACACTCTTGGTAGTGACCCTTCACCCTGGGTGGCCGAGCGCAGCCGCTCGCCTTATATGTATAGGCAATGGCCTCCACTATCCAGTGGGACACGTACTGTTTTTTTTTAAATCTTTCCTTTCCCCAGAAGGAGCACAGCCCTTCTTAGGCTCACCATAACTGACAAAGAGCTGCTCCGACTGCCGTATGCAGGCGGTGGCTTCCACATAAGCTCTGAGGGCCCACACTGGGCACAGCAGCCTTGACCTCTCTTCTCCCGATTGGGGGGGGGGGGGGGGGGGGTCAACTTTGCCAGCTGGATAGGCCGGTTTATATAAACACCCTTGGGAGAAACACTGCATTAGGCCACAAACCCAAGCCATCCGAGTTCCACCTCAGACATGATTCCTCCACTGACAGGGCATGCAGCTCTCCCCCACATTGAGCTGAATTGACGGCAAGGAGAAAACCGTTTTGCCGATAGCCATCTCTGCTCCGCCTGTGCCAGGGGTTCACAAGGAGACAAGCATAAGGTGTCCAGTACCAAGGGTAGGTCCCCTGCAGGGGAGACCGGCCCTTATCGAGGAGGGACTGTAGAAACTCAGTACAGCAGGCACGGGGCGCTGTACTGGGACCTTGTTCTGAGCCGCACACCAGTCAGAGAACAGCTTCCACCTGTTTTTTTTTGTACTGCAGGCAGGTAGACCGCGCACTGGCATTCAGAACAGTCAGTCAGACTGGTTCTATGCAGCCACTCAGCATCCGGTCGGGCCCTCCCGTGACCCATAGTTGAAGGCGGCAGGGATTGGAATGCCAAATCCGACCTTCTAGTTGCGACAGGAGATCCCTCCTGTTGGGGAAGAACTCTGACAAGACAATAGCAAGATCAGAGGGAATGGTGGAAAGGCATAAGAAGATCCTCTGGCCACGTGTGAGCCAGGGCATCTTGACCCAGAGGGCTGGTCCTCCCCGTCAGGGAGACCCAGTGGGGGCAGTGGGTCGACACGTCTGGATGCAGCCACCACTCTCACGGTGGAGGCATGCAACGGAACAGG
The DNA here is from genome assembly GCA_028022725.1 of Lycodopsis pacificus. Lineage (NCBI taxonomy): Eukaryota > Metazoa > Chordata > Actinopteri > Perciformes > Zoarcidae > Lycodopsis > Lycodopsis pacificus. The sequence continues at coordinate 25,489,489 of CM051697.1, forward strand.
AAAACCACAACCTGGTTCCGTTCTCCTGGTGGGTACATTGCCCACAGGCTGCGAGGGGCCCCCCAAGTCAAAAGGGCACGGTGATCCCCGTAGCAACTTCTGCAGATATGGTGCCCCATTGATAGTTTATGGGAAATCACAGCAGAGGTGTTGTCCAACCGGAGAAGCACATGCTTTCCCTTCAAATATGGAAGGACGTGCCTGAGCGCTAGCTCTAGAACCTGGGCCTGTGGTCTTTCAGCAGACAACTGCCCCCAGGTTGTCCTGTTCTGTCACACCGCACCCCGCCTTGAGAGGCAGGTATCTGCTGTGACAATCTGCTGGTGGAACGTAACTGAGCCCCTGGGGCTCGGTTCCTGCACTGTTTGCCAGATATGCACCCTCCCTCCATGGGGATAGTGAATAGGCACTGTTTTGATAATATTATTGCCCTGTATCTGTGCCACTTGGCATCCAAGTGAAGGCTGTTCAGCCATCTGCAAACCCAAGGGAACGACAGTTGAGGCAGCTGTCAGCTTACCCAATAGTCGGAGAAAAGGATGTAGGGCAACCGTCTGCCCCCTCGGAAGGGGGAGAGGTTGTGGGGGTTGTTGTCCACATGCTGGGGCGACAGACAGGCCCTCATAGGGCCACACTAATGAAGGTTATGCTCTGAGAAGGGCTCAGGTAGCTCCTCTCCATGTTCACCTCGAGGCCCACCGGGCCATGTGAGAGAAGACGAGCAGTGTCCTGTGGCGCCTGAAGCTGGGATGGCGCCTAGGTCAGCCAGTCGTCCCAGTACGGCAGTATGTTCACGCCCTGTGATCGCAGGGGGAAAGGGCCGCAGTAACACACCTTGTGAACACCCATGGGGAGATGGGAGAGTCCGAATGGAAGCACCCAGGACTGAAAGTGGCGGCCTTAAAAGGCGAAATGTAGAAACAGCCTGTGGTGAAGCACCATGGGAACATGGGAATAGGCGTCGATAGACGTGAACCACTCTCCCTTGGAAATCTGCTGCTGGGAGAAGAACCCCGACAGCCGGCCCGGAGACATCTCCTGGCCCCCCTGCCGGGGGGACGGGGACGTAGGTAGGGTTGTATAGGTAGCGGTCCGGCCTCTAAGCAGGACGCCGAGGCCTGTGGCGGCTACTAGGGTAAGCTGGAGGCTGAGAAAACAGCCTTGTGGGGCCAAAGTGGTACCCCTAGGTCCAAAGACCAAAGAACTGCTGCCTGGTCTGGCTAGCTCTAACAGTTCACTGAAGCGCCTGTATAGCAGCTGACTCGAACAGCTCACCAAGTTCCACTGGGACAGTACGGAAGGTCCTCCTACATGTCCCAGATAGGGGTGACTGCGCCAGCCAAACCTGGCGGCGAGTCTGAACCAGGGTGGACATCATACGTCCAAGTTCCCTTGACATGAGTGCAAACGCCTGCAATGAAGCATCACTGAGCGGAAGCGACGAAGTAGCCTGCTGCAGAGAATCTGCGAGGGAAAGCCTGAGGTGGGAGAGGGAGTTGTCGATATGGTGCACAGCGCTGCTGTGTCATAAGCCCTGGATAGCAGGTCAGCTTTGACCCGACATTGGGTCGAGGGCACCTGGCATCGGGCCTCAGAGTCTCCTCAGGGGAAACTATGATGGACGCAATAGTCGTCTAACTGGCTGGCATACGTGCAAGGCCAGAAGGCACTCACAGGTGGATGTCCCCGCTGCTGTGTATGCCAGGCGTGCCAGCTGGATTCAGCTGCCCTGACAGGGGGAGGTAGACCCCACGCATCAGGTGTTCCACTTCGGCCAGCCTAGCAGACCTTACTGCTCAAGGCGTGATGCAGCAGGCCCTGCCTGGGTTCCCCGAGAGGCCCTGCCTCAGACGCTCGAGGCTAAGGCAAGAGGTCAGGGCCGTCCTCAGGCTGAAGAGGCGCTATACAGGTCCTACAGCCGGGAGAGTTTAACATGGCCGCGATTCTGGTGGAACCCTTGTCCCATTAGCTGATGCGGCATTCCAAATCAGTCTGAGCGGGAGCGCTCTGCTGAATGTTGAGAGAACAGGCAGGGGGTAGTCAGGAGAGTGATCCTTCGGACACTCTTCACCTGGACAGCCGCTGCGGATATTGGTGACCCCCCAGTTAGCCTGAGCGAGAGCACTCAGCTACTGTGGAAACAGACGCAAAGAAAACAGCCTTACAGTGAGAGGGGAGCGAGGCCACTCTTCACTAAGATAGTTGCTGCAGATATTGGTGTCCCACCAGTTAGCTTGAGCGAGAGCACTCTGCCACTGTGGAAACAGGTCAGGAAAACAGTCCTTATAGTGAGAGGGGAGCGAGGACACTCTCTTCACCCGGATAGTTGCTGCAGATATTGGTGTCCCACCAGTTAGCTTGAGCGAAAGCACTCTGCTACTGTGAAAACCGGACAAAAAAGAACAGTCCATACAGTGAGAGGGGAGCGAGGACACTCACTAAGATCTTCACTAAGATAGTTGCTGTAGCTCTTGCTGTGCTACCAGTTAGCCTGAGCGAGAGCACTCTGCTAACTGATATCCGCTACTGATATGGCCATAATGTTTACAACAATCAATGGACCCAATCAGAGTATTAGCTTAGTCTAGTTAGCTGGAGCGAAACGCTCTGCTAACTGATATGGCGTAATGTTTACCGCAATCAATGGACACAATCCAGCATTAGCTTAGTCTAGTTAGCCGGAGCGAAACGCTCTGCTAACTGATATGGCGTAATGTTTACAGCAATCAATGGACACAATCCAGCATTACTTAGTCTAGCTAGTGTCCCACCAGGTTAGCCTGAGTGAGGCCACTGCCAGCTGCGACAGCCGTAATGCGTAAAAACATCAATGGACACAACATCAATGTTGATTTAGTATAACTAGCATTCACCGAGTTAGCCTGAGCGAAACACTCTGCTAACTGTGATAGTTGTAATGCTACAAAGTCGATGGCCACAGCCCCAGTATCAGCTTTGTTTAGATAGTTTCCCACTGAGTTAACCTGAGGGGGACATTCTGTTAACCGTGACAGCCGTAAGGCTACAAGGTTGATGGGCACAGCCACAGTATCAGCTTTGTTTAGCTAGTTTCCCACTGAGTTAACCTGCATAAGGTTTACAAAGTTGCTGGACGCAGTCCCAGCTAGCATCTCACCAAGTTAGCCTGAGTGAAGACACTGCTAACTGCGAATTACGTCAGATGTAAAGATTGAATCTCAATGGACACAACGCCAATGCCGATCTAGCCGAACTAGTGTCTCACCAAGTTTGCCTGAGCAGGAACACTCTGCTAACTGTGATAGCCGTAACACTGTGAAGGGCGGGCCGACAGCGTACTTCTACGGTCTCGTTAGCGCGCCAGTCGATTAACTAGAGCGGAAGCGCTCTGCCAACCGTGGAAAACAACAACGGTTTATAGAAGGCAATGTTAATCGATCTTACCGATTGCTGTTATCACGACTTAGGTGGCCCTTATGATCAGACTGGTGACGACCGATGATAGGGGCGTCCCCCAGTCCGGGGCTTGATGCCGAACGGCGATCCCTCCGAAGAGGGACAGCTCGTCGCAGCCTTTGGAGGGCGAGAGAACCGCAACTCCGACCGGTGGTCACAAGGCTACAGCGACAAGCTCTAATATGTCTTGATCGTAGACACATCTTTGTTTAAGCTACCATGGTAGCTACCTGCGTAGCAAGAAGATAAAAAAGGACTGAGCTCAGGATGACACCGGAACTTATAGACGACGGGAGTCATCCGAGGTCACATGTGACTTTGTTGATATAAATATTCGACCTGCGCATGCGCGAGACGGAAGATATCCAGTGTTAAGCACTGCCTCTGGCGGTCAGTAAGGATGAAATAGAACTGCGTGCTGTGGTGTCTTGTTGCTGCCTTGGTTAGGCCAGAGATTTTCAACCACTGTGCCATGAGAGATTGTGAGGTGTGCTGTGGGAAAATGTCCAATTTCACTTAATCTGTCAAAAAATACATGATTTAGTTGCTGCTAGTGGTGTAACGAATCACACCTCACGGTTCGGCACACGTGAACCGCGGATTAATTGTATTTTTTTTTTACAGTTTAATCATAGTGTGAAATAAAGTTTTACTGCCGCTCATACTTTTTTAGGTAATACGTCTCTAAATATCTATGCAGAGTTGCAGTGAAAATATATAAAGCAGTAGTGTGTTTACGTGAACAGAGCGTGTTAAAAGCATTTGACGGTGAAAGTCTTGGAGAGCGGAGGGAATTCAGAATCCCCCTGCATCATTTAAGTCACATATTTGGTTTCCGTTACTTGTAATGACGGGATAAGAGTGGTGGACAAAAGCATTACGGTATGTAAGCATTGTTCAACGAGAAAGACATACAACAACGGCAATACATCGGGCATGTGAAGCGCCACCATCCTGGTCTGTCAGTGACAGGGGCCAAGGCACAACAACAGCAACAACTTATCACCGCGGCATTTCAGAAACCGTTTGTGGCAGAATCAGACCGGGCTAAAACTATTACAACATCTATTGGTCTTTATTGCTGCAGACATGAGGCCATAGTGTGTGGAAAACAAAGGGCCACCCTAATGATTTTAGCTTGGTTCTACGATATCAGTTTTTTTTGGAAACTTTTTAAAATTGTTTCCACCCTGTTTTAGCAATAAAACCAGAGCGGTTGTCTTCAGTCTCTAGTTGAGCAAAGCATTGAGACACTGATTTGAGAGTATAGTGCAGAGCAAACACTCAGGTATAAGTGTCCAAGTAAACCAGGAATGTGAATCTACTTTAAAAAAGAAGCTCAGTCTCAAAATAAATCTGCACTGTTCCACTCATGGATCACACATTTATAATGTGTAGTCTTTCACACACTATGTTTCACAGACACATTTGCTCTCAATATGTTTGTGCTGACTTGCCAAAAAGAGCACACCATATGGAAGAAAATTGAAATGTTACACATATACATATTAACTGTCTTTATACAATGTTATACAATCTGACTTCTACACACACACACACATATATAAACAGCCCACTCTCTTCTGAGTCTGTATGTGAGCCAGGGAAAGTGATATTGCATATGTGGGGACAGGTGTGGCAGCCGTATACCCAAGAAGAGGGGCTTAGGTTTAGGGAAGCTGCTTGCCATAGATACCCCAGATACCCCTAACCCTGTAAAGCTTATGGGGCTAAATCCTACCACCCCATATTCATTCTCACCCAGCAGCATTCACATGGTAACAAAATATCCCACTACAGCAGTCACGCATCAGCTAGATTGGTGTTGGCTCTGGAAAAACAGCTCAGGAGGATGGGTTGTGTCCATAATGTAAAAAGTGTGTGTGTATGTGTACTTATACAGCTATCTCTGTGAGGATAAATTTGAGTTTGAGACCTTCAAAGGCCTTTTTGAGGGATGAGAATTGGTTTTAAGGTTCAGTTTAGAATTTAATTAGGTTTTGGTTAGTGTATGGGTTGGGGTCAGGTATTTAGATGTGATGTTATTAATGGTGCAGTTAGATTGCTGCTAGGCTACACTGTTAATACAGGTGCATGCAGGAGTGTAAGCATGTTCTGACAGCAGTGAAAATATGGATTGATAAAAACACTGTATTTCAAACAAAATTGACATAATTGCAGAGAGGAGGACGAAGCGCCTCGTCCTTGTTGCTCCTTTTGTGTGTGTGTGTTTGAGAGAGTGGAAGAGAAGTTTGAAGCCAGTAGACTATCGGAGGCAATGTCTCTGTAAGTTATTAATAATGATAATTTAAATGAAAGCGTTATGAATTAAGTGTCAAACTACAGGACTAGTAATTACAAACGTAGCCCTAACTCCAGCAGGAGAGTTGTCCGTTCTCATCAGCAAAAATAGTCTGTGCGATAAACAGGTCAGTAATAAAAACCACAAATTCAGCTCCATTTTTTTAAATCTTCCATCACTCACTGTCCAATACAATATGCAAATCTGCCACTGACTATATCCACAACGAGCAGCAGGACCAAAACTCATGTCACGGTGAACAATCAACCTTCATTTATCGTGGCTTTTGCAAAGACAATTAAATGTTAAAGCTGCGAGTAGCGATGAACGGGCCCTCGCATCCTCCCGGACGTTGGGGGTGCCGGTGGAACTCCAGACTGTGCGGCCGAGAACGTCCGCAACCGTCGGACAGCCCCGCCAGCGAGTCCGACGTTTTTATCCCGCGTGACGCTGGAAATAATGCTTTGCAAATAGTGCACCGCTTCCTGTATCCGCTGCCTGGCGTTACAGAACACACACAAACATGCATTGTGTTGCTCTATATCAAGTGTACACCAGACCGTGTACAAGTCATGTAAATCAGATGCTGTTTGTCAGAAAACTTAGATTTTCTTTCGCCAGCAGGTGGCGCTGAGTATTAGTGAAAAATAGCTTGTGGAAATCGTCAGGCCATGAGTGTTATCAAGCATGGGAGGTTTGGGACCGTTTGGAACAAGTCCAGCTGAGTTACATCAGCTTTTTTGATGGGGAATCACATAAAGTAGCCACCCGCTACAGCTAAGCTATTCTGTCAAACGTAAAGCTTTTGATAACTTTTAATCACAATGGTGTTAAGATTGTACTGACACAATTTGGAGTGGATTTGACAAAGTACCTAGGAGGAGTTCGTTAAAGTATAATGCCTATAAACTCTCCAAAAATGAAGGGAAAATTCACACTTAAATCATTGTAGGGCAGCGGTTCCCAAACTTTTTAGGCCGCGCACCCCCTTCTACATCCCGACCGGGTTCGCGCACCCCCCCTTAATAAAAATTTTAGAAAAGCAACAGAGCCTAAAATCGGACCAATGAGAGAACAGTTTGCTCGCGCGTGGCGTTTGTTTACAAGATTTAGTCCGCTGTTAAATGTTGCAGTGTGAACACAAACCGAACAAAGGGGCAACTGCAACATTGTATCATATTAATCCCTGAATCGGAACCAAGCAAACGAACTGAAGGTGTGAAAATGCCCTGAAACACTGCAACAAACCAAAAGGATGAGAGCCTGCAGGCCGCAGGGACTTTTCTGCTGCAAGCTTCTGAGTGCGCACGCGCATCAGAAAAATGGACTGGATCCAGTTCACAATCAATAACAATATTTAATGTACTACACAAAGTTCACTTACAAGCGGCATTAACTATCAATAGTAATGTTCTTGAGAACAGAGACCACACGCACGCATCTCACTCACAGGTCTGAATTCAGGTACTGAAAAACGAGAGCGGATGTGGTCTGAGGAATTTTCTCCAGAACAGTCTCTTATATGTTGGAAATGTTAACGTGGCGATTAGTGATTGGCTCCATTTGAATTCTGTCCCCTCCCTGGATCGATCCTTTAGCAAAACAGCTTTGCTCCTTGCAAAACATCTGTCTTGACTCCACCTCTGGTCAGCTGTCCTCCCCACTGACCACCTCCTCCATTTGCTGCATGTCTCATCCAGAATCCCTGTCTGACCCTCAAACTATTCTTACAGTGTTTTAATACCTTTAGTGACTATACTTTTATGATTTAATACCTTCAATTAGTTAATATACTGTAACACATAATATCTTCTCGAAGCAAGAATGTTGTAAACATATTGTGACTAATAGATTATTATTGTTACACTTCTACTCATCACTAGGGGGGTTATTTAATCGTACTTATAATGTGTTTAATACTGAAATTCTCCACACAAGGCGTCACTTTTAAAGAGCAATACGGATGGCAAGGACACACGCACAGGCTCAGAGGCAGATTGCATCACATTTAATTTACAATTAATGACCGACTAATGTAGCCAGGATGTCTTCGGAAAAAGCATCGATGCGGCGCGACACAGTGTTGTTGGACACTGGGATCATGTCCAACTTTTTTGCTTCTTTCTCCCCAATCATACATTCCACCATCTCTCTGGCAGCTGGCAAGCTCACGACTTCGGCGATTGTGTGCGGTAGCCCCTTTCTCGCTATTCTGTAACTGACCAGATATGAAGCCCGTAGTGCGTCATTTATAGACCCAACACATGAATGAGACTGCAGTTGTTTTGGGCTGTTTTGTAAATCCAATTTCGATATTAAAAAATGTAAGGGGCTTTTGACTTGCACTGGCATGCTTGGTGTTCAGGTGGCGACGTAAATAAGAGGGCTTCAGACAGCTGTTAGCCAGAACCTCGCTGCACACCACGCACTGTGGCTTTGGGGAATCTGCGTTGCCAATCCAAGTGAAGCGCAGACACAGGTCATTTTTATCATATTTCCTCTTTTTTTCCCAGTCTGATGCTCCCCAGTGAGCATTTTTCCGTTGAATAGACGTCTAAAAGACGTCTACGCCCGACGTTGAAAAGACGTTCAGAATTGGTTCAAAAGTGAAAGTTTTTTCGCCAACTATTTGTAGACGTTGATTCAACGTTGAAGTGTAACAGAGTTAAAAATGTACTTTATTATTCTGTCGAGTATGTGTGAATTCTATCTTTATGAGCTATTTTTATTTAGCGTTTTATTTTGTTAATGCTTCCTGTGTAAGCGGTGTCTCGCCTCTTTTGTACCTCCAAAGCCCCCGTAGTCCCGACTTTCCCTCACAGTGGTGTTTCGTACTGATGAGGGTAAGTTGTGTGAAATAATATCGTTGCGCTGTTTTCTTGTTTTCTTCGGGAATGTAACTGTTTACGTTACGTACTTTAGTAACTACTAAGGCGATGACCTTATGAAGCTGTTACGTGCCGTTTTGACTGTGGAAAATATAAGTTCACTGGCTGTTTCAGATGAAGTGGCTCTCATGTTCGTCAAACATTGCCCAGACCCAGAGTTGTCTTGCACCTTAAAGTGTAAGCCACTCCACGAATACACCTCACGTGATGTGCAGCTGAGGATTGATGACAATCAAAGGGAGTTGAGGGCCAGTGGTGGAGCCGCTGGTACTGCAGAACTACGTCACTGCAGCCACCTCTGAGCAGCCTAGTCAGCCATCAACAAGTCAGACGGTGTCTGTCCAGTGTCTTACTCCGAGTCCTTCACCTTTCTCTCTCCAAGGCCAGCATCATGTGCGTCATCCTCCTTGCCTCTCTCCTGCGTCTACCCCAGGTCAAGGTGAACCTCATCATGCTACGAGTCATCCCTCTGTGCCACAGCTGGCACAGAGGGATGACTCGTAGCAACAGTCTCGTAGCAACAGTCAGAGGAGAGACTTCTCACTCGTGTGGTCGATATGTTTCAGGAGATGATGGAGAAAATGCAACTGCGCGATGCTGCACGTCCAATGCAAGGTGGGAGATTCCAGCGTGCCTATCATGAGAAACGCGTCAGAGAGGAAGTTTGTAAGGTCTGTAATGACTCGGACCACAGCACCATTACACATTGTATGTCCGAGAGACTGTATTTTGCCTGCCACGCCCCTGGCCACACCAAACTGAACTGCCCTGCCAAGAACTCCCCCCGTTCTCAAACTGAGGGAAACTAGCTGACCTGTATTCCGAGGGAGGCAGTACAGGTCACACAACAAACTCACAAATAGACGACATGTCTGATGCTGAGACTGTATACACATCTGTGAGAGACTCATGTGATGAATCTGAAGTTGTCGTTTATCAGAATATTCATCGAGTTGGCAGTAGTGACAGTCTTTTCTACACACCTGTGGTGATGGGTGGGACAGTGACAATAGGAGGCATGTTGGACAGTGGTTCCATGGCTTGTAGCATTAACGAAACAGCTGAGATGAAACTGAGAGATGCTGGAGTGATAACCGACCAAAAACGGATTGATGTGAATGTAGTCGTTGTTGGATGTGGTGGACTTCGTGTTCGGCCCAAGTGTGCTTTTGATGTGGAAATGGAAGTGTATGGCTGTAAGATGTTTGTTCCCACACTTGTTGTCCCAGGACAGCACGATGAGTTGATACTCGGGACAAATGTTATAAAACACATCCTGCATCAGTCTAAGCTATGTGAGTCCTACTGGAAAACAGTCTCTGGACCTTGCCCAGACAAAGACCCAGAAACAGAACGTTTCCTGTCTATGCTCTCAGGTGTGAACCCCTGGAAAGGAGGAGATGTTCCTGATAAGGTCGGTACAGTCAGATGTAACTCAGCCACTTACCTTGAGCCTGGCCGTGAATATCTTATCTGGGGAAAACTGCCCAAGAACACTGCTATTTCCCCAGGTAGCACCGTCATAACAGAGCCCACGTCGTCCCGTTCGTTTCCCAGAGGTGTTCTGGTCTCAAAGATTGTAACTACACTGTGGGGAGACAGGCAGGTCCCGCTAAAGCTCATCAATACATCTGACAGACCTGTGCTGTTGAGGCGCAATGCAAAGCTGGCTGATGTATACACATGTGTAGCGCTTGAGGACATGGATGTGGCTGAGCAGACAGAGGTTCCCCTGGCCGGTTGCACCCAATCAACCGTGCCCCCTACTGTTGATGCAGATTCTGCCAAAGAGAAGCTCGATTCAGTTGGGCTCAGTACTGTTGACATTGAGTCATGTGAAGTGTCAGTGGACTGTAAGAGGAGGATGGCTGATCTTGTTTTGCAGTATGAGGATGTCTTTTCACGCCACCATCTTGATTGTGGGGAGGCAAAGGACTTTGTACATCGCATACACCTGTCTGACAACAGACCATTCAGACTCCCATACAGGAGAGTGCCCCCTGGCCAGTATCAAAAGTTGTGCCAGGTGCTGAGCGAGATGGAGCAAAAAGAGATCATCAGAAAATCAACCAGTGAATACGCTTCACCATTGGTGCTTGTGTGGAAGAAGAATGGTGATCTCCGCATTTGTACAGACTTTCGCTGGTTAAATAAAAGGACTCTGAAGGATGCTCACCCCCTTCCTCACCAGGCAGATTGTTTGGCAGCGCTAGGAGGCAACTGCCTTTTCAGCACGATGGATTTGACCTCCGGGTTTTACAACATGCCACTCCATGAGGACGATAGGAAGTACTCCGCCTTCACCACTCCCATGGGTCTGTATGAGTACAACGTCTGCCGCAGGGCCTTTGCAACAGTCCTGGGAGCTTCATGCGCATGATGACCAGCATTTTCGGAGACCAAAACTATTTGAGTCTGCTGTGCTATTTGGATGACTTGTTGGTGTTTGCGCCTGATGAGGAGACTGCCTTGCTGCGCCTGGAGATGGTGTTTGAGAGGCTGCGTGGCCATAACCTGAAGCTAGCCCCCAAAAAGTGCTTCTTCCTCAGGAGGCCTGTAAAGTTTCTTGGCCACATTATTGATGAGAATGGTGTTTCAACAGACATCACCAACATGACAGACACTGATCTCATGGAGACTGATGGCGTGACCCCGTCCCAGAAGCGGATAAGATCCTTTTTGGGGATGGTAAATTACTATCAACACTTCGTGCCCAGATACTCTGCCACTGCCAAGCCACTGTTTGACCTGTTGAAAGGTGGGAAAAGAAAAGGTAAACATAAAAACAAACTGTCAAGCAGGAAGCTGTGTGCGGCTGACTGGACCCCGGAACAGGGACAGGCTTTTGAGAGTCTGAAAAATTTGCTGGTTCACAGTGTTGTCTTGGCTCATCCCGATTTCAACCGTCCATTCATGCTGTCAACTGATGCCTCCTTGGATGGCATAGGCTCGGTTCTGTCTCAAATCCAGGAGGGGGAAGCACGAGCCAGGCCCATTGCTTTCGCTAGCAAGTCGTTGTCTCAGTCCCAAAAGAACTATCCAGCTCATCAGTTGGAGTTTCTGGCCTTGAAATGGTCAGTCTGCGAAAAGTTCAGTCACTGGCTGAAAGGCCACACATTCACAGTCTGGACAGACAATAACCCTTTGACTCACATCCTGACAAAGCCGAAGCTAGATTGTTGTGAGCAACGCTGGGTAGCCAAGTTGGCGAGTTATGACTTTGACATCAAGTATGTTCCAGGTCCACAGAACATCGTGGCTGATGCCCTGAGCCGTGTGCCGTTTGTCAAGGAGAGTGTTGGTCACAGGCTACTTGCTGAACCCTATGCAGATCTTCTCACAGAGGTCAGAGATATGTCAAGTTTCTCTGTCCAAAATGCCTTTCGGTCATCCAGCCAGCACAGGGAACCCCCGTCTCTGAGTAACAATAACCAGTCTGCATGCAGTCCGCTTCACATGCACACTCAGTCTGTTGCAATGGAGGATGTGTCTGCTGTACTACAGTCACACATGGAATGGGATGCTGGTCCAAGGGCCCGTGCTGTTGAGGTGTTGCAGTACTTACCTCAGTTGGTTCCACCTGGACAGGACGCCTTACCCGCCTACACCGAGAGGGATCTCCATGATAAGCAGTTGGAGGATAGGACTCTCTCGTGTTCTGTCCTATATTGAGAGACGTCGGAGGCCTTCCAGGAGGAGTCTGTCCTTGTCACAAGGTATCTGAAGCACTGGGATAGGCTCACTGTGAGTGATGGTGAGTGACTCTTACGACCTTGATGAGAGAGTGCGGTCGCTTTGCTGCTTGCTCTTGCCTCTGCTTGCCTCTGCTTGCATTTTCTTGCATTTTCTTGCTTCAATTTGCCAGATATATCACATATATCTTGCCAGATATATCACATATATCACTCTTCAACGTTTGAGTGAAGACAAATCCAGAAAGTCGTCGAGCTATTTGGATTGTTAGCTAATGCTAACTAGCAGCTAAGTTAAAGCTAAGTAGCAGCAAGATGCCTCCCTTCTCCACGGACGACTATTACAAACTCCTACAGAAGATTGCAGTCTTGGAAACAAAAATCCACCGACTAGAAGTAAACGTGGTGGTAAATGGACTGTGTGGGAATGATACCACTTTACCATGGACTCAAAACACTGGACAAACGCAAGCTAAGACACAGCTAACTAGCACAACCAGGCCTACCAAGAAACAGGAGGAGAGAGCAGATAATGAATCTTCAAATGGTAGTCCTCCCTGGAACTCTCTCGGTGCAAAGCCGAAGAGAAAATATGTGGGAGGACGACTAACAGGCAGAGCCCAGCGCCCTGAGATTTGTGATGCGACTGGCTGGCCTGCATTAGCACACAGGCAGAACTCCTCCTCAACCCCTGCACCCAGACGGCCAAAGCCAAGGACAGCTGAGAAAAGTAAAACCTGCAAAACACTTCCACAACAACCAAGCCTACAACTTCAAAACCGATTTTCTCCATTGTCGCAGGATCCGAAATCTCCATCTGATGACTTGGATAAGCAGCTATCTCCTCAAAGCAGGGTAGTCAAAGCTAATGACTGGGCCTGAGACTCTGATTGTTGGTGACTATGCTGTAAAATATGTCAGAAAACTGTGCAGCAAGAACACCAAAATACTCTGCTTTCCGAAAGATATGGTCTCTGACATGAGAGACAAAGTCCTGGACATCGTGGCTGACTATCCCACAGCGAAAAACATCATCGTGCATACAGGAAGCTGTGATATTGTGAAACAACAGTCTGAAGTTCTGAAGCGAGACTTTATTGATCTGTTAAACACAGTCAGCTCTGTCAAGGCTGAGGTGTTCATCAGTGGCCCTCTTCCACCAGTCAGAGGAGGAGATGAAGGATTCAGCAGGCTGTTTGCACTGAACGAATGGCTGTCAACTGCATGTACTGACCATTCAGTACATTTTATCAACAATTTCTACCTTTTCTGGGAGCGCAGACATCTTTTTACAGCGCATGGAGTTTGCCTGAACAAGTCAGGGGTAAAACTGTTTACCTCAAACCTATTTTTCTCCCTGCGTCACCCGTCTGTCCCTACTGCCAAGGACAAGACACAAGAGGAGTCTAAACAAGAGATAACCACACAGCATCGCCATGGAGACCTTACGGGAAGGATGCCCCCGCCTAACGACAGCCAAAAGGAGGAGCCTTCAACCTCATCATCAGGGACCGCCTCCGATCTCCCACTTTCCCCACCCTTCCTAGACGATCTCCCACTTTCCCCACCCTTCCTAGACGAGGAGTCTTTACCTCCCTCCCCAGCACCTACTTCTATTTCAGGTCCATACTTTGGACTGCAACTCCCACTTTCCCCACCCTTCCTAGACGAGGCCCCAGCACCTACTTCTATTTCATGGGCAAACTTTGGACTGCAATCCTCTCTCACACTCTCCCCATCCTCCCCCCACCTGGAGTTCACTGACCACATGAAAGAGCTGGTCATTGCTGGAACCAAACACACTCCTCTCCCCTCTCCTCGACGGTTCCACAACCATCCTCTGTCTCCCCAACCTGATAAAGGAAATAATTGATATCTTCTGGGTCCAGGATACAAGGCTAATGACACCAATGACTCTCTCCAGGAAAAGTCGGAACCCTGTATGCAGCTAGCCGTTTCAATTCCTGTCCTGCAAGTTTATAGAAAAAGAAAGGTGAGGCTGCGAAGAAACAATAGTAAACATGCAAACTTATCAAACTTAGCATACATTCCTCGTCAGCCTGTCTAAATAAATTGGGCAAAGAAAGCTTTAACCTCATTAAACTTAGCTTTATTAAATGTCAGGTCTCTGTCAGGAAAAACATTTTTAATCAATGATTTTATTGTTTGGCACAAACTGGACATTTTGTTTTTAACTGAAACTTGGTTAAATCAAGATAACAGTGCAGCTTTTCTTATTGAATCAACACCTCACAACTTCAGTTTCATGAGTGAAACAAGAGCGCATAAGAAAGGAGGTGGAGTTGCTGTTTTATTTAATGATTCTCTTCAATGCAAGCAGATGCCCTTTGGTCATTTTAGTTATTTTGAATATGTGGCATCTGAATTCCACTCAAGCTTTATTCCTAAACATTTACAGACCGCCTAAATACTGTGCAACCTTCTTTGATGAGTTTACTGAACTGCTGTCTGTAATCTGTATTGATTTTGACTGTGTTGTTATTGTTGGTGATTTTAATATCCATGTTGATAATCCCCAGGACAGAGAGTCTATAGCACTATGTGGTGTCCTTGATAACTATGATCTGACTCAGCATGTGACAGGACCCACCCACAACAGGGGGCACACTCTGGACCTAATCATCACCAAAGGTGTAAACATTTCCAAGGTTGCTGTGACTGATGTTGCACTCTCTGATCATTTCTGTGTTTTCTTTGAGAGTGCAATCTCCTTGCACACAAATGTCCAAACCAAGGTTGTGACAAAGCGTTACATCTCTGAAAACACCAGTGAACTATTTATTCAGAAGTTCTCCTCCACACCAGCCCTCTCTGCATCTCAGTCAATGAGCTTGTAGATGGCTTCAATTTTAAAGTTAAAAATATTATTGATGCCATTGCACCCACTAAAGTGAAGGTTGTCTCGGGTAAGCAAAGATCTCCTTGGAGAAATGCTACACTGGTCAAAATAGAGAAACGAGAGTGTCGGAAAGCTGAGCGCAGGTGGCGAAAAACTAATCTCCAGGTTCACTGTGACATCTATAAAGAGAGACTTCGCAATTATAATTTGGAACTTAGAAATGCAAGGCAGTCCTTCTTCTCCGACATCATAACCAAAAACAAGAACAATACACGCGCCTTATTTGCTACCGTCGACAGGCTAACAAACCCTCCAGTGTCGGTAGCTGCTGAGCTCCAATCCACCTGGGCATGCAATCAATTTGCCTCCTTTTTTACTGACAAAATTCAGAAAATCAGACAAGCAGTCAGTGCCTCCACATCAACCACAGGATATGTGTTGTCCCGATCTCTGAATAACATCCATTCAAATATCATGACACAATTTCATTCAATCGACCGTAGAAGCCTAGAAGACATTATACAACATCTGAAGTCATCCTCCTGCTGCTTGGATATTCTACCAACACACTTTTTCAAAAATATTTCAAACTGCATGACCACTGATCTTTTACAAATTGTAAACACATCCCTTCTCTCAGGTGTCTTCCCACAAGCCCTAAAAACTGCAGTTATTAAACCACTCCTAAAGAAGGCTAGTTTAGACTCCGCAACGATGAAAAATTATAGGCCAATATCAAACCTCCCATTTTTAAGTAAAATAATTGAAGAAGCGGTTTTCCAACAGCTGACCAACTTCTTGGCCGTAAATAACTGCTTTGATGTTTTCCAGTCAGGCTTTCGACAGCACCACAGCACTGAAACTGCTCTTGTTAATGTTTTCAACGACATCCACTTAAACATAGACAATGGCAGAAGTTCAGTCTTAGTGTTACTAGATCTCAGTGCTGCATTCGACACGGTCGACCATGCCATAGTCCTAGAAAGACTAAAAATCTGGGTGGGACTCTCTGGCACAGCACTTAACTGGTTTGAATCCTACTTGAAGGGCCGAGAATACTTTGTGTCTGTAGCTGATTACACATCAGAGCTGACTAAAATGACATGTGGTGTTCCCCAAGGTTCAATACTGGGGCCTCTTCTGTTCAACATCTACATGCTTCCACTCGCTCAGATTATGGAAAACAACAAAGTGTGTTATCATGATTATGCAGACGACACACAAATCTACATAACTATGTCACCAGGGGACTATAATCCCATACAAGGGCTGGGTAACTGCATTGAACAAATCAACAACTGGATGTGCCAGAATTTTCTTCAATTAAACAAAGATAAAACAGAAGTAATTGTTTTTGGTACCAAGGACGAACAATTGAAAATCACCGCTCAGCTTCAATCACTGATGTTAAAACCCACAAACCAAGCCATAAATCTAGGTGTAGTTATGGATTCAGACCTCATCCTGAACAGCCATATCAAGACAATTACAAAATCAGCCTACTACCACCTGAAGAATATATCAAGGATTAGAGGACTTATGTCTCAACAGGATTTGGAAAAACTTGTCCACGCATTTATCTTCAGCAGACTGGACTACTGTAACGGTGTGTTTACAGGTCTCTGTAAAAAGTCCGTCAGAAAGCTGCAGCTGATTCAGAACGCTGCAGCCCGAGTCCTCACTAAGACCAGGAGGGTGGATCACATCACTCCAGTTCTGATGTCTTTGCACTGGCTTCCTGTCCAACAAATAATTTACTTTAAAATCCTGCTGTTGGTTTACAAAGCACTGAATGGTTTAGGGCCAAAATACATCTCTGATCTGCTGCTACCTTATGAACCATCCCGACCCCTCAGGTTGTCTGGGACTGGCCTACTTTCTGTTCCCAGAGTCAGAACTAAACATGGAGAAGCAGCGTTCAGTTTTTCTGCTCCACATATCTGGAACAAAGTCCCAGAAAGCTGCAGGTCTGCTGAGACCCTCAGCTCATTTAAATCAAGATTGAAGACCTTTCTGTTTGCTGCTGTCTTTAATTGAACCACATTCAATTAATATATTAATCAATTTCCTGCATTTCTGCATTTTACTACTGCATGTCATTTCTTACACTGTTTTTTAATGTTCTTAATTGTTTTTAAATCTCCTTTTCTTTTGCCTTATGTTTTGATGCTTTTAATGGTTTTATGTGAAGCACTTTGAATTACCTTGTCGTTGAAATGTGCTGTACAAATAAACTTGCCTTGCCTTGCCTTGGTGTGCTGTACAGGATTTCAAAAGACCAGCAAACCAAAGCGAAGCGTTTTCAATATGTTGTTCCTGACTCACTTAAGGCCGAGGTTCTGCAGGGGATTCACGATAGGGCTGGACATCAAGCTCAGTTCAGGAGCCTCAGCTTGGCGAGACAGAGGTTTTTCTGGCCAAACCTTGACAGAGACGTGAGAGACTACGTTCGGCATTGTCAACGATGCATCGTCAGCAAGACCGTCGAGCCTTTAAAAGAATAAATACATGCTGAAATAAATACAGAAATATTTAAATGCTGAAATTACGCTTGGCTTCCACAGTCTGCAGCTGGGACTGCTGCGCGAGGCTACTGTGAGACTGACCGCCTGTGAGTGCTTTGGGACGGCGGAGGGGCTCACGGCAGCACCCGCTGCTCGTTGAGGACAGTAACTGCAGAATCATACGTGCTTTCACGTCAGAGTCTCCAAAACACCAGAAAAGTCTCCAATAACACCAGAAAAAGTCGCTAGTTTTGTCGGTAGTCGCTTTTGACCAAATAAGTCGTAAATTTGGCAACACTGGGCTAGCCAACTTCAACATTACTGTGCAAGGCAGCAGTAGTAGACCAGAAGCGATCACACTCCTGTGACCAATCCTGCTTTAGACAGAGGTTAGGCCCTCCCACCTCATTAGCATACAGACATATGAATAAATAAATGAATAAATGTAGGTGAACAAAAATGTAGAAATAAATATATGATATGTATTTCTTTATGTCCTGTTTGATTATCAACTTTTATTTATTTATCTATACATTCATTTATTTATTTCCATATTTATTTCAGCATCTATTTCAGCATTTATATATTTGAGCTTAATTATTCTTTTATTCATTTATTTCTGTATTCAAACATTTATTTAAGCATTTATTAATTTATTCCTGTATTTATTTATACATTTATTAATGCATTTATTTATTTTCCGTATACTTAAGTCATATTCTGTTGCTCCATACAGAACACCTCCGACATCAGTTATCTAATGATATAGTTTCTCTAGATGGCATTGCTCTGGCATCCAGCAGCACCGTAAAGAATCTCGGAGTTACCTTTGATCAGGATTTGTCTTTTAACTCCCAGATAAAACAAAATTCAAGGACTGCCTTTTTTCATCTACGTAATATGTCAAAAATCAGGCACATCCTGTCTCAAAGCGATGCAGAGAAATTAGTTCATGCATTTGTTACCTCTAGACTAGATTACTGCAATTCCTTATTATCAGGCTGCTCTAATAAATCTCTTAAATCTTTCCAGCTGATTCAGAATGCTGCAGCTCCTGTATAACAAAGAGAAAAGAGATCATATACTCCTGTATTAGCTTCTCTGCACTGGCTCCCTGTAAAATCTAGAAAATAATTTAAAATACTTTTACTTACCTACAAAGCCCTAATTGGTCAGGCACCATCTTAAGGAGTTTATAGTACCATACTGCCCTACTAGAGAGCTGCGCTCCATAAATTCAGGGTTACTTGTGGTTCCTAGAGTCTTAAAAAGTAGGATGGGAGCCAGAGCCTTCAGTTACCAAGCTCCTCTTTTGTGGAACAAAAGAGTAGGCTTAAAAATTTCCTTTTTGATAATGCTTATAGTTAGGGCTGACTCAGGTTTATAGTTAGGGCTGACTCAGGTTTATGATTAGGGCTGGCTCAGGTCTATAGTTAGGGCTGGCTAAGGTTTATAGTTAGGGCTGGCTCAGGTCTATCGTTAGGGCTGGCTCAGGTTTATAGTTAGGGCTGACTCAGGTTTATAGTTAGGGCTGACTCAAGTTTATAGTTAGGGCTGACTCAAGTTTATAGTTAGGGCTGACTCAGGTTTATAGTTAGGGCTGGCTCAGGTTTAAAATTAGGGCTGGCTCAGGTTTATAGTTAGGGCTGGCTCAGGTTTATAGTTAGGGCTGGCTCAGGTTTATAGTTAGGGCTGGCTCAGGTCTATAGTTAGGGCTGGCTAAGGTTTATAGTTAGGGCTGGCTCAGGTCTATCGTTAGGGCTGGCTCAGGTTTATAGTTAGGGCTGACTCAGGTTTATAGTTAGGGCTGACTCAAGTTTATAGTTAGGGCTGACTCAAGTTTATAGTTAGGGCTGACTCAGGTTTATAGTTAGGGCTGGCTCAGGTTTAAAATTAGGGCTGGCTCAGGTTTATAGTTAGGGCTGGCTCAGGTTTATAATTAGGGCTGACTCAGGTTTATAGTTAGGGCTGACTCAGGTTTATAGTTAGGGCTGGCTCAGGTTTATAGCTAGGGCTGGCTCAGGTTTATAGTTAGGGCTGGCTCAGGTTTATAGTTAGGGCTGGCTCAGGTTTATAGCTAGGGCTGGCTCAGGTTTATAGTTAGGGCTGGCTCAGGTTTATAGTTAGTGCTGGCTCAGGTTTATAGTTAGAGCTGGTTCAGGTTCATAGCTAGGGCTGGCTCAGGTTTATAGTTAGGGCTGGCTCAGGTCTCTAGTTAGGGCTGGCTCAGGTTTATAGTTAGGGCTGACCTGGACCATGGTCTTGCCTACTGCTGTGGTTGTGTCATATACATTGAATGTGTTGTAACTGTTATGTTGTTCATTCTGTACACATGACATCTATCACACTTCTGTTCATCCTGATAGAGGATCCTCCTCTGTTGCTCTCTCTAAGGTCTCTCCCTCTTTTCTCCCCGTTAAAGGGTTTTTTGGGGGAGTTGTTCCTGTTCCAAAAATAACTTGAATTGAATTGAAAAGTAAAGTAAAGTTTAACATGGTGACCGTGTTGTTCTAGTTGGTTCGTGTCCTAATATTTGCTCATCACTAAACACAAAGTACAGCTTAGGCTGATGGGAATGTAGTTTTGCAGGTATTTTCAGGAGGAAACCAAAGTTCTTACAATTTATTCTGTGAAGAACATGAACGCCTACCGAATCTCATGTCAATCCATTCATTAGTTGCAAAGATATTTCACCATGAATCAAGAATGTTAACATATTGGTGGTGAGGGGATCACCACAATTATTAAGGTACATTGTCCATGAAGAGTTGTACAAAATGTTTCGTCAAGCCAAGATAATCCACTGAAGTGAAAACCTTAGGTAAATTCAGAAGACTTGTCCTCTAGGTACCTTAAATATCTGTACAACATTTCGAGGCAAACCATCTAATAGATAGTCAAGATATTTCACTCAGAAATGTCCACCTCATAAAAAAGTTGGGGGATCATCAAAGTAATTAGGAACCCTTCTCCGGGGACCATGAGGATCTGTACACATTTCATGACAATTAAATCAAAACTTCCGACAAACGTCTGGCCAAAGTTATCAACTATAAATCTGTTGTTTACATTGGTTCAGTGCAGAGCTTTAGTTGAAGTAATCGTGTCACTCTTGGCTTTTCCATATTTTAGTATGCCTATATGCAGTACATGTTTCTCTTACTCTTGTAGACTAAAATACTGTAAAATATTCGTCGCCAGATATTTTATTGCACTTTGTATTTCTGTAATTTAAATTGGTAATGAAATGACTCACATCATGGAAGGTTTCAGCTCCTACAGCAGTTGTCAAACACGTAAATTCTATTCATACTACATGTTTCCCACGAACATACTGTTTGGGAATTTACACCTTGGCAGTGCTCTTTGTCATTGTATAGGAAGTAGCCTTTATTGACTTCAGTAAAACAATTGCTCAGCGATGTTTACTCACTTTAAGGACAAGGCTGTTGCAACAGAGGCAGGAAAACAAACAGACCTACATTTCTGTGTTTATCTTTCATATTTCATAGCTGCCATCGAGTAAAACCAGCATCACCCTTGAGAGGCACAGACAACAACTCTAGACGTGACACACACCAGCTCCACCAGGACTCCTTGGCTTCATCATTTCAGCATGATATTAATCATCATAAATCAGGGTGTCACTCTTGTTGAAGTCCCCTCCCACTCAGATCCTGCAATATATGTTTCCAAGGTTTAACTAGCTGGCTTCAACCATGAGGGCATGAGCTCAGAGGACCACACCCGTTCATGAGTGGAGTAGACAGATGCGTCACAACCTCAGAGAGTCAAGCTTCGTCTGTGAACACTCTTGGTAAAGGTTTATCGACCTTCATTGACTCAGGGCAGAGAAATGTTTTCTATACATCAACCCGGAATAATAAGCACTCTGCTACAATGACTGCTGCTGACACTACTGCCAGCAGTAAAAGGTACTAACTCTTGTGTCACTATGCAAATACATAGCAAACTTTAGCAACTGTTGAGTGCACCAAGAAACCACCCACAATCAGCATAGAAACCAACCCAAACACCCAAGCAACCCTACTGTCATATCCTTGCCAATTACCTAATTACCAATTAGCAACTTCAGAGGAACGTCGGGGAAACTAAACACAACACCAAAGCAACCACATTGTGATCTTCTGATGACGCCCCTCAAACACATTATCAAAGACCCAGCAACCAACCACCCTAGCACCAGCCTAGCCCGATAATCAGACTGAATTACCATTTAATTTAACGTCAATCATTCACCCTGACATTGAGTTGATGTAAGCAGATTTGTTTTTGAGAGTGGGGAATATTTTGTTTGGTTGCTTGGAGCAATTACCTTCGTTCATGATGACTGAAGTTGGAAGCAGATTTGCCGGCTTTGGTTGTCCTCATGTTATGTTTAACTATGAAACTTTCTTCTTCATCTTAACCATCCAATACCTAATAAATCATCCAAAATACCCGTGTTGTCACGCCCCTCAGCCTCAGCCTATCAAGGCTAACAGCTTGGTTGTGTGTTTGTTTGTTGCTAAATTTCAGTCGCCAATTGGTTAAGTTAAGATAAAGTCTTGTCTTTCAGTTCTAGAAACAGCGATGACTGTAACTGTGGGTTAGTTGCCCAGATAATCGAACCTGCTCGCTGGCAGGTTTTCTTCAACAGATTTTGAGTTTCTCTGTCTCCTCCCCTTCTGCTGAGCCTTCGTAACTGTCTGGCACGCCTTTGTCATTCATTCATTCATACAATTTATATCAAAGCGCATATCTGAGCTCGTTCATTTGCAGAAATGTTAAATGGAAATTAGTTTGTGACACATGAATTTCTATTTAACCATACCGCTCATCTATTTTATTATTATTATGGAATATTACTCTTGGTAAGTTTAGAAGAAAATCTATACAGTGTACTTCATAACACTCTGGGGCAAAGTCACCAATCAAGCCCTTTTTTTTTACATCTGATGCAATTATTCATGTGGAAAAGTATAAATGTTGCCATTTTGCCACTAGTGATAACCAGACTGAGTGCATCGCACCTCATTTGTACCGTTTTTGACTGTGTGTTTGGCGCACAGCTAACGGATCTACATACACAGCAGACACAGTTATTCTGTGCTTTTTTCATTGGGCATCTAGCTTACGCTTACACCCGTATTGTAGAAAAATAGACTTGAAGCCTAAATAAACAATTCAGTTCGTAGCAAGAGATGGAGCTGATTCGTGCACCTGCACAGAGCCGGTGCAGACATCTGCAAAGATTCAAATGAAAGCGTATCTGTTGTGTGAGACGTGCAATTGAATAAAAAGTCTGATACGCTTGCAGTCTAGACAGGGGGTCAACCTTGGTGGGGTGTCATTGCGTGTGTTAACAGCCAAGATCTTATTTTAAGAGAAATATTTGATGCCACTGAATGGAGGATTTGAAGCAGAACAGTGTAGAGTACTGCATTATGCATATACAGTATATGCAAAGGTGTTTGCTGTTGTGATTATCAGACAGTCAATGGACAGAAATGGATTGATGTTGAGCATAGAGCCTGATCAACCAAAGTTGAATGACTGTAAGGGAAGAGAGAAGATTGTGAGTGCTTCAAGTGCGCAGTCTACTGATTTACACTGAGATCTATAAAAGGCATGATGGACCAGCTCGTTATTGCACTCAAAGTTTCCTGGGTTGAATCGAGGGCTGCAATAACGAATCGATAAAATCGATAAAAATCGATTATTAAAATAGTTTTCATTATCGATTATCAAATTTCATTATCGATTCGTTGTGTCGCGCGATTATTACGCCACTCAATAAGTTGCGGAGTATAAAAAAGAGAGCGGAGCAGAGTGGAGGTAGAGGAAAGACCGTCAGAGGACCCGTAACGTTGTTCTGAAACACATGGCGGAGGCAGAGAAATCAATACGACCTAATGCCGTGTTCACACCAAACGCCAGTCTCCCCAGGACTATTTGTGTTCATTCGCGCTGGACGTGCTGAAGAGGGGGCGGGGCTTATTTATTCACTCGCCTTTTTTGGCCCATTAATATCCGATTCATCGATTAATCGAAAAAATAATTGCCCGATTAATCGATTATTAAAATAATCGTTAGTTGCAGCTCTAGTTGAATCCTTAACAAGATACAGCTGAAGTAGCATTTCATTCATTTCAAATATTTTTTGTTGAGCCAAGCCATATATGTTCAGCACAACATTGTGCCAATTCACATTTTCATTGACACAAGACAATTACAAAACCACATTCATTTGCATTTGCAAATATTAGACTGATAATGTAAAAAAATACAGGACTGCAACAATATATATATATAATAATTCAATAATTGACAATAAATTTGTCATGAAATAAATTGTCATAATTGACAATAAATAAATATGTACAAACTAAAATAATGGAGACAATTTAAATTTGATTCTAGGAATAGGAACGAACCACAGATCTTTATTATCCTGCCCCCTACCCTTCTGTCACTCACAGGTTAATTCGATTTAGTGTATTAGTACAGGCTACAGCTCAAAAACCTCCTTTAAAAGTTCCCTTTAAGATATATCAAATCTCATAGATCATGGAGCCACATTTTTGAGGTAGTAACGATTCCTTTTTTCTCGGACATAAGTAGTTATTTTGCTGGGATGAGGCAGGAAGAGAGGGATTGTTGGGCTTTGGTGAGTCTTCTTAATGCTTCAGAGACACCAAGGATAATTAAAAAAGGTTTTACAGGAGTGTAATCAAAAGGATACAACCTTGCGGCATAATACAAAGAAAGTGTTGTGTCTGAGGAATGACATTCATCACATACATTTGAAAATGTATTGTGTATTTTTACACTGTAGTATTATAAATCGTATAAGACAGTGTGGCACTGTTTCAGCATTTTTGTAGGTGAAGACTTTCTTCCCATATAACATGTGGTATTTAATACCTTTCCCTCTCCCAGCTAGGCTTGCAACTTAAAGACGTTGGAGAGGTTATTGAAAGCAGGGTCATATATGTAGGAGATGAAATTGTCTTCATATGGTGACGTAAGTGTCTAATGTTGATTGTCTTTCAATTCAATAGTCTATAAATCAATTGTAATTCGGACCACCTTGCTTCATAGTGCTGTGATGGCAGCTAGCACTCTACAAATTAATTAAACAGCTGCATCACACTCTATGGGTATGTCGCAAATTAAACTTATGCTCACTACTCACAAATATTTGCCACTTGGGAACGGAGGAACGAGCTGAAAACACAACATCTGACAGGCAGTATCATAAAGCCGTTTAGGGTAAACATGTCGGCAAACAGCAGACACTGAACATTAGCATTGATATAGAGCGGTGTTTGTGTTCATCTGATTAACGTCAGTACAATAGTCTCTCTTTTAGCTCTGTTTCGGCCTTTACCAACTCCCGGACAAACATATCTGGCTCCACGATGTTGCCAGCTAGTCTCTAGCTGTGACTGGCTCCTGATTGCTTTTGTTTTTTCCCAAACTAATTTGTAACCGAAGCTTTCGGGCATGGTTATCTGGGGTCAATTGTCCCCTTTAACCGATAAGCCAGCCTTGATGCTGTAAAGAATCTTTTGGGAGCGTAGAGTAGCAGAAGTGTAGTGATGTCATAGTTATTGCTTCCAGTCGGTGAGTATAGAACATTCTGGGAATTGTCTGGCGTTCAATGCACTGGATCATTAGGGCAAGTTGTGGGAAATAGATCCCTCCAATGTTTGAAGTCTCTAACAGTTACTTCCCATTACCATTTAGAGCTGCGGAAGGTTGAAGTTGCATTGTGCAGCTTAAAGACAACAGTGATATCCTAAAAAAGGTTACGTCAGAATCATACAACAGTCTATCCAAAACACACTCTTTTCACAAAATCATTTCTGGAGGAGCTATTGAGTTTGTCCAGCTGTTTGTTGTTTTCCTTCCGTCTGGTCTCCTGCCCTTCTGTTCCACTCTGGCCTTTCCTCCCCACCGCCGACCTTCCCACCCCTCCAGCTCTTCATCCTGCAGATGTTGGCTGGACTCTGTGGTTTGTCATCTCAGCACAAAGGCTGCTCTGTTGACGAGGGCCTGGCATCAGTCTGGGCACCTGCCAGCGTAATCTGTCCTAGACAGCCACTCACAGTGGGCATGAGCTGGGCAAGGAGCATGGGGGGGGGGGGGTTACAAGGCAGGAATTCAGTCACAGCTGTGAGGGGAGGGAGAGAACATATCTCCCTCTAATAAGGAGAATGGGTAACTGAGTGTGTTCATGTTGTTTTAGGACCTTTCTTACTCTGTAAGTCTTTTTACCAAAGACTTCATCTGATTGGGAAACCAACAACGTTGAGCTCATTTTGGGATGCTTTGTCACATTCTGTCTGCATTGGATCAGTAAGATGTATCCCTGCTCGTCTTTATACTTGGTGTCTTTTTGAAAAATATGCTTCATCTGTTGGTTTGTTGAGCTAGAAAAAGAACCAGGTCGTAAACGTGTTGTCCAACCACATCGGAGGGCGAAAGTGTTTTTAGTTAAATTAATTTTTAACAGTGCACCTTTTTAACAGTCTCCCATGGCAGGCATTTATAGAGTTGCACTCTTCTATACACATGAAAAGTAATAGAACAAATAAAGGGGTGCAAATGTTTGTTGTCCCAAACTGGCAGACCTGAGGGGCCTGTTCAGAGAGTAATAAGGAGTTCAGTTATATATACTCCACCCCATGAAAAGCTGTGTATGCTATTAATATTACTTTAAAATGTATTGTGAGGGAGACTGGAAGCCAGTACACTGAAGGTAAGATTGGTGCTAGTGACAAGTTTAGTGAACGCTTTGTTCTGGTCACTAGTCTTGCTGTTGAATTTTGAACAATTTGGCGCTGCACCATTGCTCGGCTTTCCAGACAGTTGCAGTAGACATTGCAGTAATCAAGGTGATGTGTGCTTGTGATGATACAGCAGTAGATCACCAGACCCATGGCAAACGTATCTATTCTGTCTTATCTATTCAAACTGCAATGCAGTTGGGTTTGACTTCCCCAGGACCCAGATTCCTTGGTATTTAAATGTTATGTCTGGACAGTGGGGTACCCCTAAAGCAGTGATTTTCAACCACTGTGCCGTGAGAGATCGTCAGGTGTGCTGTGGGAAAATGTTCAATTTCACTTAATCGGTCCAAAAAGATATTATGTAGTTGCTGCAAATAATTTGCCATTGTTGAGCGTCTGAGCTGCAACATAGTGGCTGGCTAAGTAATAAATGCTCTTCCATGCCAGTGGGTGGCAGTAGCTAACGCAATAATGACCGTGTTAATGTAGGACAGAATTAAATAACGCGCGGGAGAGGTTGCGGTGACAAGACGAACAGCGATGGAGAAATATTTGAAAATGAAAAATGCAGACTCTGAACTTGGCAACATTCTAAGCCTAGTCAGGATCAACACATTGAGAGACTTGTCATTAAATTGTCAGCATATATCAGACATGTATCAGACACTCAAACCCCAATATTCCGGCCCTCGGTACAATTATATCCGGCCCGCGAGAAAATATCATATGTTTATCACAACTGGCCCGCCACACCACAGAGCTCCGGGACGAGATGTGGCGATGTGAGCTGGCTTTTTGAGCGACATAACGAAGCATCTCACTGCGCTAAACCTCCAGCTTCAGGGACGGGGACGTGCGATCACAGACATGTATGATGCAGTGAGAGCTTTCCAAGCCAAGCTGCGCCTGTGGGAGACTCAGATGCAGAAAGGAAAATTGGGTCACTTTCCGTGTTGCCAAACCGTGTCTCCACCGCTGGCTTCCCGACTGTGCATTTTGCTGATAAACTGGGTGCACTCGGCACAGAGTTCACTCTGCGATTTGCCGACTTTGCAGCTCAGAAATCAAAATTTGAACTGCTCAGCAATCCGTTTGCAGTTGACGTGGAAAGAGCACCTGTGGAGCTGATAGACCTCCAGTGTAATGACACTCAGGGCAAAGTGTGACTCTGAGGGCACCGCACAGTTTCCAAGCTTCACCCCCGAAACGATGCCTCAACTCCGCCTACATGCTGCTCAAATGCTCTGCATGTTTGCTCTGCAATTTTCTAGGTAGGGCCATCCTATCAATTTCAGCAAACATCCAGTATGATTTAATGCAAAAAAAGTTTTGCATCAAACACGCATTATTACTTGGCAGTTAAATATTTAACATTTATTCCAACATGAAAATAACACTTATATAATATAATACAATATAATATAACATGTTTATTTATTGAGATGCCCCTATGGACCTTGTTATAGGAGGTAAAGATCAGGAGAAGTAAACATGAAGTGTAATTATGAATACTGATGTTAAATTAATCTATGATGAGTTTTCACTGTTAATTTAGGGGGAAAAAAGTGGCCCGGGAGTTACTGTCAGACCGGCCCACTCAATACACGGCGCGCTGCCCACTCAATACACGGCATGTATTTCGCCGGTCTACGGCGGCCATTCGCACCTCCGCCGGCCCCGCCCCGACAGACGCCCGGCACGAACGCACGGCGCACGACCGCACGGCGCAGACCGCGGTTATGGAGAAAAGTTTTTAAAAGCACCGTAGTGTCCAGCAGTGCTATGGCGTCCTCGGATCGCGAGGAGTAGTATAATGTCAGTTTATACTGTTGATACAGTTTTCACTGATTATTGACTTTCGGTATTAGGGTAAATTGAATGTGTTCTCTGAAGCATATAATATAGTCGGGCCGGCGATGTCAGAGACGGCCCAAACCCCGTCAGCCTACCCCCGGTGACCAGTCCGCCCCTGCCTGTGGATACGTATGGTATGTCGAAGTAATCAGCGTACTTTTCGGAAGAAAGGAAGTTGATTGACTGACTTGTACGAAGTAGTGAAGCTTCGCATGTAGTCTGCTGTCTGATTGTGAGGTCAGGCTGATCTGATATCAGCTCTTTGGCTGCAGAATCTCCTCAAAGTTCTCCTCTCAAACGGGTCATGGAGGAGGAGAGCTCGCGCTGGCGCGCTCGCCTGTAGAAACTTCTCCTGACGAGAACGCGCAGCTCCGGGGGCCTGATCGTTCTGGCCCACAGCTGAATCTATTTGAGGGCGCTGATTGGCTAAATTGTATGTCACTCATTTATATCTTGAATCAGCAATTGGCTAAACGGCTTCATAGACCCGTCTCTTTTGGGCCAAAACGATCAAGCCCCCCTCGCTGCGCGCTCTCAGACGTGTCGTGCACACAGGCAGAGAGCACGAGCAGACGAGCACACAGGGGGAGAGGACGAGCAGGAAAAGCATATATTTTGCGCAGATATCATATTGTACACACATTACTGGGTACATTCCATAGTTAAAAAACACAAATATTGACAATTTGTATAATTTATGATTATTATAATTTTTTTTTTTTTTTTTTCCGTGTGGCTCATGGTGGGGCCATGCCCCATGGCCCTCTATTGACCAGCCGCCACTGGAACTGAATGATTTTCAGCCCTTCCTACATGTCGGCCCAGTTAATGCCTGAAGAACTCCAGGGACACGATGACCTTACTCCACTTCTCAGAGACAGAACTGTTCTTGGTATGAACAGTAAAAGCAGTCTGGCACGATCACCTGGAACACTGGTATGTGTTTTAATTCACACAAGGCCGTAAAAACACTTGCAAATCAGGGCGGGGTTTCCTACAGCAGAGTCCGTGTTGCTTTTTTCACTTTTTGTCTTAATTTCACATTGAGAGAGACTGTAGTTTGTACAGTAAGTGTTTCTCCCAGAGGTGACTAATGGACTGAGTCACAAGCTTGGAGCTCTAATAGAAACTGTTCCAGGAAGAGTAATGTGTGGCGTGTGGAGTCAGGTTAACGCGACCAGGTGGAATATAATCCAGGCCAGTTTATAGCGCCTCCATGGTGACGGCACATGTGCTAATCACAAAAGCATGCAGGAGTGGCAGCTCGTGAGGGCCTGAGACCATCTGCTCAAATAGTTTTCAGAGAATCTATTCACTTTGGTGAGGGACATTATCTTAAAGCTTTACCATTAGATCAATACTTTGTTTTTGCTTGCTACTCAGTTTTTCACACGCACCGCGTGATGGTTTTACACAGACATTAACATCACAGCCACACTCAACATGTTGTCAGTGAGGAATAGTGATGTGCCAACTCGTCAAATATTAATGCTTTGTCAGTCAATGCCGACACACGAGGGAAACCTAGAGCGTCATAGATTGAGGCTTAGGGGCACTGACCAAGCCTCAGTGTTTGACGAGTTGGGAGAATGAGAATGTTATGAACAACTTACAGAATCATTGTAGCCCACCCCCTCACTCTCTCCCAAACACACACACACAGCGCTCAATCTTGTCTCAGTGACATTGGTGCAACTATAACGCATAAGGATTGTAGGTCGGGTTCAGTTGGTTGATTAATACACATCTTTGCGCGAAGCTGATTGGATCTCATAGCAAGTCGCGTGTTTGCAGCTATTATTAAACCCTGACCCGCGTCACGTGGAGGTTTTAATGTAAATGACAGAAGGTGTTTTATTGTTTGGGAAATGTTGCACCTGTTTTCTTCTGGAACATGTTAGATGACCCAAAATTGAATATCAGTTTTCCATGAAAAGCATACAAAAACATTTTTGTATGCTGTCAAGTAGGTCATGTTTTTGTCACATGATACCTGGATTGTATTACTAACTAGATGTCACAAATTGATTTGATTGCATGACTACCCCCAGGCTTTGGAAGTTCCTTTTTCACATCAAATAAAAGCATTTCTGATATTAAGCTCCAAAATGTTCTCTTAGTTTTCTCCCAAATCTAATGTTTGGATGCTCAGACAAACCTTTTGCAGGATACAATCAAACTTCATTTTTGGCCCCTGACAATATGTTTATCAACATTAATAATAAAGTCATTATAACAGTAATAACAGAAAAAAATTCCGTTGATCATTAGTCCCTTCCCCACAGCCTAACGTCTCCGGCGCCAAAGCTCTGAATGGCAGACGTTAGAGGCCTGAACACTAACTCATGAGAATCCTTGGGGGGTGGGTCATGTCTTGTGTTGGTGGCTGCTGGTTGTCGCCACGTGAAACTGAACTCTGAAGTGTGTGTGATGTTTCATGCTGCCCAGCAACAGACAGGGCAGCTAACTGAATCACAGTCAGGACTATCTGGGGAGGTGAATGTGTCAAGCTGTGCCAAGCTGCAGAAAACAAACTCATCATCACGCTGCCCTCAGAGGAGGACAGAAGGCAGAGGAAAGCAGCGGCAGCCGGTCCAACGAGGTTCACAATGCCTCATCATTATGCTGAGAACCTGGGACGGGCAAATCACGATGTCCCCTTTCATTGTCTGCATGCTGGGGTTCAGTCCACACGGCTGTCTGGCACTCTGACTCTGTTTTTGTGTCAATGTTGAGTCCAATCAATTTGACTTTTGCATCATAAATTTCCCAAGCAGTCAAAAGGAGTTCCACCACAGAGGCAGAGTGGAGAACATTCATTTCTGATTTGCTGGCAGTTAAATTCCAGGACACCTCGTGCATATTTCCAGTTTAATCGGCCTGTTTTGTACTGCATATAACCAGAGCAACGATACAAATTATTCACTCTAAGGAAATCTCTCAATCCAGGTGAAATGTGGCACTCGTTACGATCCAGCAGATGAGAAAAATATGATACATAGGTATCATATAGGTATAATGAACTTTAATTAATGTGATGTGTTTAATGAGCAATTGCATTAGTGCTGTATGTAGTGGAAATATATTGATCTGAAATGTAGATGTTTCTGACGTTTCAAGTAATTTCATGAAATCAAGAGATTCATAACGTGCTTTTAAAAGTCTTTGTGTGATCTCAAACCGATTTTTCTCACCTAGAATGAAATCTTTTTTCAAAAAGGTAAAAAAATGTATAGAATTTGTAAGAGGTTCAGTCATTTCCATAAACAGCTGGTCACTGTAACTTTTATCAAAAGTTACACAAACAGGAGGAAATTGATTGGAGCGTTTGTTGGGAACTATTTTCAGCGGCGGATTAATCCACATTTGGGGCTTGTGTGAGTATTTGTGGCAGCAAGACGGTACATGCGGGATTGAGTCAAGTTAAACAACAGTGTGTGTGTTCTGGCTGGTCTCATCCATTCGTAGATATACAAAAAAATGTGCCGTAATATGTAGGTACCCCACAAAGTTATTTCGTATATTGTTTACAATGCCATGCACAAAGACATAGACAGTTCTTCCATACACTGATGTCACTGCCAGTCTCTTATCAGCAGTCCCTATCTATACCATTCCACATTCCAAACAGCCAGGGCACACTCGTCTGTGTCCTTCTCTCAAGTATCCTTGAGAGTGAGTAAGAATTATTTTCAGTGACAAGATCACCGTCACGTGGTATACATGCTGTTTCCGAAGCTTTTCACTCGGGAATAATTCTGGCATAAAAGTGTTGTCATTTTGTTGAATTTCTATGGCATGGAAATGGTGAAAGTAAACATGAGAAGAAAAATAACATCCATCAGCAGCTTCGGTTCCAATCATTGCTGCTGAGAGCCGAGGATGAGTGTGCGTCTGCGTGCGCGGTGACGGCGTGAATCAGCCAGACATGCCTGGCACACCGGCTGGGTTTCTCTCTCTGCGTGACGGGATATCTTGTCATCCTGCAGTCTGGATCCTCATTCTGTTTTGCTCGGAGTGACGGAGTCTCACTGCAGTGCAGATTGGCGTGAGTCACGGCCCAGCAGACAGCCTCTTCCCTGACCAGTCTGTCTGCTGAAGTATCATCTCCCCTTGACTAACGGCACTGAGAGAGGATGGATGGTCGGAGAGAATCACAGCACCGCTCTCATTACCTCACAGCAGAGCGCCATCCCCTACTGCAGCCTCTGTCCACTGCAGTTCAACTACAGTTCAGTTTGACTAAATCCAGCACCAGTGCAGTTATTGCTCATTTTCTACAGTACTCTATTCTTTTACCATCAGCAGTTGGTGTAGCACTTTTAGCAAAACAGGAGATTAGTGCTTACAGTAGTTACAGTTGTTACACTGTAATGTTATTATTTTAACACAAACTATTATATATTTTTTCTAACCTTAACCAAATAGTATCTGATCTCTACACTGGCTCCCTGTAAGAGCTCGCATCCAGTTTAAGACTCTGGTGCTAGCCTACAGCGCAGTGAACTGAACAGCTCCTTCCTATCGCCAGGCCATGGTCAAGGCCTACACCCCCGCCCGACC
Organism: Lycodopsis pacificus; assembly: GCA_028022725.1. NCBI lineage: Eukaryota > Metazoa > Chordata > Actinopteri > Perciformes > Zoarcidae > Lycodopsis > Lycodopsis pacificus. The sequence goes on from CM051697.1 coordinate 25,522,385, forward strand.
CCTTCTGTCCTGGTCCCACAGTGGTGGAATGAACTCCCCACTGACGTCAGGACAGCAGAGTCGCTGCCCATCTTTCATCAGGCTGAAAACTCACCTCTTCAAGAAGTACTACCCTGAGCCTTCCACTCAGCACTTATTGTATTCATACCAGTTTGTTGCACTTATTGTATTCGTTTCTTTCTGCACTGTACGTTGGCTCTGGTTTATGCTCTTAGATGCTTGTTTAAAAAAGGAGATGCACTTATGACTTCTGGTGACTGGTAGTTCTCTTGAATACCTATGTTGAATACACTTATAGTAAGTCGCTTTGGATAAAAGCGTCTGCTAAATGACTGTAATGTAATATTACAGTCAAAGATTGTCACTGTGCATTGTTTTCTCTTTGTCTTGTATTGATTTCTCTTTAAAGAGTCCATTTTCTCTCCATCTTCGAAAGACTCAATCTTCTTTTACACTGCAAACACTTAAATGAAGGTTTGTTATCTTGATCAATAAGTATGGCCTTAACTTCCTCATTGATTCACAATCCTCTCAGTACGGATCAATGGTCTTTGGTAACTGCTGTCAAATATAAAGTGATTTGTCATAGATGCTAGGAGGTGGAGTAATGGCCCCCTGTATGGTTGCCTGGGAAGCGAACCAGGCAACAGACTCCAGTGCTTCAACACAGATCCATTGATAACAATGGCTTATGGACACAAATGCAAATCATGTCATATTGATCAGGTATCCAACATGCTAGCATTCCAATGGATTCCAGTAGGGTCGTGGATTGTTAATCAATGGTTCTTTTCCCCTGATCGCTCCCAGCCCACTCTCTCACTTCCAGTCACTAACACTTCATTATCAGAAAAGAGACCATTACTGCTGCATTAGTCTATATGAGGCGACATGTTGGTGCAGTTTACTCCACTTACTCTGTAGCTGTGGATTCTTGATATACTTAATTCATCAAGACCACGGTGCACAAGTATTCCCAAGCAACCTATTTTTCGGGGTGCCCAAGATAAAAATAGTTAAACCTTTGGAATGCTGCCGCATGCCATGTGCCGAGGAACACCCAATCGCAGCCGACATACAGTATACCTTTTCTTTCTTCTGTAAATACCAGTCCATGGTAAATATACAAAGGAAAAGGTAATCATTCTAGAACAGGGCTACCCAGAGCTTTATGATCTCTCCAACGTACTGTTTTACTTGCTTCACCCTTTTTGTCTAAGGAAATACAACATCCGATTGAAAGGTCAGCCAAATATACACAGACAGAAAAAGCAGTAAAGCCACCAACAATGAGCTTCACTTTGGTTTCCATTGCATTCTAATGACAGGCACTACAGGAACACAACCCCTCAGTATAACACTGATATGTGTGAAAAATAAAAGAATCCTTATTAACCCCTTAATTACCTTAACTAAGTTAACCTTTGTGCCCTCAACAAATTGACAATGTCAAAGGTCAAGTGGCCTTGTCCGAGGCTAGGTTGCTAGCGATAAAAGTGTAACTGTCAAATGTACAGTAGATGGAGCAAAATTGGTGAGAATAATAAGATTACAAGATCAATGCTTTTGAATCAGATTTCACACTAATCCAACTGAACATAAGAAAAATGCTTATTCTTAATTCTTTCCCTTACCTTAACCAAGACTTCATTTACAAAAAACATTGTGTAGCTTTTACTGAGCACCACCCACCGTGGCAACAAGTAGCAGTTACAGGATGATGTTTGAAGAGCCTTCTATTTCCCCAAATCCTCTTGAGTCAGTTGCCATGATCAGAGTCTCTGACTTGAGGCCTTGGGGATGCAGACATTATGGAGGCCTTTCCTTCCCTTCACAATATACCACTGCAACCTTTATTGAGCGCCCATGTCAATGGACTGCAGCAAATATTGAATCGAGTGCACTCCTGATCATTAAACAGAATATGATACTCATAATTATAAGACAATACGACAACAATAAATGGTAAATAGACTGTACTTGTAAAGCGCTTTTCTAGTCTTCCGACCACTCAAAGCACTTCCACACTACATGTCATCATTCACCCTTCATATAATTATTAGTGCTGGGCAAGTTAACGTGTTATTATCGCGTTATCACATTAATTAATTAACGCCGACAATTATTTATTAGAAAGCTGAAAAATAAAACTTGCTTGTGAATAATTGTATTATTTAAACATATCACAGCCTCCGTATGAACATTTAATTCTTCTGGTAATGTTTGCCATGTAAATTCATATTCTGTAGCAGATTCAGAAAGATATTCAAAAATATCACAATTATATATATTCTAGCCTCTGGGTTCCAAGGAACTAGGCTAACCTACCCATTTCCTTCTGCTCCAGCACACCTGCACCAGCTGATGCTCAGCCCTGAACAGTATGGGCTGCTCTGTTGCATTGGGTGTGTTCAAAACGTAACACGATGAGTAGAGTATGTCACTAACTTTATTTTCCACTGCCCTGGGCTAATAAACTGATGGGAATGGTGGATGGGCTACTGCAAAAACAATCGCATAATATGGATTCACTGTGTGTAGAAATTAAACATCTATAACATGGAGAGCGACATTACTCGCTATACCTAACGTCGGTTTTGCTTATCATCACACATTAGTGAACAACCAGTTCCGACCTGTTGTTCTAACGGAATCACTGGCAGACAACTCGCTCTCATCTGTGATATTATGCCATGATTTTGCTGAACTTGAACATTGCATTGATACATTTCACCGACTTCATTCTCGGCCCCCTCCTGGGACTTCTCGTCCAGCTGTATAATGCCAGGGATAACCCAGATATTACATTTCTTAAAGCTCGTGTCATGTGAGGCGCCTGGTCCTCGGGCCCGGAACTTCAACCTCGGTAAGCACACACATTAGGCCGCAATTGGCTGTAATGACATCATCGTCATGCTAAAATGAAGTGGCACAATATCACAATCAGAGAACAGTCAGAAAGTCATCCAACTCAGACTAAAATCTAAATCTAAAATGTGGTCCCCTGGTAACACCAGACCAACTTGCCTCCTCTGACCTCGTAGGGATATCTCTGTGTTGCAAGATCCCATGAAGTACTTTGATGAGTACAATGTTATCATACCCAAAGGAAACGATGGCCAACTCAACGAAGACAAGGCCCACATTTTAATGACCCAGAATTGTAATAGCTGTTTTGCCTGTACGTCCACTCACTGACCTCTGCTGCACCCAGAACACTAATAAACCAAGCCTAAAGAGCCTGATGTGATGCCTGAGGCTCACACAACCATAGGATCCAGTGCAATGATGGTGGGTGGTCAGAAAGTGTGTGTGTGTGTGTGTGTTGTGAGAGAGAGAGAATCTGCCAGCGAATCTGTCAGCGTGCGAGCTCTTGGGTGTACATTGTTATTCACGCCTGCTACGGACAAAAATGTTGGCGTCCACAGCTCCGCATCATCCCTGGTTGCGTCCCCCAGCCTCACAGCTGCTGCAAAGGGCTGCTCGATGTCAGCTGCTCTCACCACAACAACCATGTGCTTTCATTGACATATTCAGTCACCTATCCAGTGCAGCAAGCTGCTTTAGACAAGGCCAGGTCCTTCAGTAGCCCAGACTCTGCTCTTTATTTAGTTATTTGGAAGTATTGCCAGTTTGGGACATTATTATGGGTAACCTAAGTGGTTGTAAGTAAGCCTGATAAATAATTCTATGGCTCCAAATAGTCTCCCTCTGTTCATAAAAGTCAGAGGTCTGACACCACAAATCAAGATTTATTTAATTTCAAACGCTGACTTAAGTGATACCACTCCAACATGTATCAGACTTCACACAGTTCCCTCTGAAAAAGGGAATGAAAGAGCTTTTCATGCCACCCCAACACCTAGAAACACACTTTGTTTCTGTAAACTTGCAACCTTTAACATTTGGGCATCAGGCAATCCTGATCACCAGCACATTCATTTCTGGCCTTCAGCCTCAACCGACACTGAGCCAAGTGACATCACTGGAGGACCTTGATCAGACATTACACAACTTTTCCTTTTTTTCCATATGCTGTAGTACTCCCCAACACCTTTAAACGGTCAAATCAGCGGAGTTCCCCTTTCATTTTGAATGTGAATGTTTTTCACATATTTCCACAGTTTACTTAACTTTTCCCACCACAGTTGATTATGCTTTATGTAATACCTGATCTTAATTAGCCATGTACCAACCCCAAACCATGTACTTGGCCAAACTCAGCCCCAGGCTTCTTCAACCTTGCACAAATAATAATAATTATTCTAAATTTACATATTTATTTTTTGACCCAAACTGGCAAAAATAGCAGCGAGTAGCAAATCCACGTCCAGGTTTCAAAACATTTATAATTAATGAAACAATTTTTTTTTTTTTTTATGGGTAAATATACAAACACACCACCTCAACCCTATATGTTTCAATGGTAACATTCTGATATTATTATAGGCCTACTATAGAAGATACATTGCATTTTAATACAGCAATAAACGTTCTACTGACATGCTGAAATAAATATTACTGAATACATAGGAGTATAAGAGCAACTTGTGTTTTTCCACTTCAATCACTGCAACCAGTCGATGCGCCCAAACCATCAAACACAGTGAGGAACTTCTCTCTCTGGCTACATTTGACACAGAGCTGCACCCCAACAACAGTCATGAATCACAAGGTCGGCTTTTTTCTGTCTGGCCTGCCAACACAGCACTCACTGCACCCACAGGGACTCTGCAGTGACCAGCCTCTGGTCGAGGGACGAGAGGGAGGAGCTCTGAATACCCACAGTCACAAGAGAAGGAGGCCTTGTTATTCCAGATGTGACTGTGTGGAAGATCCTGTTTGTAGCAAAGCCAACATTTTACCGCCTCTGTACTTTTATGTTTTACAATACTAAAGGGGCAAGTTTCACTGCTCTGCAGTGTTCACTTGAGTTTTATACTAATTTAATTACATTTGAATTCAAAGAGTTAAATCAACTCCTGAGTACTAGAATAATATACAACAATTGTAAAACATCATCATTTTTATATTGGACTTCCAAGTTGCGTCCGTGGTCAAAGTCAGCTTCTTTCAGCTCAGACTGAGCTGAGGTCAAAGCCTTTCTCTCATCAAAAGACCTGGAGAAAGTTATTCATGCTTCTATCACCTCCAGACTGGACTATTGTAATTCTTTGTATGCTGGAATCGACAACAAACTTTCATCACGCCTTCAGTTGGTGCAGAACTCTGCAGCGAGACTTTTAGCTGGTGCACGCAGGCGTGAACACATTCCACCGATCTTAAAATCCCTTCATTGGCAACCTGTAGAGTACAGAATTCATTTAAAAATTGCATTATTTGTTTTTAAGTGTCTAAAATGCGCCGCCCCAGTCTATCTGTCTGACCTGCTGCAGCCCTATACCGGGCTGGTACCGGTACCAAAGAACCCGCGGCCCAAGGACCTCAACAGCTACAGGCCGGTGGCGTTGACATCCCACCTGATGAAGACCATGGAGAGGCTGGTACTTGCCCATCTCCGCCCTCTGGTGAGTTCATCCCTGGACCCTCTTCAGTTTGCCTACCAGTCCGGCATCGGGGTGGATGACGCCGTCATCTTCCTGCTGCAGAGATGCCTCTCTCACCTGGAAAAGACTGGTAGCACTGTGATAGTCATGTTCTACGACTTCTCCAGTGCCTTCAACACCATCCAGCCTTTGCTTCTGAGGGACAAGCTGGAGCAGACCGGGGTGGACCACCACCTCACTTCATGGATCCTGGACTACCTCACCAACCGTCCACAGTATGTGCGGATACGGGGGTGTGAGTCAGATCGGGTGTCCTGCAGCACAGGGGCCCCACAGGGAACCGTTCTGGCTCCATTCCTCTTCTCCATTTACACCTCGGACTTCAAACACAACTCTGCCAACTGCCACCTGCAAAAGTTCTCTGACGACTCTGCAATCGTCGGCCTCATCTCCGCAGATGATGACAGAGAGTACAGGGAACTAAACCAGGACTTTTTAGGATGGTGCCAGCGGAACCGCCTCCATATCAACACCAGCAAGACCAAGGAGCTGGTGGTGGACTTCCGCCGGGGTAAACGCCCTCCTCCGACACATCCAGTGAGCATCCAGGGACTGGACATTGAGGTCGTGAACTCGTATAAGTACCTGGGTGTTCACTTGAACAATAAACTGGACTGGACTGACCACGCTCACGCTCTTTATAAAAAAGGACAGAGCAGACTCTTTCTGCTGAGGAGACTGAGGTCTTTTGGGGTGCAGGGAGCACTCCTGAAGACCTTCTTCGACTCCGTGGTGGCATCAGCCATCTTCTATGGAGTGGTCTTCTGGAGCAGCAGCATCGCGACAGCTGACAGGAGGAGACTGGACAAACTGGTGAGGAAGGCCAGCAGCGTGCTGGGGTGTCCACTGGATACTGTGGAGGTGGTGGGAGACAGGAGGATGATGGCGAAGCTCTCATCCCTGATGAGCCACGCCTCCCACCCCATGCAGGACACTCTGGCAGCTCTGCACAGCTCCTTCAGTCACCGGCTGATTCATCCCCGGTGTCTGAGGGAGAGGTACCGCAAGTCCTTCCTCCCCGCTGCTGTCAGGCTGCACAACAAGCTGCTCTCGGGAGACCACTAACACTTTGAACACTTTGAACACGAACATTTGGACTGAACATGAACACTTGAACACTCTGAACACTTTAATTCATTCACCTGGTGCAATACCTAATCCGTGCAATCCTGTGCAATATCAAATACGTTTACGTATTTACCTTACACTTACACTTTACTCCGTCTGTATTTACTGGTATACTTAATAGTCTTCTTTACTGTCAATCCTGTGCAATATCAAATACGTTTAAGTATTTACCTTACACTTACATTTTACTCCATCTGTATTTACTGGTATATTTAATAGTCTTCTTTACTGTAAACCCTGTGCAATATCCAATACGTTTAAGTATTATCTTACATTTTACTCTGCCTCCGCCTGTATATACTGGTATATTTAATAGTCTTCTTACTGTCAATCCCGTGCAATATCCAATACGTTTAAGTATTATCTTACATTTCACATTTTTACTCCGTCTGTACATACTGGTATATTTTGTATTCTTCTTTACTGTCATTTTTACTACTGTTTACTGTTTAGTCTATTTATACTACTTGATTTTTTATCTTCATTTATTACTTGTGAGCGATGCTGCTGTAATCCTGTAATTTCCCCACTGAGGGACTAATAAAGGATTATCTTATCTTATCTTATCTTATCTTATACCCCACCTTGCCCACTAAGGTCTCTTGATGACAGCCCGGGCCGACCGGTCCTTCTCTGTTGCTGCTCCTCAGCTCTGGAACAACCTTCCCCTTCATGTTAGGATGTCATCCACCTAGGCAATGTTTAAAAGCCGCTTAAAAACCTATTCATTTTCCCTGGCCTATCACCTTTGATCTTAACTTGGCACTTGTGTGTGATATGTGTCAGTTTGTCTTTATTTTAATGTCCCTTTGATTGTATAACTGCTTATCTATGTGCAGCACTTTGGGCAACCTTTGTTGTATTTTAAAATGTGCTGTACAAATACATTTTGATTGACTGATTGTCATTGATCATAGTTTTTATTTTCAAATGTTGATTTTCCTTGAGTATTTTGTTGTGGGGGAAAGATTATCGATACATATGTTTGGTCATGCTGTGAAAAACGTAACCAGCTGTTGTTTTTTCACCCATATTATTAAAGCCACGTGTAGAACTTGAACATTTCTGACTTAGACGTCCTCAGGGCTGAAAACAACACATAGACTGCTCAATGTAGGGACGCAGGAAACCAAACGGAATTCATAATAAAGATGGAATCAAAAAACGCCAAAATGTGGATGTAATTAATAAATACAGGTTGTCCCTCGTTATAAACATCAGCTCCTAAGCCCAATGAAACAAACCATGTCGCTATGTTTTCTTTTCTTTTTGGGAACGTTGCTTCTCTCCTCTGCTCTCTGTGTCGGTAAGGGCAAGGCTCACGTCACACACACACACACACACACACGCATTCCTGTACTTCTATATTTGTGAGGACACTGGTTGACATGATGCTTCCCCGGCCCTTTACCCTAACCTGAAACCTAACTCTAACTTCAACCTTAAAAACCGAGTCTGAGCCCTCAAATAGGCCTTTGAAGATTGGAGGGCCGGCCAAAATGTTCTCACTTTAAAAAAAGTCTGCACTCTGAAGGTCTAAAACTCAAATTGATCCTCACAAAGATAGATGAACAAGTACACATACACACACAGTCATGTGGAAGAGACGGCTGAGTCATCCCAAGAGCTGAGGAATTGGACAGTAACCGCTAAATTGAATTTTATTTTACAAAATGATGGAAAGTTAATAACTGTTTGAAGCAATTCCATTACATGAAATTGATTGACATTTACTAAATTATTATTCATATTTTCTCATTGAATTGTTGACATGTTTTCATCCACCACATGACTAGACGCTCTTTCTTCTTGTTAAAAAAAAGGAATGTAAGGTAAGTCGACTGCAGTACACATTTAAGTGAGATTTCACATCTTCTGCTGCACATCTCTGTTTCAGGTTGCGAACATTAATAGGAAAACGTGCAAATAATGAATTCATGAATCCATGAGGTTTGTTAGTCTTTCATTTATTGCCTAAACTAATAGATTAAATGTGGGATTTTAAATGATTTGTATTTGAAGAGCAGATTTCGATTTTATAAAATGCTATCGAGCTCCAGACCTACGTAACAAATGTTCAATATCAAGGCCATTATTTCTTCATGTGTCAAATCTTTATATGACCGGATTGATGAGTCTCCCCGAGAAGAATCTGGATATGTTTTTACCATGCACACACGGGATTAAGTCTACAGTGGTATTTGTGTAATTAATGTATTTGCCTGATGAGTGTTATCCTCCTTTAGCAGGAGGGCCTTCAATTAGAACAAATAGCCTTTGCGTAGTTTAAAAATCCCTGAGTGATTAGAATCAGCAGACCGTGTTCAGCATGCATGTAGACAGACGTTTGGGGGGACATTGACAGAGACAGAAAAGGATTTGCATAAGATAAATAAATTAGTGATTTTGAATGAATTCCTCCTGTCAAAGAAACGTCCACACGTACAGTGCCACTGGACACTGATGAGAAACGGTGATTCAGAGAAAAGTCCAAACTTCTTTCTATTCGCAACATCGGTGTGACTAATGTGCAGATGGCGCAAACAGAGAGGTGTTTGAGCGCCGTCCAACTCTGATGCTGCCTCACCGGCACCCCCATAGCTATGTATCTACCCAATGCTTGTTTTGCCCCAAAGCCTCTCTGCCAATTGTCCTTGTCCGGATCCCCACCATGTTGGATGCCAATCTGTCAGTGCCAGCCGAAACGCCCAAGCCCCCCCCCCCCCCCCCTAAAAAGCATTTGTCAGGGATTCTTTCTGTGCCTGCTGTAGCAGACCCTGCTGCTCTCGCTTAATTAAGTAGAGGGAAAGCCGTGTGCGGTGGTGGTGGCGTGGTGAGAAACGTGGAGGAATGAGGGAAGACAAGGGGGGGTAAACCCTGCGCGATTTATAACCACCATTTGCATAATGGGATTAATAGAACCTCTGTATGTATTCAGCAATGGTGGGTGAGGGGGGAGGGGGGTCGTGGCAGTGGGGAATACATATATCAAGGCGGGGGCAGACAAGTGCAAGAATACACCTGCTTGACTGGCTAGTGACAGGAGCGGCTGGATCACCCCCCCGCCCCCCCGCTGTGATGTTTTGATAACATGGCTTCTGAGTGTGAGGGGTGAGGGGGAAAGGGAGGCGACCGAGACCTTCTCCTTTACCCCCAAGTGTCCCTGTGACAGTTGGACCAAATTGTACATCTCATTTATTCAGCTCCGAGGAGCTGGAGGCATCTCCTCCGAGGCCTCGCTCAGATGGCCTGCAGTCTGGCAGACGGTGAACAATGCTGGAATGAGCATTTTATCTAACACCAACTCTACGCTCTCGCCTTTTTATACCACAGATATTCAGCTACCACAAAGGGCGCCCTCTAGGGCCTTTACACACCTGCAGCATATTTTCTTTTTCTTTATTTGCAATTCATTTGTATGTATGTTTTCGAACTGTTGTTAATAAAGCAACATCATTTTATTCCAGATAATGTTCGATTTTCTGAGCTTTCGCACTGCCAACATAGGCTTCAACTAATTACGTCAAACTGTAGACTGTACCGCACTGCACCTTACCTTTCACAATAAAAGCCCTAGACATTTACACTGTAACTAACAGAGGGAACTCAAATGTACTCAGAGCTCAGAGAGTCACAGATCGACTCCAGCGCATTTAACCAGGTTTAAAAGCTGGGGTCTGAGACTTCAATCAAAAGCCACGCGTCAATTTATGTAACAGACTTATGAAAAATCTCATTAGTTCAAAATCATGACCATGAGCAATTTTCATCAAATCAAAGGAGCAGTAGGATTTAGTGGCATCTAGTGGTGAGGTTGCAGATTACATCCAACTGAACACCCCTTCGCTCACCTTTGGTTTGTCTGTTCGGGGCTACTGTAGAAACATGGTGGTGCGAGAAGGCGGACTCTGTGAAGAGGTCCTGCTCCCCATGTAGATATGAAAGAGTCACTCTAAGCTAACGAAAACACAATGATTCTTAGTTGCAGATGATAAAACACGAATGAAAACACAGTTATGAATATTATGTTCTATTTCTGCCATTAAATCCCCCTCGATCCTACACACTGGTCCTTTCAGAGAAAAGTAATGAGTTAATAAGTCTTGAAAGAAAAGGTGTCAAAATGCAGATATAAAGGTCGTAAATCTCTGGTCCGGTTTGGCTCTGTTGCATTGTTTAAGTGGCGGCACCGCTCCAAGAGCAGCTGTCGAAGAAGAACACACCCCTAACCCTCAGTGGTAGAGTAGAAACTGAACCCCATCTGTCTTGGACGTCCAATCACGCCTGTTCACTGTAAATGTTCATGTCCAGCACATCTGGTGACATTCAGTAAACTAAACGAGTGTTTAAAAAGGTGGCGACATGCAGAAAGGGGCCAGGTTCAACATTCACTGAAAGGAACATTTTGTCAGTTATATAGTGATATTGTGGCAAATGTCTCAGCTATTAGTTTGGAGTGATATGAAGGCAGACACTTTGTACACTCAATCATCCACCCTACCCAAAACCTAAAAAAGTAAAGTAAAACACGACTAAATGATAAAGCTTCACTAGCCTACTAGTGAAGCTTTATCATTTAGCATCCACCACATGAAATAAGACTCTGACCTCTGCATTAGCACTGGAAAAAAGTGAATAAATACATATATACTAATTATACCAGGAAAGAGCTTGTATGTACTGCTTTCAGGTAAGAGCCACAACCTTGGGTAGCTTTAGTGTAGTTTCCCCTTTAATTTGTGCTGATAGTTTTTAGCCTATAGTTGCAAAACACAAAACTTTGATATACTTCAAGGCCTGGTAAAAACAGGTGGCAACCTCCTGCAACGCTAAAGTGCCTAAAACCTGCATTCTCTTCAATGTCCATCAGAGGGCAACTCTACGAAAATGACTCTACTTCTCTCTTGATTTATTCCTTCAGTAAACATTGTGAACATGAGTTTATGGTCTCAATCTCTAGTTTCAAGTCTTCTTCAATACAGCATGATGTTCATTTAGTAAATGATGGTCCATTTAGAGTCAAACAGACCATGAAGCAGGGGATGCTTTAGGGCGGGGCTTACTGTGATTGACAGGTCCCTGCTTCTACCAGAGCCGTATGCGTCACTCCTCCGCATTCCAAATATGGTAACTTCTGCTCATTGGTTGTGGAAAAAAACAACATGGCGATGGCAAAATCCCCGAACTCAAGGCTTCAAAACATCAGTCCACAAACCAATGGGTGACTTCACCATGACAACGTCCACTTCTTATAGACAGTCTATGGCCAGAGTTTAGTGCCTTTAGGCACGGACATTCACTGTGTTTACCTTCATCAAATTGTCTTAAAACAACAACAGACTGCTACAGTATCATGTTAAAGACCTCTACACATCAGACTGGTTGGATATAACTCCATATTCTGCCTTTTTTATGAAGGAGACGGAGCATCGTTGCCTCTTTTCCAACTTGCTTTTCAGCAAAAGTAGCTCTCTTGATTCATCCCGAAAGGCTTTGCAGTGCAAACACTGTTGTGTTAGCCTAATAAACTATGCGGTGCACGTACGAGGTGAGAAGCATTAACATTATTGCTAAAATAGCGTCGGTCTGTTATAATCAAGCAAACAGTTTCACCAAATCAATTTCTGTCATTATTCTGCTCACTACTCTCATTATATTAATCATTTATGTCATATGCATTTAATGTGTTGTCATTTTGTTATGTTCATTCTGTACACATGACATCTATCACACTAATGTGCATCCTGAGAGGGATCCTCCTCTGTTGCTCTCTACGCTTTCTTCCTGTTGTTCCTCGTTAAAGAGTTTTTCCTGTATGTGAGGGTCCCGGGACAGACTATTTCATATGTTGTACAGATTGTAATGTCGTCTGAGGAAAATTAGTGATTTGGGAATTTGGGCAATATGAAATTAATTGAATTGCATTTTTACTATTACTACGAATATTATTTTTCCTCACTTGGCAGCAAAAACTGCGTTTTTCTCCTTGACTTTCATGCTCATGTTGAGGCCCTCTGGTTAGCAGTGTGGCCCCCTAGTTCTTGTTAGAACAGCAGATTATTAAATGTTCGGGTGCTATAACTACACGTGTGATTTTTTTCACAACAAACTAAACGTTGTTTCATCAAAGTGTCTTGCAATAGCACCGTGTGACAGACACCAACATCTGTGCCAGTGTTGTTCTCACGGGTAGTCTCAGACATTACACCGGGTCTCTGAACACTGTGACTTCACCTGAAAATGTTTTTATTTCAACCGTGAGCAGATGGTTTATGCGTATGAATTTCAATGTGATAGCAATCATGTGTACTTATGAGGGTCTGTCTTGTGTTGCGGGCCCCGGCGGGTAGAGCAGATTCACTCTGTGTTACCGAGAGAAGGGAAACAATGAGTGCCGGGGATCACGCTAAAATCCCCGATGCCTCGTTCAGCCTCCAGGTTGCCGGAGTGCCACCCCTAATTGAATTACCTCGCTGTCTCTGACAGACCCTGCTGCCTGCGCTGGCTGCCATCCCTGCATTACATTAAACATACACCACTGGGGAAAACGCGCCGGCGGCAGAGGCCAGCCTTTCAGAGATGAAGCAGGCCGGCGTGTGAGCGCACACATGGACACACAAACAGCGTCACAATCCCTTCTGAGCAGGTGAGATCTGTGCAGATGCTCTTCAGTCGGCAGGAAAAATATGCCCTTAATTACCACCCAGTCTGGCTCGCTCTTCCTCCGTTCCTCTCCCTCCCCCCTCATCTTCCACTCCTTCCCCGCGCTGCACTGCGGTTTACGATGCCTGCCTCGGGGCTGGTGATTGCGGTGCGGGGCTCCTGCGAGAGTTGTCCCCTGTTATTATCCTTAAACAAGCAATTACAGCCGAGTTCCCGAGTGGAGCAAAATAGAGAGGGCACACCCTTAGAAAAGCTCCGGGTTGCTCAGACGACCAATAGCAAAGCTCTCTCGGGCAATTTTGTTTCTGGAATTGGCTGCACGCTCCCACCAGCGCCGTGATGATGGAAGAAAACAATCTGGTTGAGCATGAAAGCCAGCGAGCGGGGGAAAGAAAGCAAAGTTTAAATAGCAGCGGCGAAAACAACAACAAGCACAATTGCTATGGTTGACTTAGGACGGTTGCGAAACACATTTTTGTGTTTTTATTTTTGCAAAAGCATCGCAGTAATTTTCCTGCTGTCTGGGTTTTGTACAGTGGTGTATAAAGTACCCAAAAGCCATACTTGAGTAACAGTAAAGATACCTTACTGGAAAATGACTCCAGTAAAAGTGAAAGTCACCTATTAGAATACTACTTGAGTAAAAGTCTTAAAGTATCTGATATGTATTGTACTTAAGTATCAAAAGTAATTTTCTGATATTAAATGTACTGAAGTATTGAAAGTAAAAGTACAAGTAAATGCTGTTAATAAAAAAGCAAAGGGTCATAATGTTGAGAATTATGAAGTTTATTCTTTTAAGTGCTGTGGCACCATGACCAAGCACATGGAGCTGTGTTGAACATAACTGGGCTGGCTGTGATCCATCCAGGAGCAACAATGTTCAACATAATATATTGTACATAAGTATACTTTTGCATCTACTATGAACTTATCATCATAATTCTCCGAAAAGCAATATGACACTATGAAGGAGTTGTAACAGTGCGTTTATAAGTCTGCTCATTAGACTAGAGGATGTAGAGGCCAAATGCATAATATTATGTTCAGCACAACATATCCACTTGATGCATCAGGTCAGTGTTGTGAGAAAGGACGCCTGCCTTGTAAACTCCTATGGGCCTGATTTGAACACAACAGGCAAAGGTTTTGCTCAAGATGAATCTGCAATTGGGCGACTGCTACATCATAACTCCATCTGATCATCCACAACATGACTCAAATATCAAAACATGATCAATACTAAAGCAGCACCGAAAGTAACCCAGTCATTACTTGAACCTGAAAAATGTCCTGTTCATCTTCAAAAGACAATTCTATTAGAATGTAAAGAAGTTACATTGTATTAGAATGATTCTATTGAAGTTATTCCTTTTTTAAATGTTTTAGACGAGTCACTAATCACTTTAAAAGAGTGATTATAGCTGATTTAACTTGCAGACATGAGATTGATCTTCTCATGTCGCTCTCTTTATACAATGATATAAATTCATCCCCGTTTTTTTTGATATCTTACGAAAAGTTACTCCTCATTTTTCATGCGTTTTTTCCTGCAATAGTCCAGCAACATGAGTCTGTTTTGGCTTGTTACATGCATTCTGTCTTTTCAAAATAAACTTCCATCTTCACAGGAAACAACTCAGGTTTAGGCGATGAAACTACTTAGTTAGGTTTAGGAAAAGATGGTGGTTTGCGTTAAAATATCTACGGAAGCGGCGTTGCTTAAGTACGGAAGTCACGTCACAAATAAATCAACATTGGCTTCTCGTTTCACACACGGCACAAACTGCGGCCTCCTGGAGGAAACACAGTGTTAGTTTGACCATCCACCTCTCCTCATCCCACCCGTCCTGTGTGGAACTCTACTCATGTAGTCGCTCGCTAGCTATAACATGTAGCATCCTGGCATCACTGGGAATCAAAACACCGCAGCTTTAACAGCACTTGTTTGCAATTGCGCATTAACGTGATTAACCAATGATTTAACTTGCTGCTAGGACCACTGATTCACCAAACCTGCTTGCTTGCAGTCTGTGTTCCACCACAGTCCCCGACGCTGCTCTCATGATTCATTTGTTTCTAAAGATAGATTTGATTTTGTAGCGAGTAACGAAGGTTTCAGGGGAAATGTATCGGAGTAAAAGTATCGGTTTTCTTTGCAAAATGTAGTGAAGTAAAAGTAAAAGTCAACAGCAATATAAATAGTAAAGTAAAGTACAGATATCCAAAAAAACTACTTAAGTACAGTAACGAAGTATTTCTACTTCGTTACTGTACACCACTGGTTTTGGAGAACAGTAAATTAGCAGGCAGCATAGGCCTCAGGAGGGGTAGCTCCAGTTCAGATGTTCTGCAGCCCGTGGACAAACCGGGAGCCTGAGCAGGCCCGGGCGATGGAGCTAGATTAATGGACCGGTTGGAGTCGGGCTGAAGTAGAGGGGTTGACTTTTCTGTCAATGACCTCACACCTGTCGCTCAGAAAACCCGCCTGGGTCATTTAAAGCCGGAGAGACACGGAAAATGACTGCACCATTTACCAAACGTTCAAGTTCTTTATGTGCAGAGGGCCATTAGCAGTACATGCTAAAAAAGACAATCTTTATTGGTTACCTGATCCAGGGCATGGACATGTGATCCCTGTTCATATTCGGTCCTAGAAAGCCCCTTCCTCTTGAACAAATAACGGAATCACCAACTGAACAAAAGACATCTGCAGTGGTTATTAAGGGCATTAGTGATGTGCTTGTAATGCATTCAAGGAAAGTAAAATCAGATCCAAAAGCACACAAGCATCATAGAGTTGGAGAGAGTGGTATGACCACCTTTCATGTCTGACTTTGTGCAGAAATGTCATATTATTTTACAAACATAATACTTATAACATACAATAGTGCAGATTACTCTATGTTTGCTTTGCAGATGTCTCTGATCTTTGAACCTTCTCTCTTTCTTTGTCTGACTGTGACGGCCGTCTGCATCCATGCATTTCATGAGTGATAAGCTGAAATAGCGAGTGTGAAAATGCATTGTATTGTAATGATGAAACAAGTTTGTGACAGGTCTCACTCCTTCAGTGTGACATGGCGTTCGAAGAGGTGAGGAATTGTGCAGATGAAGGTGTAACGTATGAAACAGACGTTATGATTTGAATGTGTTTCTATTAGGGGTGTAACGGTACGCGTATTCGTATTGAACCGTTCGGTACGAGGCTCACGGTTCGGTACGCATGACGAACCGAATACGTTTGAATAAAAAAAAATAGAGATATATATATTTGTTTTAAATTAAATTAAATTTTTTAAACCTTTATTGATGAAGAGCCACGTTCAAACCTTTATTGATGAAGAGCCACGTTCACTCAGGTTTAGTTACATCATTGTTCATACTAAGATGATGATGGAGAAGATGTAAGTAACAATACTACATAACATTAAGGAGCAGTTTTTGTTGTTTATGCTTATGTGTTGCTAAGAAGACACCCCAGAAGATGGGTCACTCAGGTATAGTTCCATCATTGTTCAAAGTCAAAGAATAACTTTATGATGTTAGTTGTAATGAATAAATATATTTTAAAATCAAGTACATTTCTCTGGCATTTATAGTTTTCTACTGTACCGAAACGAACCGTGGCTCCACTGTATCGTACCCAACCCAACCGTGAATTTTGTGAACCGTTACACCCCTAGTTTTTATGCATGTAAGTTTCTTGTGTAAGTCTGTCATATATTCATATATGAATAACAGAGACCAGAGGAATGTGCAGGTATGTCTGAGAAGGAGAGATAGAAGAAATACGGAAATAAATGTAATATATATCATTTATAATATTTATAATATTGATGATTAATAAGCTCAATAAATGCATTGCTAATAATAAGAATTAAAATAATAAGAATTAAAAAAAATGAATAATAATTATGTAAATATGTAAATGAATCAATTCATAGTTAGGTGTTCGGTGTAGCTCGAGGAGGCACCACCGCCTTTTTCTCCTTGTTTTGGGGTTACTGCTGTTCACTGGTACAAAATAAAAAGACACGGCGACGGCCAAAATCCAAGATGGCGAAAAATGCCAAACTGGAGGCTTCAAAGCTGCAGTCCTCAAACCAAAGTGTGACATCACGACGACTACGTCCACTTCTCATATACAGTCTATGGGTAAGAAATAAAGGGTGTCATCACCTTGCTGCTTTTAATCATGGTCATTAGAACTACTTCTTTCTGTTGACCATAACACGGTTTCGTAACTCACTACGATTTGTACAGTCCCCACATAATCGTATGTAATCCACGTATACGGGAGCCAGGACAGGTGACGTAATTTAAAGAGCGATAACCTCCTCCTAAGGACGAGGTGGGTGTTTGTGTCACGTGTGAAACCAAAAGTCAATGCTGACCCGTCATGTAACGTCTTGAAAAAATCCATAGTTACTTTAACCCCAACGTTGACTTCTTTGTCACGTAACTTCCGTACTAAAGTAATGTCACCCCAGTTTCAGGTTTAACCCAAACCCATGATTTGTTTCCCGTAAACCTAACCAAGTACTTCTGGAGTCTAAACACTTCAGAGGCTTGCACAGCTGCACAGATTGCCTGTGTTGCTGGACATTCATAGGAAAACTAAAACAAAATAACTTTCCGTTGGATACGTTAATTCAATACATGCGACCTGGATTTGGTTTGGAGTGGCTTCACCGCACAGTGGCTGATGCTTTCTGCAGTCCCACCATTGATATGGAACTTTACAAAAAACAAGTCAAAGCAAAGAGGCTCCCTGGAGCAGCTCTGTTATGGGCGGTTAGCCTCTCCCCGTCAGTTTCTGTTTCCTACACAACATTGTTTGCTGTGGTCTGGCAAATTTGTGCCAATCCCACCGTTGCCCCCCCACAGTACGCAGTCCCCTCTCTCTCCCGTTGGCCTCCTCAAAGTTATCACAGGAATTACCTCATGTACAGCGCAGCCTAGTCTAAACACACTCACTGTGATGTTGCCATAACAATGTGCTCCGCTGGCTCTGGGCTCAGCCAGCTCGTTTAGCACCGGGGCAGTCCATCACTCATAAAGCTGTAGTGCCTATCACCCGAGGGGCCTGCAGGACTCCACGCCGCCCGCCCCTTCATCGCCGCAATGACGACAGACTGTGTTGCACATGGACAGCCAGAGAAGAGAATGGATTTACCAGATGTGCTGTATTAAATAGACCAATGGAGCATGGGAAAGCTCTTTACAAAAAATAATGATAATAAGCAATTTTAAAAATGAAATGACTTCAGGGGCTCAAGAAAGAAAGCATTAGCTCTGAGCTTACTGCAAGTCCTGTTCGGGTTGTAGATTCATGATGAGGAGGGCTGATTTTGATGTCAGGAAGACACCAAGCAAAGGAAGCACAACAGGTGTTCTTTCTAGCCAAAGTCTCTTTTGATATATTTCACAGACAACACAAATGTCAGAATGCTCCAACACTAAGTCCCCACACCCCCCAACTGGATATAATGTAGTTCCAGGGACCCATATGGAAAGATACTGTTGTTGATTTACTGTTGAGTTGTCAAATCATCCATTTTCTTCAGCTTATCCGGGGGCGGGGCACGAAGCCAGCAGGCCACGCATGGTATTCCAGACGTCCCTCTCCCCAGTAATGTTTTCCAGCTCCTCCTAGTGGACCCCGGGGCGTCCCCAGGCCAAATGAAATAATCCTTTCAGTGGGTTCTGGCTCTGACCCGTGGGCACCAGTTGGATGTGCCCAGAAAACCTCTAACAGGAGACGGCAGGGCGATTCTTACACGTTTTCCAGAAGAGGTTCATTTCTATGAAACTACACAAAATATTGCTGTTTTTGTTGAGGTTTCCCTGCAACAGTTTCAAGAACCTGTCTTTGCAACCAGAATCCAGTTGTGCTCCAATAGCCAGGGATTTCGCTATTGTGTGGTGTATTGTTATGTTTTTCTTGTTTTTTATATTTTCAGTCAGGAACACTCTCGTCATAGATTTTAAACATTTATTGCAACAAATGGAATACAGTTTCCACTGTATTTCCCTGGAATACAGTTCAATCAGGAGAGACTCGTTTCCTAAGTTAACAATGATTTATTACACACGCGTCAAATATGAAAAGTGCAAAGTCTTTGGCGATTGGACTCCATCCTGAAGTACTATCACCGAGGGTAGGGATACTGAGGTCCAACAGGCCTAATCCCCCTGGAGTCCAGACACTGGTGGTGGTGAAAGGAGTTGCTGCAACCTGATGATGAATGAGGAGCGTGACTGTGATGCTGACTGGAGGTGACTGGGGTGGAGGAGGGTTGCATCTGCTTAGAGCTGAAATGACAACTGACAGCAGCAGAGAGGAGAACACTTTTTAAAGTATGACAGCAATGATATGATTGGCTTGAGGAACCGGTGTGCCGAACCTGGTTGGTTACTAAAAGTGCCCGCCCCCAATCAGCTGATAGAGTAATCACAAGGAGCGGAAAGACAGAGATTACTAGTGAGTGTCTTCCTGACTGAACTTGCGCTTGAGCTACATTTAAACTTGGCGCTGGTGGCTCCGCTCTTTGAATGCTGCCCGGGTTAGCCAACAGCTACCGAGCCAAGACGGGGAGCACCGAGCTATAACCCCCACGGGTTCACAGGAATGAGCCAGAAGTACATTTTTTAAATACATTTCAACCATTGGCCATGAAAGATGAACTCTGAACTAAAGAAAGGGGTGGAGGCTGGGGTGGAGGAGACAAAGCTTCACCAGCAGTACGGTCTGTACCAGCGTAGGTGTCGAATGAATCAGTGAGGAGGGAGTCATATTTAAATAAAACTTGAAGTGCGAGTGGGCTGTGATTGTTTGGCCGATTGGAATGATTCAATCGGCTGGCTGTCAGCTGGATACAGCTGGGGGCGGATGACTTCAGTGTCCTGCATGAACTATCGCTTCATTTAAGGTGGTTTTGATTTGGTAACTTTTTCAGACATGTACTTTCTTTGCTTTGTTCCGAATCAGTGACTAGATTAACGGAATTCTTACATTTGCCTCAAGAGTTTGGTGTCCGAGACTCTGCAGAATTCAGATTAATAAAACAATGGTTTTGTGATAAGTGGAGATTTCCCCAAGTGTCCCCCTGACACTCCAGAAGACCACTTTAATAGAAAGGGCCATTATTAGGTATTTTGCAAGGTTTGCTGAATCAGAAATGCACATTGCAGATATTTCTCTATCTAATGTCAAGATGTGTGCATTCTTTTCTCTCTATGAATATGATGTATTGTTTTTAGAGTTTTAAAAGTTGTAAATCATTGGTGATGGATGAAGGGGTGTAGGATTACGAAATGTAGTAGGACTGTGGCTGAGGATTCAAACCAATCGGCTGCCTGGACATTTGAATGTTTACTTGTTGTTGGGCTTGCGTGCTCCTCAGATTCCTCAGCATGTTTTCCAGGGCAGCGGTCTCTCAGGCTTGACTGGTTTTGTTTGGTATCATGCATCAGCTCCAGGTGCCTTCTGCTTTCGGCCTGAAGTAACTTTCCCTGGAGGTGCATTTAAAGTTCCCAACAGGTGCCTAACATCCAAAGCTTGGAGTTGGCTGACTGAAAACTGTTGCAACCGTGAACTGCGTTGCAGGAAAATCTAACTGAAAAGACAAACCTTTAAACATGAATCTTGTAAAAAGAAAATGAAAGTGCTTGTTTAATAAATTAGCATTTGAGAAATAAAAACTCCAGGCCGGACTGGGAACTTACTTTACTGGTAACACCAGTGACTGCTTTGAATTTGAATTCGTTTTGCACTTGTCATTCCCTTTTCTATTACAATAAATAATGTGACGTGCTGCTAACCGTGACCGTTGTTCATGGATATATCTGTCATGTTGCAGCTTTTAGCAGCACGTTGCTGCACGGCTGATCCTCTCAGCTCGTCTCTGTCTCTCGTTCACCTGCGCTGTGCAGTTTGTCTCCACTCTGCTCGGCCACCAGCTCTGCGCTCACTAATTTAATGTTGATAGTTACATGTGATCAATAAAATTGGACTTCCTTTCTTGTGGAACTTTTAGAATTGAGAAGTAATGCATCAATCCAAAACATGATACGCTTTGAAAATAGTTGGGATAAAGTATTTCCGATTTGAAGTCTTTGGGCTGAAAATGCACTTGTCTTTTTGAAAGGTTAAGTTTGGCATTTGACCCCCTTCTTTTAATGAATGCATGTGAATTTGCTCTTATATTTTTGGACTGCGTACTGAATCATCTAAAACAGTCATTATTGCTTTTATGAACTTATGATTGATTGTTGTTCATAAGGGTGCTTGACCACTGATGAGAGATGATATTACAGCTACTGACACCAACACAGCAGTGCATGCAGCTAATACACTGATTGTTTGAATGTAAGACACTGCACGGCTCCTACATCTGTTTTGCAGAACTTGACTTCCTCCCAAAGACTTGGTAGCTATGTCAGAGTTAAACACGTAGCTTGCACATACACACATGCACAGTGCACAGTGCACCGGGCCTATGATGAGTCAAATTGAGGGTTGCTAATTATAGCCCGGGGGAAGTTTTTTTTGCCTTTTTGCTCGCCATCAGCTCTCTTTAGGAAGAGCAGAGAAAGAGAAGCTGTTGGTGAGGGCTGATGGGCGGCGGCTTCTTTCTCCAGGCATCCGGCTTGTCCTCTTCCTCCCGCACATGCTCATTATGCACATTCTTTGTTTCATAGCATGATGTGTTTCTAATATGGGGAAGCAGGGCTACCTGTTGTCCCACAGCGGGCAGAGGGAATGTGTTATCCAGTGATGTATTAAAAAATGAAAAGGACAAGTTTTACGTCAACCAGCAAAACCGAGAAACACAGTTTGGGGAAATCTGTTTTCTCTCCCTGAAAGAATACGTCTGGTGTTATTCTTTCTCTTCCTTGTGGTCAACAAATCCGATGAAAAGCAACAATTCAGTTTCAGCCCAATTGACTTTTCAAACAGCTGACAAATAGATCGCTTTATTTTATTGGGTTCAGCTATTTACTAAAACAGGACTTTGTAGTTTTTTGAACAAACATTATTGAGGGACTTTTATTTTTGTGGGCACTATTTCAGAGGCGGACTATTCCACATTAGGTGTTCATGGTGATGAAGGACCATGAACACAACAGTGATGGTGTTTTTTCCAGTATATATCTCTTGTTAGTGTGTGTTAATAATTGTGTACTGACTAGGTCCGAATTTGACCAAGAAGATGAAACTGAATGTAGGTGATGTTTAGGGCAGGGATTCAAAGTCAAAGCTGTGTGCTGGAGTTGCCTGCGACGTATATGGAAATAGCATGAAAAACAATGACGAGTGGGAATCGCGAACATTAGCAAGCTATGTTTTAGCATAAGAGCACACGTAAGAGGTTTTGGTATGTCGGGGTACCTTTCAGGGATTACATGCAAAGTATTTCAAGTGTATAAAAATAATTTTAAATAAAGTAGATATCAAAAAGCATGGCCTACAATAATATTAATAATTTATAATACAGCAACAATTTATTTACTATTGTCTTTCCTCACATATTTCCAATGTGTCTAAAAGAACCTCTTCTCTGTTATAAATAAACAGGAAATTAAGGTTTGTGAGGTCTGTAGATGCTTTGCAGTGAAAAACAAAAAGTGGGAAATGGGGGGTGGAGCGAGACGCCTCTTTCCTGTGTTTGCATGTTCTCAGGACCCCTGTGTGAAATCAGGGGCATGGTGGTTGGAGATGACACTTGGGGAATAGAGGTATCAGATGCTGTTGGTCCAGAGGATCCTCCAGAAGCAGGATGCATCACCCTGCTTCCCGTGTGAATGGAAACACAGATCCCGGCTCCGTCCTGGGGATCCCCCTCACACACACACACACACACACACACACACAAAGCACCACATCCCCGAACCCCACCAGGCCCTGGCACCGCACATCCAGCTCCTCGCTTTCCTCCCCCTCGCTTACCTCCCCCTCGTCTCTGCCCCCCCGGCCCCTAATTGCTTTTATGCCTTTATTCTCACAGTGTGAGAAGGTTTGACAATGTACATAAACGAAATTCCAGAATAGCAGCGGGTTATGGAAAAAGCACATGTGGAAGCAGTTTGCCGCGCTTGTGGAGCGGAATGGGAATCTGCAGTTTTATAGATCTGTTCTGAGCAGAGGAGGATGCTGCTATTAAAGCTGGGGGCCCACTTCGTTACAGGGCGTTACAGGGACGGAATCCTACGGTGGCCCTGAGGGCTCAACGCACTGCAAATTAAAAAAACACATGCAAATAGAAAAGAAAAAATATATATTTGCAATACTTGTCCAGCATTTAGAAAAAATGGTGCAAATAGAGAAAACAACCAAATACAGAAAAGTGCATCAAATAAATGAACCAACTGCGTTCTTTTCTAAATGATGCTTGTGTTGTCAAATTGATATTTTCTTCATGTGCTTGTGATTTGTCAAATTGCAGTACTTTGAGCTCTCAAGGCCACTGTTGCTTTTTAGGCCGTATTGCACCACACAGGGCTATGTTTAACTCATGTGTCCGTCACTGATTTATTCTGTTCCTTGTATAACTACTCTGCTTCATGCCAATTCGCAGTGGAAACACGAGCTCAATACAGCGTTCTGTATCCAAGCAAAGTGAATTCCACATGAGAGTGAATGGGCACTAAGTTGCTCTTAGAGTGAATGGGCTCAGAGCAACTCAACGTAATGATTCTTCATAATGTATGGAACCCAAGAGAAAATAGGCCCCAGCATTTAAACATTGCTTCAAAAGAACAAGGAATTATATTGAGAACTTGAACATTTAAAAATAGTGAAAATACTTCTATAATTTAAAAAGTATGTACATTAAAGGGATACTTCATCAAGTACTCACCCTATGTTAGCTTGCCTCTCTCGCCTCCTCGGTGAACAAAGAATCCAAAAACGGAGAACAATCTTTACATAGTGACGTACATGAGGGCTGTGTAAATGTGTAAACAAACAAACAAATGAAAAATGTACCCAGGATGGGGTAATATTGTGAACGATGGTATTAAATGTGTGGTGGGAGTATGCAAAGGATTTCATACAGTGGTATTTGATAATTGTTTCATTCCACTTTTAGTTGGCAAAAGCAGCATCCTGATCCACCTATTGCTTCCGTACAACATTCAGTGGGAGCTAAAGGATTTCATCATCCTGAACACTACTGAGGAACGTCAGTGGCTAACAGCAGGTGATAAAACAGGCTCCCAACAGCAGAATTATGGGTGTATGTGTGGGACTTTGCTGACAGATTAATATCCCCATTAAATCCCTCAACCAGTAGATTAACCCTGTTTAAAATAGCTACATGAATGCAGCGTAAAGGCATTCACTGAGGATTTACATAATGCAGCGTCTTTAGTAGCTGTGTGGGCACTGTTTACCGTCACACACGTCTTTCTAGAAGTCGTCCCGTTGACCTGTTCAGCGGTTTGTCACGTGGACACAAAACAGATTCCGTCTCCCGTGCCTTTGTTTGCTCCCGCTCTCCTCCACCCTCACTCCTACCAAAGCCATGCTGGCTGGAAGTGATGACCTGTTTGCTGCTGTTGAACAAGGGAATCCAACTCTCATTTGAAGGAGTTTGTGCGGGGGGGGGGGGGAGTGGTCTGCAGATGTGGGTCCGTCAAGTAAATCCACCACAGACTGTAAAGTATAAATCAGACGACTAATGCATAAAGACAGGTTCTCCCTGTGTCTACACTGGCATCCCACGGCCTCTTGGCTCACTCACATCATCGCTCTATCTTCAGTAAATAGTTGGCACTGCAGCCTTCCTCCAGCAGAGATATTCCTAAAATGTGCATTATCTCGATATATTTGTGCTCTGTCTTGTTTGATTTGTAAGACATCTTTGATGCGTCGTTTCAGTTTCAACATGAATGGTGCTGGTTGCTTCATAGAGTTACGCAATGTAGGGGAGATTTCAATTCCATTGTGTCCGGAGTGTGACAGATCTTGGAGCTCATGCTGTATTCGTGTCATGTCACATCTCAGCCTAGTCTCATCCAGGATCCGTAGCAAAAGCTCTGAAAATTGCGTCGTAATCCATTGCTATCCCAGGAAATTACTTAGTGTGTTATCTGCTATTTTAACCCGAACGAGGATCTTTTCCTAAACCTAACTAAGTGGTTCTGTTACCTTAACCTATCCTAAGTTTCCTGTGAAGACGGAGGTTTATTTTGAAAAGACCGTGTGCATGTAACAAGCGGAAATCGACACGTGTTGCTTGATTACATAGGAAGATATCATACGATGATTTGCCCTGACCCAGGTGCCATAAAGGTTGAAGTAAAATGAAGTTGCATAATCAGAGGATGAATTCACACCAAATCAGGCGTTACGGCTTTTAGTGCTGTGCAGCGGTGTGGGAGTAACACTCATTTGATTGACTTATTTGATATGAATGACTGGTTACATGATTGCTGACTGCAGCATAATGTACGGTTGCATTTCTCCAAAAGTTTAAACTTTGTGCCACGAGCCATTGCGTTGTTTTTTATCCCAACCACTCAGCACAAACAAACTCCAAACATTCAATTGCAGCGCATGAGAAATGCATTGTTTTTGAAGACCGAGACAGATTCGGCTGAGTCTAGTAACTGGAGTATAATGTTAACATTTGTCTGTTTTTCCCCCCATTAGGTTCTGGTGCTTTCCCAGGTGTTCAGACAGAAAACAGTATGAAAAGAACAAAAGAGGCCGCATTGGTATGGACGCATTGTTCCAGGTAAAGGTGAGACAATGAAGTCAATTTTGAGGTTTAGAAGGTTATCTTTACTCACAGAGGCAATCGGTTTATCTTTCGTTGTTAGGATTGCCTGGTTAACAGTGGACATACGTCATACGCGTCCCAAAGTAATTTACCAACGTTTGGTTGCGGACGGCAATAGCTCAGTCCTGAGGGACTTGATTTAGTTAACGCATTTAATTGTCGGGTAAATATTTTTCCCATCCACGACTGCGTCTGGACTGACTTCAGTCCATAACGAATCCCTTAATGGGAGCCGTTTATACTCTGGCAGAACAAGGCTAGCCTATGGAGTTAGTCAGTGGAGCTCATTGGACAGCTTACTCCGTGTCGAGTTCTCCAGATAAAGTTTTTTATATTGATTGATGTCGGTAATTATCATCACATGAATGTACTAATAATGAGAATAGTATTAACAATAATCATACCAATAATATCATGCTCTCCCTAGGACAGCACCCTAAAGAAACCAGAAGGTAAATGAAAGTTCATAATATACAATGACATATTTCAGGACGGGTCGTTAGGGGTTGATAACACACTGTTTATATACAGCACTTCTTACTGCTGCACACTACTTTTGAGCATTTGCACACAGACTTCCACCGGAACTGGAGTGAAAATAAGAAACTAATAGAATATCTGTACAGTATTTAACTATTTAAAAATACATATAAATAGCTATTAAAAGGATCAGTAATACGCTATTGCAGCAACTAGTCTGCCAAATTCAAAGAGCAAGACGTCCACCAGCCAAGCCGGCTGCTAACTTGAATAGGAATAAAATAGTTCAATTGTGTGACTCTAATGTTCTTGGACCGAATTGAACACATTTTACAAGTGAAACAAATCATTGTGCAGGTGCTGTGACACCGTGACTGTATTCACCGTTCACAGCGGTGACAGCAAGACAGAACATAGGCACCGGCTTCGATGGCAGGGCCTACGAGTCGGCTGTCTGGCTGTTGGTGCAGTGTGTTGGTGGGGAGAGGAAAGCAGAGAAAAACTTTATCATTATCTTAGAAGGTTTTGGAGATAGCGTGTTGCCCAGCCCTAATCCACTGAGCTTGTTTTTACTCTGCTTTATGTTAGAACATCTTCTCTGACCAGGGCTTTGCAATGGAAAAGTCATTGTCAGTGTCAGTCAGTCTGTCCGAAACATCTCTCCATGAGCTTTACTTACAGCACCACCCTCCTCCCTCTTCCTCCCCCTTCCCTTGGTGAGTCCATGGTGCCAAAAATGTGTTTCCAATCTGAGTTGTGCTCACATGGCACATTAGCATAGGGGAGCAGTTTCTACTCAGAACGTATGAGGGCTGTATGAGAAAACATGCACTGACAGCCAGCTCAGAAACTATGAGACGTAACAGGAAAACCTTGCTTCATAATCCAGCTCCACTTGAAAAAAAGCTCTTCTTAAATTACAAATGGAACCGCTACAGAACATATCTCATATTGCATACTTGTCTTGTTTTGAGTCAGCGCAGTGGTGGCGTGCTGATACAAACTGAGGGAGGAGGCAGGTGTAAGCAAGATATTGCAAAGTGTCTTGAAGGTCTTCAGCATCATCAGATTCTCTTTATACCAAAAGAAATGTATAAGAGGTTCAAATAACTGACAGAGACGTTAAGCCTTATGCCTTCTGGGCGCCCGCCTCAGCCCCAGTGCGTCCCTGCTAGACACTGGATTGGAAGATCACCATGATTAACTCTGTTTCACGTATTTAAATGGGCCTTTTTAATTGCATGCTACCATGCATCAGCTACAAAAGAGCTCTCCTATTGTCATAAAGTCCGCCTGGGTAATGTCACTGCAGCTCCAGTCTCTCCCTGAGGCCATGTAAACGGTCCCAGCTCTCTTGTTTGGACCTTTGTGAAAGATATCTGCGTGCTCACAACTCATAACTACCATCAAGTTTGCATTATTCCTCTGGGGGGGGGGGGGGGGGGGGCGGCTTTTTTTTTTTTTTTGACACAGACGGAGAGTCCACAAAAGCTCCCACAGAAAGTTAAATTAAATTTGGCTGGAACAGAACATCAAACTGCTGTGAGTCAGCACTGGAGGACTGCTGTCCTGCTGTTGGTCACATGCAGCCAGAGTGTGATCATGTTCAGTGCTCTTGCATTCAGTGCTAGGGTCAGTTTGAGGACGGCGTGTTGGCCTTTGTGGACCCCGGAGGACACCTTTTTTCGGTCTTCCTGAATCGTAAATCTCAATAGACAGTGAGGTTGGATAGAGTTCCTCTATCTCACATCCCAAACACAAAATCGTCTCAATCATTGGGTGAATGAGACATGAATAGTGCATGCAGTAAGATTATAGGAAAACTATTTCATTGGATTTGAACATATAGTCAGGAATAAAGTATTTTAAATGCTGTTCAAAAAATACTTCATGTACAGTCACATAAACATCTCAAATACTTTCACTTTTGCACCAAATTCAGGCTGATTATAAGCCGGACATCTAGACATTGTTTTGCAAATCACCAAATCTGTGCTTGCTGAGAACAAGTGTGCATAGCAGATAGCGGTGGGTCGGTTGTTTTGCAGAACCAGAGAACCAGATGTGAGCTGGCTCTGCTGGAGGAATGGCTGCCAGACTTGGCAAAGAACGTCCTCGGTCAATTGGAGCTGTTGCTCAGTTCCTGTTAGCAGCACTCTAAATATACGCCACTGTGGGTTAGGGCTGATCCTGAGTCTGATTGAGCAGTGCAAAGGTTGCCTCTCTCCCTTTTCACTGGGACAAGGTCCCCCAAATTAACAATGTTTTTATGTTGGCTCAATTATTAATTCCAGTCTATTGTTTCAGTTTCTTTGATACATTAACAATGAAGGTGCATAAAGGACCCAAGCGTGTTTAGTTTGTAAGTTTCATGGGTTGTTAGGATGTTAGGGTGGAGTGGAAACAGGTTTGCCTCATTGTGTCTTCTTAGCAGGGAGGCGCTGGCTCTGTTAACATGTAGGAAGATATGTATGCATGAAATGATAAATCTCATTCCAGTAAGGGGGGGGGGGGGTTGGCACCTTGTGTGAAGCTACAACTTTCTTTCTTTTGGTTTTCTTTGCTTCAGTTTAATTTAGATTGATTGAAACACCTGGATTTTTTGTTTCGGTAAATATTTTGTTCATGAATTTCTTTGCTCAACTCCTGCTTGTCGACCCGGTTCTTTAAGCCTCCACACATGGCGTGCAAGCTGAGAGCGCGCACAAAGGTGTTAATGCTCACTGGCTGTTTGTGGCATTATTCTCCGAAACTGTCAGAAAGAGTACAAAAGAAATGTACCGTGTAACCGAGAAAACAGCATAAACATAGAAAACTTGCTTTTTTTACTCATACCTCATATTAGGTAGAATATCATGTAAACAATTTGATTAGGCTGGCAAATATGAACTCAAATGACCACTGAGTGTTCAACACCACTGAGCATTGTATTGGATGCAAACACCCGAGTCATGACACCGGTCTTGTATTTGATTATGATATATGTAGATGTATCATTTATCCAATGGTTTTTATCAAAGCATTTGAATTGAGAAATAATCACAGGTTAAAATCATAGAGGCTTTGCCTTGAATCTGATTTCACCTTTATGGCACGTACATGATTTTTATTACATGTCGTTTATGTTGGTCAGAGCTCATTCACTGATGATAAATGGTGACTTGTTATGGGAGCACCTGCTCAGCAGGTGTAGCTGTTTGTTGCCAGGCCACAGGGCTCCGTAGCCCCTCGACCTCCTCAGCCTCAACCTGGAACAAGTCCTGAGCTGAATTTAATTCAAAACTTTGATCAGACTTTCCACAAACATGCATCATCCTACAGCGTGGTGGGATAGTCTGAACAGCACGTGGTATAACTGCTGTTTTGTAGATATTTTCCCACATACGATGGTGTGAGGTTGAACATCCCGAGGGTGCAGCTCGCGGTGCACGGGCACAGGTAACATTCCAGTGAGTCACCACTAAAAGCCGTGCCTCCCTCTCTCACCTCCCCACATCTGGATGCTGTTAACATTCCTCACTGCTCGGGCACTCACACACACACACACTCACACACACACAGCACACACACACTGTTCCATGTGAAGCTGTGCAGATACTGTAAATGTAACAATTTAGTCTCAATCGTTGCTGTTAAGAGGACATTCTCACACTCTCTCAGGAAACACACACACACACGCACTCGGTTTCTTCTTCTGTGTGTTAGAAAGCATGCATGGTTGTATTTGGACTGAAGTGTGTAATGTCAGGGGAAACCACACCGTCTATGTTCCAATAAAAGCAGTCGTGCACACATTTATCAGTTACAAGTATCAGTCCCTGAAAATAAGTTTTTGTCTAAGAAAATGAGATCAGCATTTATTTCTATTGTCAAAGATGAAAGTGATTTTAGTATTCGGGCCTGAATTTAGACATTAATTCACGACAGAGTTGCCACAACTTCTGCTGAGGGAAGCGTTATCATACAGCTTCCACCGCATAAAAATGAAACTTTGATCTCTGCATTGAATATTAAGTATTTAGCTTAATATTTGATATGTAACATAGTTAGTTAATCACAATGGCTTTCATATTCAAGCTATGAGTGCATGTCTTGCAGGGCAGCTCAGCAGACGATCGTGTTACAATCTTTCGAGCACGCTGTGGAAGACTCTGGTCCCTTGAATTTAGCGTTTTAAGGAATAGTTCAATATTTTGTGACATACAAATAAAAATAACTTTCTTTCTTGGAATTTTAAAAGATGGACATCACCTGCAGTAAGAATGAAGCTACAGTCAGGACAATGTTAGCCTAGCTTAGCATAAAGAATGGAAGCAGTGGAAACAGCTAGCCTGACTTTGTTCAAAACATGCCAACACTTCTAAGGTTCAGAAAAGAGAACACAACAGCATTTAGTGGCTTTAACCAAACCATAAACCTCACTATAGCATGTCAAGAAACTGCCAGGAGTCATTTAGAATCAGTGATCTGCAGTGGAATACTAAATACATGTACATGTACAATGTATCATTATTTATAATCCAATAATGGAATAAAGATTACTCTGAAATGGGCCATTCTGCATAATGAGTGCTTTTGATATGAAAAGTGTATTTTGATACGGTTACTTAAGTTAAAGTTAAAATGCAGGATTTCACTGTATTTCTACTATGTGGTATCGTTACCTTCACTTCAGTGAAATATAGTGAAGTACTTATTCCACAACTGCTGATTATGAAAGGCACCGTTCCTGCCAAATATGGGTCATCTTAAACGGTGATATATAATTACAATATTTGTCAGATAGATGGATATACAGATAGAGATACATTTAGTCAACAGCGCAAATTAGCATGTCAAAGAATTTAACCACACAATCTGAGTTTCCGTGAATGAGTCAAAACTGGGCAGTACGGCAAATAAATGTATTTTTCCAAAGAGTTGGACTGCTCATTTCGGGGCTGACTTCATGAATGTAATTTTGAATGAAGTGAGCCAGCACCACCAGAGTTAACATGGTCTCATAAATAAGCATGGAAAGACTTCCTCAACCTGTCACTGAGAGAGTGAGTGGAACACTCAACACCGTCGGTATGAAGCCTGTCCTGCAGGTGCAGTGACGGTGCTGGGACCCCTCCCCCGTCCCTCGGCTGACCCCGGTTTGAAGCCAGCCTGTCACGGGGAGAGGCTCATAGCTCTGGGCACATTCCACCTTAACTCCCCCTCCGTTTACCTGTGAACTTGAACTCCATTCACAAACACACTGTGTGTGTCTGTAACTGCAAGTGTGTACATGCAAGTAGGCATATATAACTTTACGCCTCTCTGTCTGTCAACGTGTGTGAGTGTGTGTGAGAATGAAGACAGTAGCTGTGAGCAGTGCTGTAGCCTGAAGGTGTCAGCTGCAGAGCCTTTGAACTGGCTGCTGAAATGTAAGAATATGTGTCGTCCATCTCTCCCAGTCTTTATTTGCAGACCACCTCCCAACATACACAGCCCCCTCCATACTTTCCATCATCCCATTCAAATTTTGCAGGCGGTGGTAACTGAAAACAGTTTTTTTTGTATATAGGCCTACAAATATACAAGCATGAGATACTGTGCATGGATAATGATGGCCTGTGCACGAAAGAATACGGAGTAAAATGGTGTGAGATGTTTAACAGACATGTTCAACAGAGATCTTTGACAGACAGAGTCCAACAGAGTTCATGCACATAACAGCAGTGGTGTATAGTAACCAACACCCGTGGATCGCTAGCGAGTTAGTGAGCTGAGGAAGTGTTGACAGTTGTGACACCATAGGATTGACGGGAGCCGAGAGAGCATTAGCGTTAGCATTAGCGTTAGCATTAGCGTTAGCATTAGGGAAATCCTTCGCAGCTGTGCGCAAGCTGTCTGTGACGCTGAACACACCTCTACCTGCCTCAGCGGCCTGTGAAAGGCTATTTAGCATCGCAGGACTAGTCTTCAGCCCAAGAAGAGCGAGACTGAATTCTCGCAATTTTGAAAACCAACTTTTTTTGAAGATGAACAGGACATTTTTCAGTTTCAAGTAATGACTGTGTTGCTGCTTTAGTATTAATCATGTTTTGATATTTGAGTCATGTTGTGGATGATCAGATGGAGTTATGATGGTAGCAGTCGCCCAATTGCAGATTCATCTTGAGCAAAACCTTTGCCTGTTGTTTTCAAATCAGGCCCATAGGAGTTTACAAGGTAGGTGTCCTTTCTCTAAACACTGACCTGATGCATCAAGTGGATATTTTTTGCTGAACATAATATTATGCATTTGTCCTCTACATCCTCTAGTCTAATGAGCAGACTTATAAACGCACTGTTACAACTCCTTCATAGTGTCATATTGCTTTTCGGAGAATTATGATGATAAGTTCATAGTAGATGCAAAAGTATACTTATGTACAATATATTATGTTGAACATTGTTGCTCCTGGATGGATCACAGCCAGCCCAGTTATGTTCAACACAGCTCCATGTGCTTGGTCATGGTGCCACAGCACTGAAAAGAATAAACTTCATAATTCTCAACATTATGACCCTTTGCTTTTTTATTAACAGCATTTCAATCAGGAGAGACTCGTTTCATAATTTAACAATGATTTATTACACAAGCGTCAAATATGAAAAGTGCAAAGTCTTTGGCGATTGGACTCCATCCTGAAGTACTGTCACCGAGGGTAGGGATACTGAGGTCCAACAGGCCTAATCCCCCCTGGAGTCCAGACACTGGTGGTGGTGGTGAAAGGAGTTGCTGCAAACTGATGATGAATCAGGAGCCTGACTGTGATGCTGACTGGAGGCGACTGGGGTGGAGGAGGGTCGCATCTGCTTAGCTGAAATGACAACTGACAGCAGCAGAGAGGAGAACACTGTTTAAAGTTTGCCAGCAACGATATGATTGGCTTGCGGAACCGGTGTGCCGAATCTGGTTGGTTACTTAAAAGTGCTCGCCCCCAATCAGCTGATAGAGTAATCACAAGGAGAGGAAAGACAGATTACTAGTGAGTGTCTTCCTGACTGAACTTGCACTTGAGCTACATTTCAATCAGGAGAGACTCGTTTCATAGTTTAACAATGATTTATTATACAAGCGTCAAATATGAAAAGTGCAAAGTCTTTGGCGATTGGACTCCATTCTGAAGTACTGTCACCAGTATCCCTGAGGGTAGGGATACTGAGGTCCAACAGGCCTAATCCCCAAAAATACATGTATTTATATGAATAACTAAATACATACCGTACCTACTGCTGTGGTGAATTTCCTAAGAAAATAGACAATTAGTCACGAGAGAACTCTAAGGGTCGAACGTGAACGACTAGATGTTAGACCAGAGGTAAGAGGACCGGTTGAGTCAAAGCAAAGGATAGAGGAATGTCACGATGGACTGCAGACTAGGATACGGGGGGTCTGGAAGACCGCAGAGACAGGATAGTGCGGGTCTAGATAGCCCCTAGTGGAGTATGGTAGGATTTCAACAGATCCCGAAACATATGGCGGGGTCGGCCCTGCGGAGGGTCCGAGCACAGGACTGGATAGGTGAGGGTCAAGCTAGACTGCGGACAAGGATAGGTTGGGTCAAATTTAGACCGCAGCGTAGGACAGTAATGGGTCACGTTTAGACCGCAGAGCAGAATAGGGGGGTTCAAGAGAGAACGCAGAACAGCACGGTTGGGGGTCTAACGGCCCCCCAAGATTGGGGTCTGACTGCCTCAGCACAACCAGACCGGGTGAGCTCACCCGGGAAACTAGAAGTATGTCATACTTTGACAGGTCTCGCATCACTCGGACCGCGAAACAGAATGTGTCATATCTGACTGCGAAATTAGAAATTTGTCAACTCTGGACGGGTCTCTTATCATACGGACCAGGAAATTAGAAACGGGGCACCTCAGACCCACCTTTTCTTTTAAGAAAGTAAAATGGTCCCGTCGGACCAGGAAACAGACATGTTAAGCCAGGTCACGGACACCTAGGAAAACAGTCACGATAAGCCAGGTCACGTGAGACCAGGAGATTGGGGGAAGCAGTGTTAGACCAATCAGGTGGAGAAAATGGTCAAGTCACACCAGAGGAATAGAGCAAGACAAACGCAGAGCACAGTAATATACAGTGCTGATAGGATATCCATTTGCACAATATAATGTGATCCATACCTTAGTGTTACTATAAGGAACATTTCAAGAAGGGTATAATGCTATCCCCTGCTATGAACCAATACCACTAATGAGACCTACCATCGATACACCAATCGATGTGAACATGTCACCACCACCAGTTATATGCATTCGTTACCGGATTATAAGGCTTCAATGATCTCTGATTATCGAGGACGGTGTTGAGATCGGGGCGAATGTAAGATGTAAAGGTAGAGGATGATCAACGTCCCAATTTTTGTAGGGGAGTAGCCGAGATGCCTTAGTTAGCTGCTGAAGTAGCAGCCCCTATTCTAACAGCGTGCCCTGAGTATAGCTGAGGTGATTAGTTGATTCTAGTGAGGATAACCTCCCAATGCTAGTTAACCACGTTCAGCTAAAGGAACGTTACCTGGGGTAAGAATAGTAGAGCAACTAATAGGTCTTCATAATAGGAATTTAAGCATGGATTTGACAAGCCAAAACCCAGAAACTATCCAAGCCACAGCCACTGTGCCAGCCCCTCCGCATTTAGAGTGTTTAAGCCATGAGTTGCCAGCCAAGTCACGTACCCCTTAGACCAGGATAGTGAGTCCAACAGACTTGCGTGTACTGGCCTTATACCGTGCTGCGTGAAGACCCACATGAACCATAGCATGCGAGAGGTCGCTTTAGAGAATATAAAGAACATTTTGCATGAATGAGCTAAGGCTATTCGCCAAATGCAATGACGTGCCAAACTGCCAGAAACAACGTAAACATGACGCATGACTTATGCATGGCTTGCCGTACACATTTTTAAGGCTTTAATGAGCATGCATTACCATATGTGTCTAGTAAACCACTGGCCTTGACAGAATCCCCAAAACCCACAGATAGCCTGCATCCGTGTTGACGTTTTAGTGAATCAGCGAACCTCACCATCTTGTAAGCAGAATGTTACACCATTCAAGTGATCGCCCCGTGACCTGACACGCAGGTCAGCGCGGCACCTGTCATCAAGGTAGAATGTGCATCTTAGGACAAGGAAGATGCCCTGTCCAACGGGAAAAGCGCGTCCCTGGAGGATGAGCCTGACTGGAGCTAATTATACTTTATGTGTAAATGTCCAAGTATGGTTTTGCCACTTATCCGTCCCCGTCACAATAGCGCAGTTGTGGCAGATTACTGGCTGCAGAGCACCTGGTCCTGGAGCTCTGAGGAATACCAGCCCTACTCCATTGCTCTTCTGCACACATGAACTCATCTGTGCCAGTGCTGTCCGTTTAAAGATTTGGTCTTTTACTTCCGCCGACCATGCCCCACACTTCATTACGGATGCCTTCTTGTTACGTTACTGACTGTCACACTTCACCATCGGTAGCCGTTCTTAGCTTTGTTATCATAAATACCTTTAACTCCCATCCTGCCTTGTGTCCCTCTGTCTTCGTCACCGGGTTAAGCCGGGTTACGACATGACACGTGGCAGTCTCCAAAACATAGACTGTGGACACTTTAATCAGCCTTATATGGCCAGCCTCTTAAATGTTCATTCCTCCCCTGCAGTTTAACCCAGTGTGTTTCCTATGTCCAGAGACGATTGTTCACAGCAGCCAGGTGAAGCGCCACTAAGCAAACGCACCCACGCCAAGCATAATAGAGGCACAGATATGAGCTACGAGCCCAATAATCTGAATCCTATCACATGACTTCACTGCCCAACTATGATGTAAAAGAGAGGAATAGAGCTGAAGCAAATGGTTTAATAACCATAAATAAATGTTGCTGCACACAATGCTATGTGTATGACCATACAATGTAATGTCCTACTTCCATTTACCCCGCTTCACCCTGATTGCACTGAATTTTTACGATCCAGTTCCATTAATTTACTAAGATTAGGCACTTTATCTTTATAAGATGCAAGTACTAAAAGCTTCTGTTATGCAATTTAATCTATAAATGCCTCCCTTACTATACATGACATATTCCTTCGACTTCTTGATTTAATAATCAGCTGTTGATTACAACGAACGTTGATACAACTGTTTAAGCTACTTCAATGTATAGGACTAAATCATCGCACACCTTAGACAGACAGATGTTCCAGACCTTTGCATGAGGACACTCTCTCAACTGGACTTTGTTAAATTTCAATGGAACACTCTGCTCTATGTGTTCTTCTCTGAAACACCAGAGGCGTACCAACAACATGGGCTGTGAAGCATAAAACACTGGTGTTACTCATGGATACACCCATAGCATGTTGGTATAGCTGACACAAGCCATGAACCAACCTCCACAAAGCCGAGGAGGGATTGTAGTCATCTGTTCCCTCATCTTCATAAACTACTTCATCGCCTTAGCCAAGCCCTGTTAGGAAAGAAGTAAAGTCTTAAATGTAACATGAAGAAACCAAGGTTAAACATCCTGTAACCTATTGGATCTGCCTGCCAAACATTTACTCCAAATTAAAACGATGCTGTTCTGAAGCATCTCAAACAAATTGGCCCATCTTCTATAATCCCCAGACATGTCAATAGTGTTTTATCAGTGCACTATTGGTGATATGCACTTCGTCATGAGCACAGCCCATGCCATATTGAATTCGGAGGTGCATGACAAATCGTGCTCACTTGCGGGCCTACCCGCATCACGCGCCTTCCGTGATTACTTGCTGCGAGTACCCATCGCGCCCAACACTACGAAGAGGATACACTAAGTTTAACTGCTGCTTAGTTATATTTATTTCCCCTCATAATGAATCGTAGTCTCGTGAATGCGCTCAACTCCCACGACTGGCACAGGCGTTTTCATGCTAATCCATGAGTGATGCTGCGGAGCTCCAGACGTGTGCCAGACCCATGATTTCCTCATTTTGTCGGGGAATGACGAGGAGCGGAAACACAGTCTCCGTTTCAGCAGTGAGGAGCCTGAACTGTCCCGTGGAGCTGATTTACCATGGCGGCTGGCGGCGCCGCTGTTAACAACACAATAGAAGCTGCATCGTTTACCAGAGATTGACGGCCAGTATCGATGGAGTGGATGGAGCGGATGGAGCTATCCGGTGGAACTGACGGTGTTGTCTGCATTGGAGGCCAGGAGTGCTGGTGGAGAAAGAGTACGGGACGCCGCCTGCGGAGCTCGGATGAGCCTGGCGATGGATCGACTGATCGCGAGTAACTGTTAGCCTTACTAGGATAGCACCGCGAACTACTCGCCGAGCCAAGAGGGCTTCTTGCTCGTCTGCGGGGAGCCGCTGCGCCGCGCTGGGCGAGTGCTCCTGCGCCGGCCACCTGGTGGGCTGAATGCCGGCTCCAGTAAACCATCGCTGTTGAGACCCGACTCTTCCTGAAACAATCAAAGTCGGAATCCGTCCTTGTCTCAGTTACGCACAACTAGTTGTTGTTTAAAAGGTAAGGGAAATAGCCTCGCTTCGCATCTGCTTAGCTGAAATGACAACTGACAGCAGCAGAGAGAACACTATTTAAAGTTTGCCAGCAACGATATGATTGGCTTGCGGAACCGGTGTGCCGAATCTGGTTGGTTACTTAAAAGTGCCCGCCCCCAATCAGCTGATAGAGTAATCACAAGGAGAGGAAAGACAGAGATTACTAGTGAGTGTCTTCCTGACTGAACTTGCGCTTGAGCTACATTTACTTGTACTTTTACTTTCAATGAACAGGTTATGATGTTCATTTAATGTTCAGGTTGTGATGTACATTTAATATCAGAAAATTACTTTTGATACTTAAGTACTTTTGTACTTGTATTAAGTACAATAAATATCAGATACTTTAAGACTTTTACTCAAGTAGTATTCTAATAGGTGACTTTTTACTTTTACTGGAGTAGTTTTCCAGTAAGGTATCTTTACTTTTACTCAAGTATGGCTTTTGAGTACTTTATACACCACTGCATAACAGCCACACAGTCCAGAAGAGCAAGAAAGTGGCAGGACAAGCAGATTTGTGTCAATAAAGGGGACACAGAATTTGTTTTAGAAAAAGGCCAATTTTATTTTCAATTTCTTAAAACAATGATCAATATGAAATCTGAAAGAAAGGCTTTTATTAATCTAAATAGGGGTACCCTGTGAGGACATGAGGGTAGAACCACTAGAAGAGAACATGGGGTTGGTTTTGGGTACATTTGACACAGTCAGTGGGGGAACGGGTGTGACTGAATAGTGTCGAATGCAGATGTACAAATGCCAGGGCAACAGTGCTTGCACAACAATAAACAATGGCATCATCAGCATAAGGATGTATAGATAATTCATATTTTGACCAACATAATTTACATACACTTTGAAAAGGGCGGGTCCTAAAGGCTTATAAAACGCTCTTTTGTTTTGTCTTATGATCATAATCTGTGCATCACAAACTTAGTTTTCGATGATAATTATTCCCTAATAAAGTGTATTATTATCAAGAGTGTTGTGATCATTAATTCAGTATTTTGCAATTGAAGTTGTAATTGTGTTGTTATGTTCGAGGCATCTACGGGACACAGTGCTGGGAAACAAAGTGAAGAACTGGAACCATAAACACGTCAATCATCCAATCAGTGTCCTCTCTGGCTATTCAGTTGCTGCTTTTAAAATAAATAGATGTGTTCACTTCTGTACTTTTATGATTCATGCACTTTTTGGGGTTGTGCCCACATGGTTGTAAATAGCTTTGGATAAAAGTGTCATCTAAATAACTCCTAAAAGTGTAGTTGTAGAATGTGAAACATAACAATGCCTTGTGGCCTGAACAGATTTTATTTGTTACATGCATACTCTGTATTGCTTCTATTTTCAACAAGGCTCTCATCCTCTTCTGCTTTTCAAATTCATTTTCATAAATGCGCCTTGTGGCTTTCAAAGCTCTCTTTTTGTATAAAACAAATAGCTCAACATTTTGGGAAATCGGCCTATTTACATCCTTTCCAAAATGTCAGTTTGGTGGCTGAACAACAATGACATTTGTAAACAGTAAGACAATAGTCCAACAACGCAGAGTACAAAGGGTGCTGGAGCAAATATGTGATCATTACTGATTAACAAATATTGCTTTATATTTTTGAATTAGATTTCTATTTGACAGTGACAGGGGGGGGGGGGGGATCTGGTGCAGCCAGCTCATCCTTTATAACATTGGAGGGTCAATCATAAAGAGCGTCACAAAGCAAGGGTGCATTCCACTTCCCTCCAGGGTCCGGAGCTCAATGGAGCCTGAAGAAGCCCCGGGCAGCTTCTCTGCCTGGATGCATGCTTGTTTGTATTTACATTGCAGGTTTTTTAACCAAGGAAACAAAAGAAATAAGAAACAAACAAACAAAATGAACAATATAGTAATGATTTTTTTACTCCATTTTCTTTTAAATGATTCTTTCCTGTTTCTAAACGTATAAGAGTTTCTTTCCATTTCCTTGATCTGATCGACGGTGGTTCAACGTTTGGCCATTTTTGTGTGATTTGTTTTAATGTATCTCAAGAGGGAAGGCGGTAATATCACATGACAAGGTTGTAACAGCTTCTCTTCATGAACAAAAAACACTGTGACTTTCTCCTGAACTGCACTTGATATATTTTTGAGCAGCCTGAGACAGAAGTGTCGCAGGACAGAGCGGCTCTGGAAAGCTACTGGGCTAGAAGTGCATCGTTTATATCTCAAAGACCTCAGAGTTTCCTTTAATACTGGAGTAAAGGAAGCTAGAACTGCTTATTTTGCCAACCTAATCTCTTCTTCAAAGATAAATCCCAAGATTCTGTTTGACACAATTAAGAGAATTGTTTCACCGTCTGTCTCCACTTTACCATGCTATTCTGTTGACGATTGCAACAAATTCCTTATCTATTTTATTGATAAGGTAACAGGTATTAGGTCTGGCATTCAGCCTGGGATCTGTCCATCTACTTGTAGCTCCTCGCAATCTCCTGCTGTTCTGGACTCTTTCCAGCCCATCAGCCTTCAAGACCTGATGGACTTAATTAACAAAACAAAGCCATCATCTTGCCCTCTGGATATAATACCAACCTCTCTATTTAAGAAAGTTCTGCTAACTATTGGCCCTGCAGTAACATCTATTGTCAATACCTCATTGTCTACAGGAATTGTCCCTTCCTATTTCAAACATGCCACTATCCAGCCCATATTAAAGAAACCTAACTTAGATCCAGCTTTGCCCATGACCTACAGGCCCATATCAAAACTGCCTTTCTTGTCCAAAATTTTAGAGAAAGTGGTGGCCAAACAACTTACTGCTGCACTGGAGAGGCACAACATGTATGACAAGTTCCAGTCTGGGTTCCGTAAGCAATACTCTACTGAAACCGCTCTCCTGAGGGTTTCAAATGACATTCTCATGTGTGCTGATGCAGGTGACTGCTCTGTGTTAGTTCTTCTGGACCTCAGTTCTGCATTTGACACTCTAGACCATGACATCCTGATTAAGAGGCTACGTGATTGGGTGGGCATAACTGGCATAGCGTTAGACTGGTTTACATCTTACCTCAATGACAGAAGTTTCAATGTCTCTGTGGGTGATTTTGTGTCTGTTACCTCTCCACTGTCATGTGGCGTACCGCAGGGCTCGGTTCTGGGGCCTCTGTTATTTTCCCTTTATCTGTTACCTTTGGGACCGATCATAAAAAGCTATAATGTGTCCTATCACTTATAGGCAGACGATATCCAACTCCATCTGTCATTCAAACCCAGCGAGGCATTCACATTAACTAAGCTCCTGGACTATGTCAATGCCATCAGAGACTGGACGGCAGAAAACTGCTTGCAACTCAACAACTCTAAGACGGAGGTCTTAGTTCTTGCTCCAGAGGAGTTTGTCCCCATGATCAGGCAGATTATTAGTCCACTCTCCTCTGCTGCCCAATGCAACCTGCGCAATCTTGGGATTTTCTTTGATCGATCCATGTCGTTTGACCCTCATGTTAAGCAGCTGTCCAGGTCATGTTTCTTCCATCTAAGAAATATCAGTAAACTGAGATCTGTAGTATCAACACCTGAATTAGAAATGATCATACACACATTTATCTCTTCACGCATTGACTACTGCAACTCACTTTTCACATCACTCAGTGTATCTGCTCTTAACCGTCTGCAGGTCATCCAAAATGCTGCCGCCAGATTACTCACCAGGACAAATCGACGGTCTCACATCACCCCCGTACTCCGATCTCTCCACTGGCTTCCTGTAGCATCTAGGATACACTTTAAAATTCTCACCGTCACTTACAGAGCACTTCACGGTCAGGCTCTGGCTTAGCTGATCTACTTCGCCCCTATTCACCCGCCCGCACTCTCAGGTCAAACGCTCTAGGTCTTCTGTCAGTCCCACGCACACGATTTAAGACCCGTGGTGACCGAGCCTTTGAGGCAGTGGCCCCGAGGCTCTGGAATGTTCTGCCTGCAACTCTACGCCTCGCAGATACTGTGGATACTTTTAAAAGCCAGCTCAAAACCCACCTGTTTAGGCTGGTGTTTGTGTAAAAGTAAACCCATGTCCTAGACCTGCTCTTAAAATATGTTTTACATTTTTATTTAATTTTATTTTTAATTATTTTTTATTTTATTTTTTTATTTTTTTATTTTCTCTGTGTAGATAATTTATTGACCCTAGGGTCACATTGTGTTTTTTATGCTTTTAAATGTCTGCTCTGTTAAGCACTTTGTGATACTACTGTCTGTGAAAAGCGCTACATAAATAAAATTCATTCATTCATATTCAAATTGAGCTAATTAAAACATGAGCTGGAATCTGTAGCAGAGGTTGATTATTGTAAATTCTCTGAAAGATTATATTTTCTTTAAAATGATTTCTAGCACAAACAACTGCTGTTGTTGTTCTGCTGCTGTTATTTAAAACATAAGTACTCTTATTATTCTCCACTCTATTCGCTACAGACAACAGAACTCAAGTGTACCAGGAAGGGGAGTGATGCTTTGAGACACAAGAAGGCTTTTAATGTGAGAATCTTGCAAGCAGCAATTACGACATGGCATGCTGTGGAAATGTACATTATGCCGAATCGTTCAAGACAACAGAATATTGGATTCATCAGAAAACAGGGAGGCTTCTTACTAATATGACATGTTGGGGAAAGTGGGGAAATTAGAAATAACGGCCATAAGCCAAATAAAAGTTGCATTAAGGCCTTGGCTAATATTTCAGATTGATGGTGTGAATGTTTCACATTTCCGTCACTAGCAACCTGAGGCAATTCATATTACATGGTGTATGGATATGAATAGACTGATGTTAGCCATATTTGATCTTTGACCAAAGACTAAGAAATTCGTTTTTTATATTAAAATGTAATCATTGAAGTTTACTCTGCTGCTGAATTCTTTCTTTTATGGATTCATTTATAATACTATTAAAGCAGCAAATCTTCACATGTGAGAAATATTTTATCATCAATTAAACAGATGGTTATTTCCTATTGACTGATCAATTAA
This sequence comes from Lycodopsis pacificus, assembly GCA_028022725.1. Taxonomy (NCBI): domain Eukaryota; kingdom Metazoa; phylum Chordata; class Actinopteri; order Perciformes; family Zoarcidae; genus Lycodopsis; species Lycodopsis pacificus. The sequence goes on from CM051697.1 coordinate 25,565,591, forward strand.
CCCAGTAGGCTACTCGTTTGAGCTCTTCTTCTAAACACACTGAAACTTTAAACAATTGGGATGAACTGTCAACCAGCAATAAAAAACAATAGGAAGAGTAACCGACTGTATCGGGAGATAGTGTCCTCTGCTAAATATATAAAAATAGTATTTATCTCTGTGGTTTGTTGGAAATAAATAGAAGAACTGCATAGTCATGGCTGAACAGTGAAAAGTATAAAATATGCAGAAAATCAAAGTTAATCAGATGTCACAGTACTGCCGGCACCGTTTGAATGACAAGTGCTGTCTGGGTAGCAGAGTGCGGAAACAAAGCAACGAGCTCTTAGCACCAAAGACGGAGAGGAAATCAAGAAAAACATGGATCCCCCGAATTACCGCTTGAAGGCCGCAGACACCGAATCTTAAAAACAAATACTTGGACGCAGCCCTAACTACTGTCTGCGAGCTAACATGCAATTCTCTTGGCGGCTGAGTGCTTAGCTGGCACGGCGAGCCCACGTCTGGTTTGGGAAGCGAGGGGTTAAGCTGTCGGCGGCTGATGTGTTCGCAGCAGGAAGGCAGTGGCTGAGTCTGGGCCGACCTCCAAACAGATGTTGGTTTGTTTCAGGGCTGTGGTTAAATAGTTGGATGGCGGTCCAGCACACAGGGGAGAGAGGAGGGGATTAGAGCTGTGAGGATTGCAGCTGCACAGACAGAGAGGGAGCAGGAGGAGGGAGACAGGCTCACAGATAAAAAGGGAGAGACTGGAAACCAATGATGCGGCGCTGAATTAAAAGGATGGTAAGCTGCATGACCTCCAGTCCTTGATCACCATAATGCAAACCACCAGCAGACACAAAAATGAATTATGCTTTCAGAACATAGTCAATTTATGTTTGATTTTATTTTGTCTTTGGTGCAAAGCTCTCTCTGTAGTCTTTTCTGCACTATTCCGCCCACACGTCAGTCAAAGAAATCTGGCAAGTACATTTTTCCTTCCATTTTCTGTTGATATATTATAGAGTTCCACATTTTGGTAAATGCGCTTATTTGCTTTCTTTGCAATAGCGAGATTAGAAGAACAATGGGTCCTTGATTTCACACAGAGGTAAAGCAGGCTCTCATTTATGGAGGACTAAGAAGTTGATTCCTTTAAAACAGATATTGATAATAAATGACACACCCATACATCCAGACCTCCTGCCTAGCTGGACTTACACAAACTAAAATTAGAAACGTATGAGTGATGGATGAAAATATAGTATAGGGAACGTCATTTTTAAGTTACCTGGCTTCAGAGGAAATTCCAGGGGACACGTGGGTGTATTAAAGAGGACTCAACGAAGTGCAGTGTTAAGCCTGAAGTTGTTTGGCAGAGCGGTTCTCAAGAAAGCTGCAAGCAACAGTACCGGAAGCCAGCAAATATGGGACCAAATATGGGACCACCTTGATTAAATAAAGATAAGTGTGAACGTTAAAAATACGTCTCTGGCAGAAAAATGGGATAGAAAATATAGTTGAGTTCACTCTGGTACCATATTCCCTCTTAATCGCACATTTAGCACTGACTGTAGAGCACGCTGTAGGACATTGTTAGTGGAACAGGATGTGCAAGGACAGGAGAAAAAAGGTAAAGAGGAACGGCAAGCGCAAAATATGTTTTCCCATTTCAGCAGCGGGAAAGAGAGGCACAATTAGAAGCAGCAAGTTCCAATGCTGGTTTAATGTGCAGCAAAGTCAATACAAAATAGGCTCCATATGCTCTTCCCATCCTCACATATCCAGCTCCACCTACCACTCCAGCTCTGCCTGCCTCTGCAGCTCTAGGTGTGACACACACCCGGGGGAGAGGAGAAGTGCTACAAGAGGGATGCAAAATCTGAGCCAAAGGCGAGAGGAGGGCGACCAACAGGATGAATATGTCCAGATCTGAGCCAGATCGAGGCAATTACTCCCAAAACATGACATAACCCCAAAGAATCAACGATCACATCCTTAAGGCGAGTTAAGACACATGCCAACACTCTGTATCTTACCTACAATCGACAAGGGCCAGACCAAAGGAAGCAGTGACCCCTCTAACAAAAAGACATGAGTGGAGACGATCTGGAGTTACAAACAAGCTGACCCAGACTAAAAACAAGCTGGAAGGCTAGGATCAAGTTCCAGAGGGACATCAGAGACTAACCTTGTCTGTCCGATCGAGACATGGTTTACTGTCTCGGTATTGGACAATGTTATCCAGCCACTCTGTCCAAGGCAGGGACAGATCGGAGGAGTCCGCTGAATTACAGGGAGGTGGTGTTAACTTCATGGTCAACAACAGCCTGGGATACCTGATAATCAAATGTCGCCCCTTCTACCAACCACAGTCAACATCCCAGCTGCTTACATTCCAATGCAAGCTCAATTTAGCACAGTCCCAACTGCAGGATGCTGTAAGCAACAATCAGACACTCATCCCGAAGCAACCGTCATTGTGGCTGCAACCGTTCATAAGGTGAACCTCAAAAACTCCTTCTAGAGGGGATGACTCGAGATCAAAGGTTGTCAGTCAGAGGTAGGCCTCCCCAGGAAGGCTGCAAAACGTTTCAAGGGAAGTGAAAAGATATTCCATTGGTTATCAAAGAAGATCACGAAAAATAGCCTAAATTTGTGTGATTCGGTTAAATAGATACAATATATATGGGGAATTATACAGAGTCAGAAACTAATAAATACCTTGGGATAGACCTCTTTTCAGTATCTGGTGAAGTTGTGTCAAAACACAATAATTGAGTGAAATTAACCTTTTAAGCCCTAGCCCTATTTTAGGCCTCTGCTCGAAAATTGCATACCCATACTCAAAAGAGTGCATCTTTGCAAGCACAAGGTCTATTTGAATAATTTGGTGTGTTGTAATAAAGGAACACTTGTGAGATTTGTTCAGATGTGTAAATATCATTGTATAAGTTACTGGTTAAGAGTAAATGAACATGGCACACAGCTCAAATTGAAAAGTTTCAGGTTCGCCTGAAAAAAAAGCCCCTTCATTGTTATTATTTCATTGAAATGATGCAGCCCCCAGCCTAAAACATCTCCCAAATCATAGCACATATATGTGAACAGTCACTCTGCAAAGTTTTACTTTGATAAAGTGAAGCAGAACAAAATGAGAGAAGTGTTAGTACAGAAAGTTTAGGCGAGATTTCCAAAATGTGCATTTGGGCACCATGTGTGCCATGTGTGCCATTTGAATTTCCTCATGTACTAAACTACATATTTCACTTATAAATTACTAATGGTGTTAAATACATCCAAATGCAGCAATTTCTGGCTTTTTTTGAAAAAAAAAATATATATATATTTTTTTATATTATATTTTATATTATGTTATTTTACATTATATTTGTAAGTCTTCTGTTTCGACATCTTACTAATTACCGGTAATCCTAAAAATGAACGAACGGTGAAAAGGCAGCCGAAATCTCATCTATCATCTATCTGAAACCAAGCTCCAGCTGTAATCAACTGAGTGTGTTCAGCTGTGCGTAAAGCCAGCTGGCAGCTTGCTCCTAGTTTTTATACTTACGCAGAACAATAACTCTGGCTCCCATTGGCTGACCTCCATGGTACATACCTCTCTGTATTCGTTAGCTCCAATAGAATTGAGCTAATCACTTGAAAATGAGTGACAGCACTGTTAGCCAGTCAAATTCATCAAGTCTCCGAAAATAGTGACTTGCAGTCTCTGGGACCCAAAGCATGTCACGACTTCCACTTTGGGGTGAAATGACCCCCTCCGAAGGAAAGGCGTGTCTCTGTTGCAAAGGCAGGAAGTCCATTCACTGTTTACCAGCGAAAAAATGCGGGGATTTATAGCTGTTCGGCTTGAAAACGTCAATAGTAAGTCATATTTATGATCATAAAGCGATAATATGATTTGTGTTGCTGGTGTCTGTTGGCCTCATATCTCAGCGATAGTATGACGGAGAGAAATGTTACGGATATGTCCGTAATCGTTGTGGTGTTGGGGTGATTTTGGCTATCTCGCTTTGTTGTTAGCATGTAGCTTCGAGTATTTCTGTCTAGAAACGTGCAGCGTGTGCACACCAAAATGCGAAATATGAATATGTTTTTTTGTAGTAATGCTAGTAGTTTGTGACTGAGTTGTTTGGGAGTATGTTAAACGGCTTTGATATTCTTTTAGGCCTGCTTGTGAAGTTTTACGAGGTATGCGACATCATTATATTCGTTTTAATGAATATTTTTTTTCGATGTTTTATGAAAATACAGTCTGAATTGTTCCCCCTGAGGTACTCTCGGGCCAGGAGGGTTTTAAGCAAGTCAAATAAGCTTTGTCTGAGGGAGGCCCAAGGTCTCAACCCCTGCTGTAGATTACTGTTACTTCCCACTTAAGAATGGCAACAGGGCTACCCCCTATATTGGAAATGAGATCACGCCACCAGTTTCCTCAGTCCAAAATACAAACAAAGGGTCAAGCCTGCCTGAAGCCCCAGCGACGAGATAGGTCAAACACTGGTCCAACCAATCAGAAGGTACGCAGCAGGACGCACTTACTATACAATAAGATAATCCTTTATTCGTCCTGCAGTGGGGAAATGTACAGGATTACAGCAGCATAGTGGATAGTGCAAACAAGATGCATAGTAAAAAAACAAGATCAAAACAAGTATTATAAATAAGTAAATAAGTAATAAACAGTAAGAATACAAGTAAATACAAGTAAAACAAGTAAAAAATCCACAATAACTAAAACATATAGCTAAAAACTAAACAAGTAAAATATATACAGATGGAATAAATGTATTGCACGGTGTATTTATATTGCACAGGTTGTTGTGTGGTCTACTGGGAGCAGTTGGTTGTGCAGCCTGACAGCAGCAGGAAGGAAGGACCTGCGGGACCTCTCCTTCACACACCGGGGGTGAATCAGCCGGTGGCTGAAGGATCTGCACAGAGCTGCCAAGGCGTCCCGCATGGGGTGGGAGGTGTTGTCCAATTAATGACGTGGACTGTGACTGGGTTGTTCCGGGCCAGCATAAATGACATGAATATGTTTACAGAGGTTGCCCTGAGATATATTGGCAAACTGGTGGACAATTCCATAACTACAGTCATGTAGGATATAAAAAAACAACATCTGCGATGTACTGAATGGGCACAGTGCTGCATATAACTCAGAGCTGGCTTTTGGGAATGTGGCATAATATCAGACTGCCTTCTCTGACCGTAGGAGAACGGTGAAGGAGGCTAAGAAGCAATACAGGGACAAAGTGAAGTCCCAACTCCACCAATCTGAGGTCAGAGGCATGTGGCAGGGACAGTAATGGACTACAAAGGGAAAAACCTCTTTGCAGAAAGCCAATGCAAGTGCTAGCCTACAGGTCCTTGGAGCAGAAGTGAGTGACAAAGAGGAGAGGGTGACCACAGTAAACATTTGTCCAACAAGTCCAACACTGAATGTGAGCAAAAAATAACTAGCTGATTATGGATTTTGGGAAGCAGCAGGAGGGAACTATACCCTACAAATTTTTCAGACTTAGTTACAGCGCTGCGGGTCTTGCTCAATATCTCTCTCTCACATCAATTGGAGATAAAACTCAGCTGAATTTCAGGAGCAGGACCACACCTCAGCCACTCGCCCACTTCCGGCCACGCTCCTATAACTACCTACCCACTCTAAGCCTCGGCACACTCGAGTTTTCTGCACTCGCAACCGGAACACTACGGCAACCGGAACACCACGCAGAGGACGCCGCCAACCGCCATCGAGAGGGTCCGGGCAGCCAAACCCGCGATCTCCACCTCGCCGACCAGCTGCATCCACCCGCCAGGATCTGACATACGAAGAGATCTGACAATACGAAGAGCCTGACTCACGGCCGTCCTCTTGTTACTCACATCTCGGCGGCAGAGGGAGACCCGCTACCTCCAGACGTAGACAAAGGAAACGTAAATCCAGCTCTCTCCTTCTTTGCTCGCTCCAGACCCAGCTCGGGAACTAGCCTCCGACGACTCCGGCTGCCCGGCACGCAGCGCTCAAAGACGCCAGGTCCCCCATCGAAGACTCACCAGCTGATCGAAGACTCACCAGCTGATCTCCAACTCGACCACAGTCCGCCTGCTAAGAGCATCGACGCAACAAGCAAACCGTGCCAACTCCTCACAACTTTCCCAAAGTCACGTTAGGGAAAAACAAACAAACACAACGTACCTACATGCAAACACTCCGGCGCGGCGCCAGCGACCGTGACGCCACCACGCACCCCGAGGCTCCGCCCTCTAACCCACAAGTTCCGGGTTGCCAGGTCGCAGCGCCTCACCTCTCATCCCCCTCCACCACCAAAAAGAAAAAGAGAGAAGAAAGGGACAAGAAAGAGTCGACGCAACAAAGCAAACTGTGCCAACTCCTCACAAACTTTCCCAAAGTCACGTCAGAGAAAAAAAAAAAAAAACACAAACGTACCTACATCCACAACACACCTGGGTAACGCCAACATCCGCGACGCCACCACGCCCCCCGAAACTCCGCCCCCCAACCCCCAAGTCCCGGGTTGCCAGGTATTCTTCTGTCCCCCTTTCTAAGCTGTCCCCCTTTCTAAGCTGTCCCCCCCTCTAAGCTGTCACTTTACTGTTCTCTTACACCACCTTTCTTCTGCCGTACCTAGGCACCGGGTTGCCAGGTCTTCTTTCCTCCGTCCCTTTTCTAAGCTGTCCCCCCCTCTAAGTCTTTCCTCCGTCCCCCTCCCCTATCCTGCTTTTCCTATGCAGATTCCTGGCACCGGGTTGCCAGGTTCCCTCTCCTCTGTCCCCCCCCCTATCCTGCTTTTCCTACTACGCATACTCTTCCCTCTATGCAGGTTCCTGGCACCGGGTTGCCAGGTCTTCTTGCCTCTGTCCCCCTCGCTAAGCTGTCCCCCCCCCCCTCTAAGCTGTCCCTTCACTGTTCTCTTACACCACCTTTCTTCTGCCCGTACCTAGGCACCGGGTTGCCAGGTCTTCTTTCCTCCGTCCCTTTTCTAAGCTGTCCCCCCCTCTAAGCCGTCCCTTTACTGTTCTTTTACACCACCTTTCTTCTGCCGTACCTAGGCACCGGGTTGCCAGGTCTTCTTTCCTCCGTCCCCCTCCCCTATCCTGCTTTTCCTACTACGCATGCTCTTCCCACTATGCAGATTCCTGGCACCGGGTTGCCAGGTTCCCTCTCCTCGGTCCCCCTCCCCTATCCTGCTTTTCCTACTACGCATACTCTTCCCTCTATGCAGATTCCTGGCACCGGGTTGCCAGGTCTTCTTGGCCCTGTCCCCCTCTCTAAGCTGTCCCCCTCTCGAAGCTGTCCCCCTCTCTAACCGCAACAACGCAACCACTGGACGCAACAACGCAACCACTGAACGCAACAACGCAACCACTGAACGCAGCAAGCAACAACGAACCGCAGCAAGCAACAACGAATCGCAGCGAGAGAGAGAAAAAGAAGAGAAGAAAGAGAAGAGAAAAGAAAGAGAGAGAGAGAAAGAGAGAAAGAAAGGAAGGAAAAGCAAGAGAGGAAGAAGGGAAGAAGAGAGAAGGAAGAGAAGACGAGAGAAGAAAGAGACAGAAAGAGAAAAGAGAGAGAGGCAAAGGGACGCAGCAAGCACGGAACGCAAAGCAACAACGGAACGTAGGACGCCAGCGCCCCCGGCCACCTACTTCCAGCAACTTGCCGTAGCCGGGACACCGGGCACCGGGATGCCAGTACCCCCACCCCGCCCCTTCCAGCGATGGACCCACACAATTGGCCAACAACGATGCCGCTCCCTCTGCCGTCTTTTGGGGGGTTTTCCACGACGGACGACGTTTGCCTTAGACCAGCCTCGGATCTCGCAAGCAGATGCCAAGTCGTTTCCCCTCAAGCTATGAAATCGGACCAACAGTAGCCACAGCCATCACGTGGGGCCGCGGATGGCCCAGCAATTCCATCCCTTAAACTCCTGACAACCTAGCAGTCGGTTACCCAATCATCAAATGACGCTGCGACACCCGTCCGCCAGGGCGCGTCCTCGATGCAGCTCACGTCTGGGCCACCGCAATGCCATGGCTTCTCGTTTCCCATTCCAGAAGTTCAGCCCTCCTGCAGCCACCCGTCCAACATCGGTGCGGCCATATCCAACGCCTCTTTAACCCCACAAATCCTCACTCGATCTTGCTGACCAGCGCACAGGCTTATTTTGGGGGTCTGCAAGGCCCGGGAGCCGCAGTGGATCCTCAGCTAAGCCTCTCCCAAACCGCACCAGGCCAAATCTCCATCAACCATTCCTCAACACTCCTAACAACCGACGAAGGCTCGCTCCGGCCGAGGTGGGGGCCTAAGCTAGTGAATTGGAGATAAAACTTAGCTGAATTTCAGGAGCAGGACCACACCTCAGCCACTCGCCCACTTCCGGCCACGCTCCTATAACTACCTACCCACTCTAAGCCTCGGCACACTCGAGTTTTCTGCACCCCACCCTCCCTCCCTCTTGTTAATGGTTATCCCCCCCATAGTCATCATGCTCCTATCCATGGAGATCGGGGGTCTGCAAGGCCCGGGAGCCGCAGTGGATCCGCAGCTAAGCCTCTCCCAAACCGCACCAGGCCAAATCTCCATCAACCATTCCTCAACACTCCTAACAACCGACGAAGGCTCGCTCCGGCCGAGGTGGGGGCCGAAGCTAGTGAAATGAACTTTAATATTAACACTTACACAATAGTTTACTAGATTATGAGTCCATAAATGTGGTCAACACACGTCTCACTCGTTCCCTCGGTTTCGTTGTTGTCTGTTCTCACTCGTAGCTCTGCTGGTGTCTGAAATCCGTGTCTAATTAAAGAGCAATTACTGCTTTTGTTCCTTTATAGTTTATCTGCCGACTTCACAATAGTTATGCAGAACAAAATTAGCATTAATAAGGACAGGAAAGTCCTCCGTTTTGAGCAATCCAAACAATGGCCTAACTCTATACGGTTACAAAGGTCTGAAATTAACCTTATTCTGCCACTGTGGATAACATTCAGAGAGCTTAGACATTTCATGTGAAGAATATTTTATATTTAAAATATTTACACAAAAGCTTTACATTCATGGGAAGTTTCAGTGTTCATGTTTCACCATGTCTCACGGGAAAGCCCTACTTGTGGGAAGGTACTGTACATGAAGGTGCACACAAAGTGCAAAAATATACTTTCAATACCTTTTTTTATAACGAATATTTAGCCTGGGATTCCAAAGAAATGGAAAAATGATTCATGGTTACGATGTTTTTATTTATTTTTTATCTCTCTCCATGGTCAGCAAGACATAGGAACTTTACTTGGATCTTAAGGAGTCGCTGTGTTTTGTAATTTTGTCCGTCCAAATTGATACGCAACCTAGTGAATTTTTACAGCAACAATATGCATGTATGTACCTGGGCGCATGTCTGCTTATGCTTATTGACAGTTATTGGTTAGAATTCTATGAACTTCCACTGTCAATCAAAATCAATAAGATTCTAGACCCGGGTCACCAACAGAGGGGGTAGACCGGGTCAGTTGTCCCGGGCTCTTTCTCCTTTCTCTGTCCACCAAAGTGGCTAATGCCTTGCAATATGACCTTGCCACCAATTACCCGCCACTGCCAACAGTTTACCTGCATTTAGCGAGTGTTACTAGCTCAAAGTCTTTGCCCTTGTATAGATAAATGTATGTAGCTCCAACAATAGTTACATTTTAGAGTTCACCGTTTTTTTGAACAGTGTGCAAATTCTAGTTGGAATTTACAGCGTTCTTCAAAAGCAAAGGTGAATTAAACTTGGTGGGTTTACCTAGAAAAATTCAAAAAAGGGTTTAGGAGAAAAAAGAAGAATGAGAGCTCGGAGCAAAAGATAGAAAACAACAAGTGAGCAACAGAGGACAGACACGCTGGGCTGAGATGAGAAAAGGAACATGGGTTTTATATTTCTTCTTCTTTTTTCTTTAAAAAAGAAAGTGTAGATAAGTTCCAAAAAAGAACTTGTACCTCCAGGGAGGAGAGAGCAAGGACAGGAAAACTCAACCAGTTTTTGCATAAATAGCACTTTGAAGTCAGGGAAGGGAAGATGGGGCAGTCGGAGGAGAGGAAGGAGGAGAAGGTGAGAAAAAAAGAGTGGTTGTGTATATGAAAGAAGTACAGTGTCAAAACTTTTTCAAGTGCAGCTCTAGTTAAATATGCCTTCTTGGCCCTCAGGGGCTGTACTTGCATGCTTAGTGTTTCACCTCTTTCCTTCCGTCCTCACCTTCTTTCTGCAGCTCTCCCTCCATTCAAACTGCAGGTACTGCCTTAGTCCTTAGCTTTAGCTCACACGTTGGCCTTGATCTCTTTAGACAGCGAGTGTGAGAGCTGCATTTTGAAGTGGATTAGTCCCTATAGTATCTCTCAAACTCTTTTTAAGTCCAGGTGTCCACGATTAAAGCAAAGTAGCTCACAGATCTGGCTTCCATCCAGTCTAAAGGCCTTTACACACCAAGTAAGTTTTTTTTTTTTCGTGCGATTAATTCTCAGTCATTTTTTTTGCAAACTGTTGTTTTTGTTGAGGATACTTATACTTGAATTCTGCCCATATTCCTGAAAAGGCGGCAACCTCTGGGTCTGAAAAGTGAAGCCAATGCGGATGTTCCTCAAACGTGCATTCTCTCTAATGTCCACCAGGGGGCGACTCCTCTGGTTGTATAGAAGTCTATGAGAAAATGAGTCTACTTCTCTCTTGATTTATTACCTCATTAAACATTGTGAACATGAGTTTATGGTCTCAATCTCTAGTTTCAAGTATTCTTTAGTCTTAAATAATTTATTTATTAAATGATGGTCCATTTAGAGTAAAATAGACCATAGATGTCCAGGTTCACTGTGACATCTATAAAGAGAGACTTCACAATTATAATTTGGAAGTTAGAAATGCAAGGCAGTCCTTCTTCTCTGACATCATAACCAAAATCAATAACAATATTATTTGCCTTATTTGCTACCGTCGACAGAATAACAAACCCTCCAGTGTCGGTAGCTGCTGAGCTCCAATCCACCTTTCAGTCACCACCATGCAATCAATTTGCCTCCTTTTTGTGTCACTCAAAACACAATGACCTGAAACAACAGAAACTATAAGGGCACTCAGAGAGTGCAGACCTCCACAAGGGCCAATCTACTCCACAGTTGAATGAGTTGTTTTTTTGCCTGTGATACACCCTTCCATCAAGTTTCATGACAATCAGGCCAGTTGTCTTTCGAATTGTCCTGCAAACAAACAGACAAACAAACAAAAACAACCTCCTTAGCAGCGGTGATAACAGCTAGCACTTCAATAATTCCTCACTATTGTCTTTGAGGTGTATTTTATTATTTTTGAGATTCCATTCCAACAAAAATAAGGGCACTTATGTATTGCATTGGCTGTGCAACCTTACAGAATACTGTATGTCACAGAAATGCTGCATGGTTTTCTTTTGGTATTTTTTCCAAGTGCACAAAATGAATTGATAGTAATTCCAGTGATGATGTTATTGTTTAATATACATATTCGCTATATATATTATTTTATAGTATTGCACCAGCTGTAGAAATACAATAGTGCTTGTCAACCCTGTCTTTTGCATTTGGCCACAAGTTCTCATCTACGTGACACTTTATGCCCCTCTTACAACATACCTCTCTGCAGATATGTCCAGACATCGCGCCTTCATTACATCTGATCATGTGGCTGTTGGTCATAAACCTTCCACCTCCATGAGAGAAAATAAATCCTCTATTGTGTTGAGGAATGTTAAGGTAGAAGGGAAAAGTGACACAATCCTGGGATGAACTGTAAACCAGTCCGTAACTTGAGGTCAATGGTGCCATATGAAAATGGTCCAATACAAATGCAAAATGTTCTGGATTCTGACTGACTTGCCCCGTTTCCTCACCTGGCACAATTCTTTCAAAGAAATCATCAAGTGATGACAATCTGTTATGTTGGTGTAAAATAAGTGTTTACAGTAATAGGCATAACATAAGCAAAATGGACTGTCAATAGTTAGAGTTCCTAACAGTAACTTTAATTATTAAGGCAAATTCAGGGATAGATTTTTTTCAATTGCTAACTTTATGACCTAATTAAAACATGCTAAAACCAAATTGTGTATTTGTAAATACGCAGAAAGGTAAAGAAACTGATGGATAATTGGATGATTTTATACTCATCAGTAATATTTTTGGTAGAGTGGTACAGACAGGAGTCTGTGTTCTTCCAACCATAGCTCTGAGAACATTCCTTTGGCATATGGGTGTGTGTACATGTGACTATTTGCCTGTCTGGCAGCTGGGAGACATGACGATGATGATGATGATGATGATGATGATGATGATGATGATGATGATGATGATGATGATGATGATGATGATGATGAGGATGATGATAGAGTGGGTAAGCTGTTTGTTGAAGGGGTGGGGGTTCCAGCTGCACAGACTTGGATACACCTGGGCCTCCTGTCTAAACAGCCTTGTGCTGTTTTGCATTGCTGCCCCTGCAAACAACTGTTTGTAAGTATGTGTGTGTGTGTGCGTGTATATACAGTAGAGTATATATATATGTGTATGTGTATGTGTGTGTGCTTGCGTAGAGTGATCATGTTCCGTGTGACCTGTTCATAGATGTGCAGGGAAAATTTGTCCAGCCTCCTGTAAATTTCTATTGTTTTTGAAAGCATATATTGTCCTGGCAGGTCCTTAAATGTGGACTTGTGAATGTGTGAACCAAAACCTGAAGCAAAAATAGTAAACCTGTTGTCTGTGCTTTGTTATGGGGCTGTCCTAAGCCAGTGAAAATTAAGGGGGTTCTGTATGGATGATGGAAAGAGATGGTGTTTGGCTGTTCTATGAGCTTTCTGATTAATGTAATCTTAACGATCCAAGGTAAGGAAACTAAAATGTCCCCAATGTGCTGACATGAGCCCAAACAAACCCACGGAAATGGAAGCTGAAGACATTCTTTCACAATATCCGTCTCTCTTCTGATCAAAAATGTGAGAGGCCATTTGAGCAACTGCAGTTTTTGGCACTTCCGCATTGGCTTCATTTTTCAGCACCAGAAGATGCAGCTTGACATAGACACAGTGCTCTTCAAATGCTAACATCAGCATGCTAACATGCTACCAGTGGCAGGCCGCGTAGTTTATACCTGCTGTCCTACTACAGTCGAACCACCTCCCAATAACCTCATTATGCTACGGGTTATCATTTTTCATGAAGGACTGGATGTCAAGTAATTTCTTGCTCTTTAATTCTTATAAAACTAAGATGCTGGTCATTGGCCTTGATCGACATAGACACCAGTTGGATCAAGTAACCTTTTGTTCTGGTGGCCACTTCCTCTGGAATAACTTCTCTATGGACATCAGACAGTGAATCTTTTGATGCCTTTAATCCAAACTTTTTGCCTTCACTTTAACATGAATTGCTTATTCTTTCATTGTCCGGCTGGCAGGTTGGTCTCAATCTTGATGTGTCACTAAGCCTAGTTGTAATAGTCAGTGTTTGTCCTACCGACCAGAACACTGTAAACTCTCTGAAAGCCACTGCATCTTTCTAAGCCACTCTTTGGTTCGTGTCCCATGAGCACAGCTGTCTCTTTCGCTCTCTCCGCCTTTCTCTAAAGCTCTCTCTCTCTCTCTCTTCCTAGTTTCTCCTTCTTGTCCTCTCTCTTTTCTCATGCTTCTCTGTTTTGAATCATCGGCTGTCCTGGGACCTCTATCTCTCTCTCCTGGTTGTCCGTGCCTCATTCCAGATGTTTGGATCTGGATCTTCGTCCTCCAGGAGATTCAGCCTCTCCACTTGTCTCTCTCACTCTTTGTTTGTTTCATCCTTCTCTCTGTGTGAATGATGCGCTTCAGTTTTGACGTTTGTGTAGCTTGTCCTTTTTTCCAGGTCCATGTGGAAAAAGAGGGGGATGTGTGGCTCAGGTTCTGATCTGTCTGGAGACACCTGAAGTTGCTTTTCATCCTCCTGGATCCATTCATCATATATGTTTAATTCATCTGTAATTTTGTTATCATGATTGTCATTGTCATTTTATTATGTTGGTTTATACACCCATCTTTTACACGTCTGTCTGTTCACCCTCCTCTGTTTCTTCCCTTTTTTCTTGTTAAAAATTTTTTGGGAGATTTTCCTTATCTGAATCAAGGGTCTAAGAACAGAGGATGCTGTACGGTTGGGGACGGCCTTTGAGACAAATTTATGATATGTGATATTGGGCAATAATAATACATTTGACTTGACAATGCTAACATGCTGTTTATCAAGTTAGGTTGATAACGGGGACTATGGTTTTGAAGCGTTCTGCATTTTGTAGGAACAACATGGACAACTCAAGACGGACAATGCCGTGGTAGCAACTTGTCAATCACCGTGTAGCCCGCCCTAAAGCATTCTCTGCTTTATGGTCTATTTGACTCTAAATGGACCATAACTTACTAAATGAACATCATGCTGTATTGAAGAAGACTTGAAACAGAGATAGAGATCATAAACTCATGTTTACAATGTTTACTGAGGTAATAAATCAAGAGAGAAGTAGAGTCATTTTCTCATAGACTTCTATACAACCAGCCTTCCTTTTGGAACCAGAGGAGTCGCCTCCTGATAGCTACTAAAGAGAATGCAACTTTCAGGAACTTGTGCATTGACTTCACTTGTCAGGACCAGAGCTCGCCTCCTCGGTGTTACGACTACAACTTTTGGGGTTAATCTGTCTGTTTAAGACCACGTCTGAATGAAAATGACTCCTCAAAACATAAGAATATACTGACTACAGCCCTGATTCGGCTCTGGTTGACAGGTCTTCTGGGTTCAGGGTGTTGGATCTAGCTTTGATCATTTGTGTTTCCCATGGCCCCACCATCTCAGGTTGCGTAGATACTGATGGTAGAAAGTGAAGAACTTGTACTCGTCTTCTTACCTTAGCTCTTCTTTAAATGGACTCTGTTCTTGCTCAAACTGTAAGTCGCATACGTCAATACTTTGTAAGGTTACTTTTTATGTGAAGATTATATCACCCATTCCTTTGCCCAATTACCATTGGAGTTTCCAGCTGGAAGGGCTGTATTTCCTTGGAGAAATCATTTAGATGTCTTCGATAACTTATATGTGAGCATATGTACGTGCATGCTACATTATATCCAAAACACAGTGTCCAGAAAATGTGAACCTGACTCCCAGCTCAGCATTACAGTTTCATGGAAAGCATATGGGCCTATAGGCAGCCTGAGGGCGTACCACCTCTGGTTGTCAGGAGTCGGGTCAGATACTGGCTGTCTGCGCTCCAGCACACATTGCTCAAATCGTTGGACGTGTCTGCAACACACAGATGGCTTTAACACAGACTCCCCCCAACTGTTATAGCCCAAATCAGGGTAGCAAAAGCTTTAATGCTCACATAATCACCTGCCAGGCCAGACAGTGAGTCACTCTTCAAAACAATAGTGTTTAATGGCCAACTGTTTCCTCACTGCGTTGCAAAATTAGGGTGGTGTGGTTCCCTGTGTAAACACTACCTTGCATGCCTGGGTGAGATACAAGATTACATTTAATTGAACCTGTTTGAAGTAGCAGCTGTGAGGGGTTTACCACATCCGGACAGTATCAGTACTCATCAATCACTGCAAACTATGCCGCACTGACCGTCCTGTGATCGGCCCTTGTTCTTGTTGTCCCATGTGGCAAACTGTGCTCGTGTCACAGCCCAGGCTCAGTGAGCTCGACAAAGACGGAGACCACGCATGATTTCATTTCAACAATATTAGACGGAAAAAAATTTATAAATAAATCTGTAATCTAGTCTTGTCTGTTTGATACAACTTTTGCGATTGGATGCGTCAGATCACAACTCAGCTGTGTTCACATAAATTAATGTAAAATGTAAAATAATTGATTGAAACATTGAATTTCCTATAACTTCTTCAATAACTGATTCCACCTGCAGTATTAGTAGTCATGTTTTACTTTTTTTAAACAACGTGTTTTCATCTTAGAACTTTAACTCTTTCACAGTGTGTTTTGACTTTTTAGGACGGTGCCAGCGGAACCGCCTCCACATCAACTCCAGCAAGACCAAGGAGCTGGTGGTGGACTTCCGCCGGGGTAAACGCCCTCCTCCGACACCGGTGAGCATCCAGGGACTGGACATTGAGGTCGTGAACTCATATAAGTACCTGGGTGTTCACTTGAACAATAAACTGGACTGGACTGACCACGCTCACGCTCTTTATAAAAAAGGACAGAGCAGACTCTTTCTGCTGAGGAGACTGAGGTCTTTTGGGGTGCAGGGAGCACTCCTGAAGACCTTCTTCGACTCCGTGGTGGCATCAGCCATCTTCTATGGAGTGGTCTTCTGGAGCAGCAGCATCGCGACAGCTGACAGGAGGAGTCTGGACAAACTGGTGAGGAAGGCCAGCAGCATGCTGGGGTGTCCACTGGATACTGTGGAGGTGGAAGGAGACAGGAGGATGATGGCGAAGCTCTCATCCCTGATGAGCCACGCCTCCCACCCCATGCAGGACACTCTGGCAGCTCTGCACAGCTCCTTCAGTCACCGGCTGATCCATCCCCGGTGTCTGAGGGAGAGGTACCGCAAGTCCTTCCTCCCCGCTGCTGTCAGGCTACACAACAAACTGCTCTCGGGAGACCACTAACACTTTGAACACTTTGAACACGAACATTTGACTTGAACATGAACACTTGAACACTTCTGAACACTTTAATTCACTTGAACATGAATATGAACACTCTGAACACTTTAATTCATTCACCTGGTGCAATATCTAATCCGTGCAATCCTGTGCAATATCCAATACGTTTAAGTATTTACCTTACATTTTACATTTTACTCTGTCTGTATATACTGGTATATTTAATATTCTTCTTTACTGTCAATCCCGTGCAGTATCCCGTGCAATATCCAATACGTTTAAGTATTATCTCACATTTTACATTTTTACTCCGTCTGTATATACTGGTATATGTTGTATTCTTCTTTACTGTCATATTTTTTTATTACTGTTTACTGTTTACTGTTTAGTTTATTTATACTACTTGATTTTTTATCTTCACTTCATTTTATTACTTGTGAGCAATGGTGCTGTAATCCTGTAATTTCCCCACTGAGGGACTAATAAAGGATTATTTTATCTTATCTTATCTTATCTTATCTTTGAGTTCATAAAAGTTAATTTTAACATTTTGGTCACCTAAAAATGTCTTATTCAGTGTTCTTAGCTCCACTTTCTCGTATCATTTTTGGTTGCAAAAAACCAAGATGGTGACAGGCAAAACTGTTCAGACCTGTAAACCACAGGGAGAAAACAGCTCTCAAATGAAACGACCCAGAGACCAGGATACAGTGTCGAAAAATAGTCTTTACTTAACAAAGCAGGTTCAGTACAGGAGATCCGTCCGAATATCAAAGCAAACAATGCAGGCAGGGATGAAGCAAAAACAGACGGAGATCACAAAAACCATGAAACACTAGCAAAACGCTGGAACGCTTGACATAGACAGAGGACTAAGACGAACTGGACCAGAGACAGGGGCTCTGCCCAAGCTCGAGGCTTCAAAGCCATCGGGTGACTGCAATATCAAAAATAACAGACTTCAGTTCAGATCAGCATATCAATGCCCAAAATGTTTTGAACAAAATATGCCAAACTGGATTCTGAACTATTTCTTCCTGCAATAGAAACAGATACCAGATTATTTTACCGTCGCGATGTAATGACAATTCCAACAAATACTGTGGAATAAAACGTGTTTTGCTTTGGAGAAGAGCCACTTGGGGACCATAGAATAAACTGAAAACACATTTTAAAATCTTTGTTTGGCAAACAGCTGCATGTTAGCACTTCATGCACACAGAACAACATAATCATTTATTTGGAGTGATGTTTTTATCCATCTGATGAGTCCCAACATTCACTCTCTTTTAGCTCTGTTTGGGCTCTACCAATGAGAGCCACTGGCTTAGCTATTGATTGGGGTTCATCATCTATGTGGGTTCATCACAACAAGCAACACCTTTCATTTTACAGTCATTTGATCAATTGTTAACTTTGTAACATTTTGGATTATTGCAACTTTAGGGCGTGTTTTTTTTTCCTTGGTGTCCTTACAGTTAGAAACTTTGTGTGTAGAAAGTAAATGCTCCGAGAGAGGGAGCTGGGCTCGTATCGAGCCGAGGTCGGTCGAGTTGAAGCCAATGCTGCCTGCCGGCGTGTTTGTGCTTCAGCTGCTCTTTGTTACACTGGGAGCCTTGTTTCGCAACAGAAGACTGCCAGAGGAACAAAAAGAAAAGAGAAACGGAGAGCATGAGACTTCAGAAACAATGCGTAGACGCAAGCGCAGAACTAGATCAACCTGAGTTAATTCGGCCCTTTTGTCCTTACAGGTTATATCAATCAATCAAGTCAACTGTATTTACATGGTGCCTTTCATACAGGTTAGTGCAGTTCAAAATGCCTCACAGATGACTGACAAGACAAAAATAAGATAAAACTAAAAAATATAAATGTAAAAATGTTGTGAGAACGGTTTAGACAAAAAATAATAGTTTGGTTTAGGAAACACATCATGGCTGGTCTTAAAATAAGTACGGACACGACGTCACTCACGTCATTTTAAAAATAAAACAACAACACTTTGGGACACCAGTCTCAAACACTGGTCTCCTGAGTCACGTGTTTGTTTGACCCATGCACCCCCCCACCATAAGTGGTCTCTTTCATATTTCACACAATACCACAGAGTGTAGCGCACTCACGTGGATGCGTATACATTGCAGTCAGAACAGACTACGTGGTGTGGAAATGAAAAACACAAAGGGCATGCACACAAATCAAATTGACGTATGTGTCACGATTAGGCTTTGTGTCTGTGTCTGTGTGTGGCTCCACCCTGGACTGCTCCCGGCTCCCTCCTGCTTGCACTCATTCTACTCACCTGCCCAGTCCACCCAGCTGCCTTCAGTCTACTCATCACCCAGCAGTTTATCCACCCTGGTTCCTCATCCACTCACTGCCAGATCATTGTCATTTCCACGTGCTCGCTATCCTGTCTGTTCTCGGCCGCTCAGTGTATTTCATTCTGAGTTCTGTTTCTGTTATTCTCACCTTGTCGTCCTCTGCCTGCAGTTTGGTCCACTCTCCCGGTTCCCCAGTCTGGCCCTGCCTCGCGCTGCCTGATTTCCACCCTCGTCTATCGTCCTCCTTCCGCTTCCCGAGTCTGCCTGCCCTGCCTGGTTCTCACCCTCACGTCCTTGGATTCCCTGTTAAGTTTCCCTTTGTGTTCACGTTTCATTCAAACCTGTTTTCACTCTGCAATCTGGTCATGTCTGCGTTTGGTCCACCACACCACCCCATGACAGTATTGTTCAAACACCAACTGCTGAGATTCATGGGTCTTGTAATATTTAGATCGATCCATCATACCAAATGGATGAAAAAAAAAGTGTTAATTCAAGACAAAGTGGAAATAATAAACTCCTGGCTATAACAGAAAGCCATACTATTGCATTAGAAGGAAGTTTCTGTGTTGAGGAACATTGACAGTGTGGAAAAAGACTTTGACACCAGCAGACCCTCCCACTTCTCAACACTACTGAGGTCCGATACTCAGGCTGACTCATAATGAAGCAGCCTACTCTCCCCATTCTTCAGGAAGTGTGGTCTCTCGTGTCGTACATATTGTTCTCACCACATCTTTCCTCAACTTTTGGTATCACATGATGATCAGGATGACGGATACAATTCCTCCATTTTTGATTCATCTGGGAGGAATTTATGGCAACAGCCCATCCCGTTCACTGCTCTAATGTTTGTACACCGCAGTCAAACAACCACGTGTCTTGATATATAAAACTTCCAGTTGTGAAGAAGGAGCAGGGCCTCTTCATGCTGCTGGTTTTATGACCCAGCTTTTGTTTCTGGCAGCACATTTTTGCCAAGTGTGGCATCAAATGTATCTAAATGTGGCACAGTGGGGGAGAGGTGGATAAACAGTAAAGGAAAATATGGGATTGATTTCTTCCCTCTGTACGTGCTGGGTTGTGTTTCAGCTGCTGGCAGCATACACCGCAGAGGTGAAGTCACCGGTGCAGCGCAGACTGAAGAAACACAGAGCAGGCCGACCACACTGCAGAGGAAGGTGTGCAGCCATGCAGTGCAGCTATAGATTGTTTAACACATCACACATACAGGATTAGAAACAAAGTCAAAACTTGTTTTCAGTGGATACATTTGTATGTCATTGTAATGATTGCTAAAACTGTACTTAGCTCAGTTTAGGTTAGGAAAGTAACTATCTCGCTTGGTTATGCAGTTCCCCGACATCTTTTTGGAGCTTTTTTTTTTGTTTTGGTTTTATGACCCACGACTTTACTGTTTTAGTTAAGTCTCTCCGCTCTCATTGGCCTCTTTAACAGCAGCAGCAGGCAGCTGTTTTCGGTAAAAAAAAAAAACTTTGATAAACCCACTGTACACTACACAATAAGGCCTTGTTCAGACTGCCGGCCGAAATCACTTTTTTGGCATATCCAGATTGTATCCAGATTGATTTTAGAAAGTCTGGACAGCAAAAAGAAAAAAGAACATGAAATGCAATTCATTTATTTTTTTGTACACCGGAATAAAACCACATTTAAAGGTCATCTGAAATGAGATTCCAATCGGATTTCTATGTTTTGTGATACTATATTAATTCTGAAGAGCACTTTGAATGAACAGTTTTACATCAAGAGGCTGTGATGGCTGTTCGGGGGCTGTGATGAATGCAAGTGCAGATCCCACTGTATTGATTGCATAAAAGAGTATTTTTACTCAGATTGTATGCATTTTGGGCTATGTTCTTTATAATATTTTGGCGGTTTTGCTAAAATTAGATTCAAATAATTCTAATATTGACTTGCTTACAGTATCGCAATATATTTACGCATCATATCGCCAGATTCTGGCCAATACAACACCCTACTGGTAAATTGACTAAATGGATTTGCCTGCAGTCTGAACGAAGCCTAAGAGACTAACTGGTGAACATAGCGGAGCATTCAGTTGATTAAGAACCATATATTCCCTACAGGAGTTGGTGGTTTATTTTTTATCTTCTACGTTTTTGTTTTATTTAATATTCTTATGTAATCCAGTTTTTCCTGGTGTGTTTATTGCCCAGTAGTTCCTGAAGTAGAATTGTACAGCCACATTTAAGCCAGAGTTACATGTTTATGATGAATAAAGACCTTCAAACATTGTGAAAATATGATTTTATATTTTTCAATTGGCACACACATATGCACACTTTATGGCCACTTACATCTGTTCCTGTTCCTCAGCAGCTCCAGGTGAAGGCTCCGTCTTCCACAGGGTCTTATAGCTGCTGCTGTTCTCTTCTTACATGACATATATGGTGAATCATTGTCTGAGACTGTGGGGAGAGGAAATGGCCACAGCAGATTACACAATGGAAACTAAAAACCAGAGCATTGTAAATCGGCACCACTGAACTGTGAGTGACTCACAATAAGAGGATGCAGGCCAAAGCTGTTTGATGAAGGCTGAGCTCGTTAAGGGAACCTAATAGTGTTTCTATCCACCACTTCACACTGTGGTTTTCACTTACTCACAGATTGTGCTGTCACTCTCTTGCAGAGAGTTGCAGGGTTTACAGAGTACAGTGTCAACAATAACCGAATCAAAAAAAAATAATTCTGAAACTTGTGTACAACATTTGAAAAAAGGGTCAAAATGTCCAATAAAAGTTACCACTTGCCTGTCCAAGCATTGGATGGTCACACAATAAGAAATAGCGATATCAACAAATCAATCATTATCCAAATAATAATTTCCGTGTTTGGGCTCAGCTGCAGAGGGGACATAGTGGGGGAGTGGGTCAGGGAACGGTGCCGGGAAGAGGCTTAGTTAGGCGCAGCTGAAACCTATCTTAAATTCTCTCTCTCTCTCTCTCTCTGATATAAAAACACGAGTAGTGACGGAGGCGTGAGGGGCGGCTCAGCAAGAGACACAGACTGGCAGCGTGACGGCAAGGACGGCAGAGCTCACCACACTCACACGGCCAAGTCCAACCTGATGTTATGAAAC
Organism: Lycodopsis pacificus; assembly: GCA_028022725.1. Classification (NCBI taxonomy): domain Eukaryota; kingdom Metazoa; phylum Chordata; class Actinopteri; order Perciformes; family Zoarcidae; genus Lycodopsis; species Lycodopsis pacificus. The sequence continues at coordinate 25,587,719 of CM051697.1, forward strand.
CAATAAAGAATGCTGTTTGACTGTGTGCTGGCGTCATTGTGCTCCAAGGACCCACCGTGGTAGCAAGAGTTTGTTACAATAGGAAAAGTCTAATTTGAGATAATAACGCTGGTGACATTATCAGACCTACGGGGAGCTCCCCTGAAAGACACATTTACCATGTGACAAACTTGGGAGATCTCAAATATCAAAATGTATATTTCAGTGTCTGGTAAATGTGCTAATGCTGAATAAAATATCTGTGTATTCTGCTGTGAAGTTGGAGCTAGTCCTATTTGTGTTACCTCTATCTTATACTAATCTGCACTGGTGAAGGTTTGGGGCTTGCCCTGAGAGGGAAATAGAGACTGAACTTGTCTCAGGTTTTGGTGGTCTGAGTATTAAAGCTGCTGAGTAATAGAGTTTTGAATATTGGTTGTGATTGATATCAGTTTGTGTATACAGAGACGGTTAGTTTGGTTGATGCTCCGTTATGGTTTATTGCTTTCTTTATTGGGCTAGAGCTTCAGTGTTGTCTTTTGTAAGGCTGGAGACAGTTTTGGACATTTAGTGCCATGGGGACCTTGTTGATTGTTTAGGAGGTGCACATGTTATAATAACAACAGCTTTCTCTGATGGGATGAAAGACCGTTGTTCTTTTGTGATTTGTTCATAAAACATGGAAGAGTTACAGTGAAAACGGTTAGAGCAGTTGTCTTGGGGGCACATCCAGTAGCTGTTTGTGCTCAGTACCAGTTAGACCTAGTTTGGTCAGGTAAACTGTCAAGGAATGCTGATAGTTAGGGTTCAGATGAGTCCCAAAGTTTGAGAGTGTCTGATGTGGTGGGTAACATGCGTCTAATACCGAAGTTTGATGAAAGGTCATGTTGCTCCAAGATTTAGATGTCTTCTTGGCTCACTTGAAAGCGTCCTGAGTTGGCTGAACAAATAAAAGTTATCCATCTTTATTACATGCCTTACATGCCTTTTAACATGCCTTCTTTTATGATAATCTGTTTGATCATGAGATTGACGGGGTGACGCAAAACCAATTTGGCAAAGATTCTATCTAGTCATCATCTCTTTACTACTTCTACACCCACCACCATCCCCCTCTTCACACACACACACACACACACACACACACACACACACACACACACACACACACACACACAGGACATGCAGGGAAGAACAGGAGGCACGGCCCGGCCGTGACATCTTTACTAGTTCTACACCCACCACCATCATCTCCTTACAACTTCTACACCCACCATCGTCATCTCCTTACAACTTCTACACCCACCATCATCATCTCCTTACAACTTCTACACCCACCACCATCATCTCCTTACAACCTCTACACCCACCACCATCATCTCCTTACAACCTCTACACCCACCATCATCATCTCCTTACAACTTCTACACCCACCACCATCAACTCCTTACAACCTCTACATCCACCATCATCATCTCCTTACAACCTCTACACCCACCACCATCATCTCCTTACTACTTCTACACCCACCACCATCATCTCTTTACTACTTCTACACCCACCACCATCCCCCTCTTCACACACACACACACACACACAGGACATGCAGGGAAGAACAGGAGGCACGGCCCGGCCGTGACATCTTTACTAGTTCTACACCCACCACCATCATCTCCTTACAACTTCTACACCCACCACCATCCCCCTCTTTACTACTTCTACACCCACCATCATCATCTCCTTACAACTTGTACACCCACCACCATCATCTCCTTACAACTTATACACCCACCACCATCCTTCTCCTTACAACTTCTACACCCACCACCATCCCCCTCTTTACTACTTCTACACCCACCATCATCATCTCCTTACAACCTCTACACCCACCACCATCATCTCCTTACAACCTCTACACCCACCACCATCATCTCCTTACAACCTCTACACCCACCACCATCATCTCCTTACAACCTCTACACCCACCACCATCATCTCCTTACAACTTCTACACCCACCACCATCATCTCCTTACAACCTCTACACCCACCACCATCCCCCTCTTTACTACTTCTACACCCACCATCATCATCTCCTTACAACCTCTACACCCACCACCATCATCTCCTTACAACCTCTACACCCACCATCATCATCTCCTTACAACCTCTACACCCACCACCATCATCTCCTTACAACCTCTACACCCAGCACCATCATCTCCTAACAACCTCTACACCCACCACCATCATCTCCTTACAACTTCTACACCCACCACCATCCCCCTCTTTACTACTTCTACACCCACCATCATCATCTCCTTACAGCTTCTACACCCACCACCATCTTCTCCTTACAACCTCTACACCCACCACCATCATCTTCTTACAACCTCTACACCCACCATCATCATCTCCTTACAACTTCTACACCCACCACCATCATCTCCTTACAACCTCTACACCCACCATCATCATCTACTTACAACCTCTACACCCACCACCATCATCTCCTTACAACCTCTACACCCACCATCATCATCTCCTTACAACCTCTACACCCACCACCAGCATCTCCTTACAACCTCTACACCCACCACCATCATCTCCTAACAACCTCTACACCCACCACCATCATCTCCTTACAACTTCTACACCCACCACCATCCCCCTCTTTACTACTTCTACACCCACCATCATCATCTCCTTACAACTTCTACACCCACCATCATAATCTCCTTACAACCTCTACACCCACCTGTCGCTTCCGCAAATTGCGTAACTCTAACGCTGCCAGCCTCGTGGGGAGGGGAGGGGGGAGCTGCGCTCATGTGATTGGTTGAAAAAGAGAACGTTGAAAAAAACGCATTTGTGAATCTAGCGACGTCAGGGCAGTCTCATAAATCCAAGGAGAGATCTGTAAAGAAATGCAGTGCGATCCACAAAGAAATGCATACAAATCCACAAACAAATGTAAAAAATCCACACAGAAATACTTCCAAATGCAGAAATATATTTGTGATTTTTTTTTACATTTATATAAATCGTAATTTATTTATTTGTGCATTGGAATGTATTTGTGAATCGTTCTGCGTGCATTTGTAAATCGAATATATTAGTGAATTGTTCTGTACGCATTTGTGAACCTTTGTGTGTGCATTTGTGATTATTGAGACTGATCTGACCCCATAGAGATATGCAGTATAAGCCCATTTTCAAAACAATCTTGAAACCTTTGGCACAATTGACCCTTCACTAAGTTCCACCCCTTGCATGTAGACTGGCCAGTCATACTGTGGCACGAGCCAGCGACAACTAGCCAGCTCCTTACCTGGAGATGTAAAAAACCTAAGGTTTCTGTGTAAAATCTTGGGGTAACATATGCAAAGTACGTTAGTACCTCATTTACAAGTATTAGCATGTCTTAACTACCTTAGCTACTAAATGTATACACATGCTGCTTTAGCTTTTCAATGATTGTTACAGTGAATAAAGACCTACCTACCTGGCTAAACAGGAAAAATATTTTCCTTTTTTGTAGACTCTTCTGAATGCTTCTCTCTGAAAGTGCTTTTTTCATTTTTCCAAAAAGGAGATAATATTTATTCAGGAAGTGCAGTTCGTGACCGTGTGTGCTCCATGGTAACTGTTTTGAAAGCTTGACAGAGTAGCAGCAGGGGGCGGGACCTAGCCAATGGAGAATTGCATTACAAGAATTCTGTACTGTTGAGACTCAAAAAATCCAGAAGCCATCTCAGACGTTTTGGCTCTCCAGCAATTGTAAAGCTCATCCATTCAGCTGTTAAGATGGACATGGATGCTTTTTGCTACAACGCATTTGAAATGAGAGACATTGGTGAATGTTTTTGGATGTTTTTGCAATATTTATTTATATACTTGGATGTAATTGCTTTCCCCACTCCAACACTTCCTGAGCGTGCTTTGTCAACAGTAAACCTTATCAGAAGTCCTATGTCAGAGTCCTGACTCATTACGGATACCCTCAACAGACTAATGTAGAGTACTCGAGTGCTGGAAGATAAACAGAATTCACTCCCACAAAAACAATGCTGTGGTCAATCAAGGCAAGGCCTCTAATATAATAATAAAAATCTATTAAAACTGCACAATACTTGTAGTATAATTTAAGTTTATATTTCTATACATAAAAAGCAAGAAGAATTAAAATTAAAATTTGTATTTAAACAGTCAGCCTTTCACTCCTAACTGATCTCTTTTGCTTCCATTACCCTTATTGCCTGTAAAGTGATATTTTCTTGTAGTTAGATGATTGAATAATGCAGGGTTATTTGTGTGTCACCCTTTGACTTGGAGCTGCCATATAAAAGCAGCAGAGAACAGAGAAATGTCAGTAAATAAGTTGCAAAATGTCAAACTGCAAGAGATATATTGAACTTCAATAATAAACCAAGTGAGACTTTGATAACTCTCCGCAGAGAATCACGTAACATGCACGATGACCAGCTATGATACAGCTGATACAGTATCAAAACTATCAGATCTAAGAAAAGCACAACAGGCAACACAAACTTGCACTGGTAACTCAAACTTACATATCAATTATGTATCAATGGATTTCTGCTAATAGAGTGTGGAAATCAGGCAGAAATCCCATGTGATGACTCCCGAATTCCCAGTCACAACCCCCAAGAGAGAGCTATTGTAAGAAGACAAGGAGAGAGCGAAGCTAGTGTACTTGGCAGGTTTCAGCATGAGACTCTCCTCTCCTTCATCATCAGTCATCATCCGCAGGAGTTGATGGAACCCAGCAACATTGCTTTTGCATCTCAGGTCGAGTTGAATTAGCGTGGAGAAGGGCTAGGAGGGGAGGAGAGGGAGAGGAACCTATCAAAGACTTTCAGGACTTGCCATCCTGTCTGCTCCCTTTTCTTCCCCCTCAGATCACTTTTATACTGAGAGGGCCTTAAAGTGAATGAACGCTGCTAGCGCTAATTAAGCTGGCGAAGATGGCGCAGGCCTTGGCACCAGCAGAAAGCCAGGGATGAAAGCTGTATTAATGAATCACAATGCCGTGACAACACTGATGAACACTGATGATTACCTCCAAGGAGATAAAAGATGAGGTCTGAGAAAAAATACGAGTGCTTGACTGAGCTGAAGAATACCCAAGTGAGGTTTGGGCTCAATGAACTTTCTCACCCTACAACAAATGGAGGAAGTGTTTTCTGTGAGTGTGTCTGTATGTGTTCTCCAACAGCCCTGAGGTCAAATGAACATTGTATAATATTGAATGAGTAACTCGTGAATTCATTCCATTCAATGAAAACTCCAACATTTGATAAAATCTGCTCATTATATTATCTTATCTCTGTTTAATCCAGGTAGAGAGAGGTAGACTCATGGTGTGTTTAGTCGAGCCCTTGTTTGTGCCTCTCATGTTTTATAATTATATTCAAGTTTCAAAGCTACGTTTTATTATATATTTTTGGTATGCTAGCCACATGGCTCTATGGTTGGCAATGCTCCACCATCTTTGTGACTGAAATAGCTCAATGTAGGATGGATTCCTCTTACATTTGCACAGCCCTGCATGGTCCCCGGGGTTTGATTCCCATGACTTTCGTGTTTCTTTGCCATGATATTTTGAAGAGATATCAGAGAGGATGAGATGTGATGACTTTGTTGAACGCTGAACTTTTCATTTAGCGCCACCAAAAGGTCAAGATTTTGATTTATCTAACACTGACTCGCTCAGAGATATAAATCTAACCCGCCAGATGGTTTGTTTCACAGAACTATCTGAAAAGCCGTCATTTTCAAAACTACTTGGCAGGTGATTGGATGAACATTTTGTGAACCAAACTCTTGTCGAAGCCAGATGGGAGAAGAGAGAAAACATATTTCATCAAGAAAAGCCTTCAATTCTGATACAACCTCGTCAGGAGCCACCATTGTTGTTTCGAACAAACAGTCGCTTCTCTATGTTGCCTCACACACACCTACACCATGCCTGTAGCCGCCAGAAGCTCCTCCCAGAAACACAGATTGGTCTGTCCTCTGGCGGATGCTAAGCTGGCTCAAACCAGAGATAGTTCAGAACAGAGACGTGTCACGTAGGTTTCACCACTGCCCCGCCCCTTTAGGAAGACTGGCAGCAGGTCCTGAGTCCATTAACTCCAATGGGAGAAGTAAACCTGAACACAGATTATGACCGATTATTTTGCTCCACAGTCACCAAAGTGAATATTAGACCCATTTTTCACAACCCACTTATGTTCCCAACATTCTGACACTGAAATGGCATTTTTCAGAATCAAATTCAATTTGATTGAGATCTTTTTCCGTCTCAGCAACACACTCTCCAGATCTGGCAACTGACGTCAACAAATTTATATAATGCTGAATATAATCGTTAGCGGCGTAAATATCTAATATTAGCGAGAGAACATATGAATACATTATAAAAACATAATCCAATGTACTTTCTTCCATCCCCACATCTACACTCCCAAACGAGGTGGGCGGATGGGGGAGTGAGGCGAACAGGTCATTACCACGCCCACTTGGAGACGGGAAGGGTTTTGCCTGAGTAGAAAAAACTGGAAGCAAAGGAAAGCTGCTCGAGTTTATCAAGATAACAGATAAAAGAGAAAGCTCCTCACCAATCCAAGTTGCCTTTTTGGACAATGCGTCTTGTTAGCTAGCAATCAATACCTTTTAACAGTCAGATGTGTTTTGTTCAAAGTTAAAAGATGTTGTGTCTTCAGTGAAGTTGACACAGCATCTGTGGCCACTGGGCTCAGCTGCTGTTTGTCAAGTTTCATTTCATAACTGATTGTTAAGAGCTGTTTCTACATGTTGAATTCACTCCTACAGCATGTAAATAAGGCTACTTTAAAATACATTGGCGAGCAACTTTGACAGTGCGAGGCTAGCTGTTTCCTGTTCTGAATTGATCAGTGTGAAATGGGAAAGCCTGGGGGTTGTTGTGTTGTGCAAACAAACCTGCTGACCCTGTAAGATACAGTGAGATGCTGTATAATGAAGAGAAAAGCCATCTCCATTATTCAGCATACAACCATTCACCAACATAACACCTTACATCAGCTCATCACCTTCATGGGGAAAAGGCAACAAAACAGGATAAAATAATCGAACAAAGACGTCAAGCAAATGGACCCGAAAACTACTATTTAAATGTCTAGCACGAACCTTCCCTGTTCACTATCAAGTGGAAAATATGATATCATCCCAGAACGCTACAAACTTGCAGTCTAACTTTTATTTTAATTAAGTGGAGAAACTATTGGTGAATAAGGTAAAACATTTAACCAATAAATACCATCGTGAAACTCCCCCAGTTGATAACTTAAGGTAAATTAAAGAGAAATCTACAGGCGCAAATAGACACAAGTATTCAAATAAAGCCCTTAATGTGTATTTTAGATGTTTTCTGTCCACTAGTCTGAAAGAACACGTTTTATAGAAGCAAAATAGCCCAAAATCTCAAAATTGACCAGTATGAGAAAACAACGTTTTTGTCTTAAAGCATTTGCACTAATTAAGAAAGGTTTAAGTACTACTTGGTTAGTCAATCATATCTTCTTGCTGCACGTTCTACATCCAGTTTTAGAGTCACAGAGCAGTTTTCCCTCCACATTCAGGCCAGTATAGCATGACACATACAGCTGAAGAACAGCTGAGATTATGAAATCAGGCCGGGTCGGGTAGACATAACGTGCAGGCCTGTTTGCGTTCTTGCTGTGCAGGCAGGATGCGGTGGTGTCTCGGGGCCAATCTCGCCATCTATTCAGGGAGAGGAGGCAACAGAAACCTCCACCCGCCAGGGGAACCGGACAGGATGTGCCAAATACAGCCTGCGTCGCTTGGTTATTCAGCTGTCACTAACAATAGGATCCTCGTTTAGGGCTTTGATTCATAAAGAGAGAGTGGGGGATATTTGGGGCATTGTTCAGAGACAGGGATTTTTGAATGCGGCCGGACACGATTTCCTCCACATACTATTGTTGGGGTGGGCCTGGTAAACAACTTAGCGTGAAGTTATTTTTTGTCCTTAAGGTCATGACACACTAAGCTGACAGTGGACCCTGAGACTCTATGAGGGCATCATTTGGCTGTTGTTGGGCAATCATCATCAAGCAGCTGATCTGTACAACTTGAAACCTTTCTTTTGTTTGCTAGTGGGTGCAGGTATGACGACAATTCTGTAAAAGTTGTTGACATTTGTCCCAGGTTAATCTTGCAGGCATTGCATAAAATATGCCGCAGAATATATTCCATAGTCTTTTTATTTAACATTTCTACCTGCAGTTCACTTCTGTAAGGAGACATGAGAACACCAGGGTAGGGAGTGAGGGATGAGGAGGTAAGGAAACATGAGAACACCAGGACACACATGGCAAACTCTGTCAAGCTACATATTAGGCAAAGTGAACATCTTTTATTCTACATAGCTGTCCTCAGTCTCATCTGCTTAACTTGGTCATGGAGGCATCAACATGTAATAGAGATGTTAAATTAACAGTGAAAACTCATCATAGCTTAATTTAACATCAGTGTTCATAATTACACTTCATGTTTACTTCTCCTGATCTTTACCTCCTCTAACAAGGTCCATAGGGGCATCTCAATAAATAAACATATTTGATTATATTATATATATATATATATATATATATATATATATATATATAATATAATCAAACATGTTTATTTTATATGTTTATATATATATATATGTGTGTGTGTGTTATATTATACTGAATATTATTCGATGATATAAATATTATATTATACTGAATTCCCTGTGAGGGTGAGAAAAGTAAGATGTCCTGACGTGTTCGTCAAAGTGTTATTTACTGCTTTTTTCATGTTGGAATAAATGTAAAATTTTTAACTGCAAAGTAATAATGCATGTTTGATACTTACATTTGTTTTGCATTAAATCATACTGGGACATTTGCTGAAATTGATTGGATGGCCCTACCTAGAACATTTTTCACCAGCCGCCACTGCAATTAGTCGCCTAAAAGAGTCAGAGTTTTAACAGAAGATAGGCCATCAAGGCTCGTCCTCCTCCGCCCCATTGAGGTGTTGAGAGCCGTAGGGCTGTGGGGATAAAAGCTTTTCAGTCTCTTGAGCAGCTCTGTGAACGCAGCTGGCAAATGAACATCTTTCTCTGGCTCACCAATGTGCTGCGTAGAGCATTGGCAGACCCATCTGGTGGGAAGGAGGGACAAAAATGAAAAAGGGCAACATTTTCTAGCATGTAGGGCAGGCAGCCTTTATGGCACTGCATCATGTCTTCTCAATTTCAAGGGCCACCCTAAAAGTTTATTTTATTTTTTACACAAGATAATAAATTGTGTGCACAAAATTGTACGCACAAACAGGATTTTTCACCGAAACCTAACTAACTGGTTTTGTTGCCTGAACCTAACGTTAGGTCTGTTGCTTAAACCTAATGTTATATTGTTTCAGTGGTTTCCATCACATAATGCGCTATTAAGAGACCACAAATAACAAACAAAGGCACTCGGATAAGGCAGACCTCCGCCAAGGCCATTTCCATGATTGAAAATGATGACTGCATTCACCCTGTGATTGCGGATCTGCTCTGAAATTAAATGGGTACTCATTGGTCCATGCGGCACCGTTCCATCAACTTTCATGAAAATAATTTTTTCTGTCACCCTGCTGAGAAACAGACTCACAAACTATCAAACGGTACCACAAACATAACCTCCTTGGCAACTGGCAACAAGTTCACACATATTAGGATGCGTGGTTCAATGAATTCGCTGCTGTATATAAATATACACGTACCATTGAATGGAAATGACTCGCTGTCAGGTCCACACTCACACACAGTGTATGTGTAGAATCAGATACGATAGTGTGAAAGAAGGCAGGCTTAGCCTTGGGTAAATATGACTGTTTCACTTTGAAATCTGGCTCACGACCATGGATGTTGCCGACACGTTATTGATCAAACAAGGAAGTCAGAAAAGCACTTTCTTCTCTCAACGATGAACGTAAATGAGAAAAAGAAGTTCTGCACCTTTCGACTCGCTCTCAGACAAAAAGGCTTTGGCCTTGTGTCCGTTCTCTGGAAGGCGTACATGGCCGCCAAGAATAGGAAACATCGAATGTGGACAGAGCCAACTTTGATGACTAACCTCGCTCCCCGGCATCTCTGCTCGTCTTCTCTCTCCATCTCCCTTCTTACCGGCTCTCTCTCTCACCGATGTTCACTCACATGCATATGTACATTGTGCTATTTCGGCCTTCTTTTTATAGTTTCATGTTGAGTCAGGTATCACTGTCTGAAGGTTAGCAGTATTTTGGCTAATGCTTGTAATGAGACGGTCTACTCTGCTGGTCACCTGTTACAGCTTTAAACGACCGATTGTCTAACCCAGGCGTCGGAAACCTTTACTATCCAAAGAGACATTCTGCCCTGTTTTCCACCAAATAAATTGAGTTTGGAGCCGCAAAAGCTATTTGATATCATAGCTTATAAAGTTGTATATAGTTATATTATACATACAAAACTATAGTTTGTTGTATTTATGAAATTATAGAACAAGAATAAAGACAATTCTTGACATTTTATTGCTATTTTCAGTCACACAGTATCACCTCAAACTCCAAGATAAGAGGTGTTCCCTTTGGAAGATTGTCCACTGTGCAGAAAACAAAATTTAAATAACTGCTATTTATTTCCATGTTATTTTTTGTCAAAGCCTGAGGCCATGTCCACACTACTACCTCTTCATTTGAAAACGCATATGTTTTGCGATTCGCCACGCCCCTATCACGTGACCCTTACCCGGAAATTCACAAACAACAACAACATTGATTACCGATCGACTACCAGGTTAATTCAACATGGACAACTGATTACAGGCGTTACTGACCTTGTTGTCTTTACTAGCAGCTGTTGTTCAGTTAAAGTCTGCATCATTACGGAGGAAGCAGCTGTTATTGGAGCGATTAGCGAGCGGCGTGTCCAGCGGCGTTATCAGACCTACGGAGCGGACGTCTGAAGTCACGGTTTGTGGCTTTGAGGAGGTCAGCCACAAAACGGAGGACTTCCCTGTCCTCAATAATGCTTATTTTGTTCTGCACAACTATTGTGAAGTCCGCAGATAAAATATAAAGGAAGAAAAGCAGTAGTTGCTCTTCAGTAGGACAGAGACTTCAGCCACCAGCAGAGCTACGAGTGAGAACAACGAAACTGAGAGGAAACAAGTGAGAGACGTGTGTTGACCACATTTATAGACCCATAATCTAGTAAACTATTATGTGTAAGTGTTAATATTAAAGTTAATTTCATGTGTGAGAGAGAGATACAGCAAGACCCGCAGCGCTGTAACTAAGTCTGAAAAATAAAACTTCTAAAACTTTCCACGAAATGTGTGTGTTTGAGTTCATAGAGGAAGATTTTAGAGAAGATCTTAAGTATCAAACACGACCTTCCATTATTAAAGACTACTTTATTACTCTGTCGTATTTTTTTAAACTTAGCAACCAATCTACTTCCTGTTTACACCGGCACCCACCATCATGCCCAGTGTACGTGATATTCATTTTCAGGCGTTGTAGTCTGGACAGAGATCATTTCGAAAACGATGCTGAAACGCCGTGTGAACGGAGAGTGTATTTTTTTTTAACACGTTTTACACACTACTAGTGTGGACGTAGACCAGGGGTGTCAAACTCATTTTCACTCTGGGGCCACATCAGCATCACGGTCGCCCTCAAAGGGCCGGTTATAAATGTAAGACGGTGTAAATGTAACTACTCCTAACATATTTAGTTTAGTTTCCCGGGATATCTGTGACTTCCTCAACACCTACTAAGCAGAAATGGAGGTTCTTTTTTCCATGGTTAATGGCGGACAGTTGAACGGCTTTCAGGGCGATAAGCCACGCCCCCTCTCCGGCGCGTCCAGTGCGAATGAACACAAAATAGCCCCCAGCGAGACCGGCGGCGCATCTCATAATTTCAACCATGGGGATATTTTTATTTTCACATCTAACTTTTCATTTTTGTAAAAAAAAAAAAAAAAAAAGAATTTTAAATCTTTTTTTTTTTTTTTTTGCTGGGGGATTCGCGGGCCACATAAAATGACGTGGCGGGCCGCGGACCGTATGTTTGACAGCCCTGACGTAGACTCAGGGAGCTGCAACAGAGGGGCTGAAGAGCCGGAGCGGGTTGCCGACCCCTGGTCTAACCCATGGCCAGACCAAGAGAGTAGAAGGTCTAATGCAGAACTCACCTCAGTTTATAGTATACTTTTGTAATGCAAATTCCATAACAAGTTTGGTAAAAGCTACCTATTGACATGCAGTGAACCGAAGGCAGAATGCAATCGTTGCGTGTTTCGTTGCGAAAATAAGTGTTTCTGTTTGCAAAAAGAAGCCTGATTGTATAGAAGTCTATGAGAAAAATACTCTCACTTACTTACTTCTCTCTTGATTTATTCCCTCAGTAAACATTGTAAACATGAGTTTATGATCTCAATCTCTAGTTTCAAGTATTCTTCAATACAGCATGATGTTCATTTAGTACATTATGGTCCATTTAGAGTCACAGAGACCATAACGCAGGGTATGCTTTAGGGCGGGGCTACACGGTGATTGACAAGTCTCACACAGCAGCCAGGTACTTTTAAACATTTAAATTTGGATATCTTCAGGTTTTGGGATATGCACAAATATCTCAACGCCGTCATGGGGGTGTTTTACATTGATCGAAGTATGCAAGGCTGCATGTAAACGGGAATCTCAGTAGAATATTTATTTTCATCAGCAATGTCAACAGCTTAGGAGGAATATTTTTTTTTTTGCCAGAAAACAGAACATTTTGTGCATGTTACTGCTCGTGAAGGGTGCTGCTTGTAGTTGCATTACTTACAGGCGGCCCTGTGCCTGCAGGCTGCCTGATCTGAAATCAGTCGACTGCTTTGTCATGATACGCCTCTCACACAAATTGGTTCCCTCTGTGCACATGTATCCGGCCACAGGACACAAATAACTAGATGCAGCTCCCTGTAATAACATATACTGGACAAAAAGGGCTAGAATTAGGGAGGGAGGAATAAAATCACTACTTTCATCTCGCCTGCTGGGGCTGTCGTGCTCTCAAAAAGCCTTTGGTTGGGAATTTAGAAATGTTGCTATGCCTGTGGGGGGAGGGAACTTACGAGGGCACAATAACACACATGCACACATAGACATTAGGCCTCTAGTGCCCCGTGGGCATTCACAGGGGGTCGCTTTTCTCAGGCTGCAATTTGGAGTGTTTCAACCTCCAGGCCTTGCACCATTCTATGTCGCTAATGTTGGGTGACTCAAGGTCAGTCAATGAAGGGGAATGTTAAGTGAGACGCTGAACCCAGACCTGCTCCTCAAACGGTGTCTGTGCTTCCTTTTATGCGTTATACATGCTGCTGTTTGCACAGCAGGACAATACCTCCACCCACAGAATCAGGTTATGGATTCTGGCGCTCGGTCAGTAATTAGATGGAAGTCATGTTAAATTGCACACATGAGTGAGAGAGTACTTTATTACTAAGCAACGATCGAGCAAACGTTATGCACGCGTCGTTACATGCATACATGTCCTTTTTTTCTTTTTTTAAATAAACTTCCGTGTTCACAGGAAACAACTTGGTAAGGTTTAGGGAGAAATGGTGGTTTGGGTTAAAATAAGTATGTTTATTATATAGTCAGGTGTGATATGTAAAGTTACGTAACATTACGTAAGTTAAAATAAGTCGGTGTTTCATTTCACGTGGAACACAAACACCGGTCTTCTGTGTGAGAGTCCTGTGTTTTTTTGACCCATCAATCCATCATCTCCGATCTCCACCCTTAGGTGGAGATTGTGGGTCTTTATTCTACTCACTTCTTTATCCCGCTTGAATAATACTAGTGCATTTGGAAAATGCAGAAGCTTAAATTGTGGGAAATATAATGTTCTTTCAGTGGAGCCACTGCGCTCAACATGGCAACCCACCCAACGTAGCAGACAACGTGCTGTCTGACACGCCCACCATGGCTACAACTCTGCCCGCAGCGTTTAGCTGATCCCTACTGATTCAAACAGGGCTAAAGCAATCGTCACGGCCCATTTCTCCACACCATCATTCTTGCTTTGTAAAAGAATACGAAACCCGAAACAGAGACTCAAATGTCCGACTCCTAACCCCTACAGGTTATTATTTGTTTTGTGTAAAAATTAAGCTTAACACCTACAAATACACTAACTGCAGAGTGCAGATACATGAATACCTGCATGACGGGATGCTTCGTCATTAACGGACTATGCATATTGTCAAAATCAATGTAATTAACACAATGACAAGAACAAACTCTCAAGAACCAGTCACACATATTTATATGACAACAAAGCATGACATCAATCCAGCAAACCTGCTAAAACACATATTCCACCGCACACTAAAGAGCACCATTCAAATAGTATTCACATCAGAGGGAACAATATTAACCATATCATATAAACGACACCATAGAACAGTTAACACAGTAGTAACGCTACTGCAGATGTAAAAACACTTCACTTACCAAAGCTGCTGTTCACTGTCCATCCTCCCCAGTGAGCACTAACCCGTATTTCAACGTTGATTTCTGGTTGAAATTGGTTCTGAACGTCTAATCCTGTGTTCACACCAAACGCGGCGAGAATTATTCGTGTGAGTAGATTACATACAAAGTCTATGCACAGACGCGATGAGACCGGAGTGACGCAAATTTGCGATGGCGCATAAATTTGCGTCAAACGCCAAAACCCGTGAGTTGAAATTTGGTGTGACTCTGCAGCGCGATAGCCTATCAGCGTAGAGATGTTTCTCCTGTCATCACTGACTGCCGTTGTTGAATCAGGAAATAAATACTGTAGCCGTCTGTGTTCACCCAGAGCTCTATATCTCAGATATCTCATATCAATAGAGACCGGACCAAACTATGTGTATAAATGTGTGTGTAAACCATATGGTACAAACAATGAATAGACGCTGCCGTATTTACGTCTGACGTCATGTTGAGTGTTGATGGAGCTGCTACAATGTTAGCATAGCCTAGCACCGATCGGTCCGAGCTCCATTGAGAAAAGTATTTTAAAAGTGATTTGCGTGTCCTCTGGCCGGAGAGAACTAACAAAACATGAATAGAGGTCGTTTTTTCAATGGTTGATGACCAAACCGTTTAAAATGCGGTTACAACATCGTGTCACAAAACACCAATTTGTTTTAAAATATTGATGGTTTCTTCAGTTATGTTATTAGATACTTTGACAAATATACTTGGACAGATTTTACGTTCTTGCAGTGTGCGGTTTATGGCCGGTTGAGAGTTGGAGGGGGTCTTGCTGTAATTGTCCTGGTGTGGAGTTTCACGCACCTCATTTTCTGGAAAAGATGAGGGGAGGGGGGGCATGCATGGCCCCAAAGCCAGGAGGACTTTCCAGCAGGAACAGAGGCCCTCTCTGTCTCAGCTGCATCTGGACTGAAGCAGAACCGACTAAACAAGGGCCTCCAGCCAGGGCAGGTAACGTAGAGTTCAACAGGAAATAGAGTTCAGAGACGTGGAAGGGGCTATTTGCTGTGTCTGTGTCCCACTGTCGGGTCTTGATTGTAGCTTGTTTAAACCCAGCTCATTTGTGTTCGTACAGGCAGTAAAGTGGCCGTGGCATTGTTAAAACTAAAATAAATGGGTTGTCATGTGAGGTTTTGGGATTTGAATTGTAAGGCAATGATGGGTAGAGTAGCCAAGTACTGTACATTGCAAAAAATAGTTACCAAATTTAAGTCACAGTAGGCATCAAAATAACTGAGTGAGAGTAAATAAAAACACTTGCACACCACTGTCTTTTCCTCCCAAATATTTAGTTTGATGTGAAAATGACTGAAATAATATCTATAATGTATAGTTAAAAAGTGAACAGCTGTATTTATTAGTGATGAGCTAACCTGCCACATATGCAATGTATTACATCATAATTTGACAATAAATCAGTCAATGATATAATAGCCTAATTATATATATACATATAGTTTGTATAACAGTTATTAATAGTCTGTTATGTCAAAAAGTAAATATAAAGAGTCAACATGCAACAGTATCTTTAAACTTTGATCTTGCCAGTATAGATGTCCTGAGTGGCAGTTCCTAGTCTGACAAATCACATGAAGACAATAAAATGTCTCATATCAGACTTTGGCTAATTTGGAGATATTGATATTGACCTATTAATTAACGGGCGTGTTCACTTTGACTTGAGAAGCATAAATCCACACCGTTTAAATATTTACATGAGAATAAGCAGGAGCAGACCGTTTTAAAACATCACATACTGTATATCTTGCTAAACTTATTAGCATTAACACAACAGACACGCCTGGTTGTCGAGTGCACTGACTTCAGACCAGTGTTCACAACCACAGGCTGCCGGCTCTGTTTGAAAGCCCTAACCTTAACGTACTGTGGCTTCAGCCATGCTGCTTTAAGCAGAGTCATGTTGAGGCGTGGCTGCGGTAGTAAAACCTGCCTCTTAACAGATCATCAATGCATTCAAATAGTAGTGAGTAAAAGTACCGAGAGGAATGTATCCAAAAAGGTAACAGAGTAAAAGTTATGATTTTTAGTAAAAAGTAAAGTAAAGTAAAAAGCATTAAAACTACTCTGACAAGTACAATTTACTCTAAAAAGTTACTTATATGCATAATGGAGTAAATGCAAATACTTATTTGATACACATAGTGTGTTTGGGCTTACTTAGGTGTAGCTAATATGTATCAGTCATGGCTGGATTACCAACAGGGAAAAGTAGTGGCCCCAGACCCCAGGAGCCATTTGCCTTCATGGTGCATATTCCCAAATGAATGCATTTAATCAAATTTCAATCAGCAATCTTATGCCTTGTTAAAGCAGCACAGTTCATCAAAATCTATTTTAAGAAGTATACTTTTCCTCAGTGACAAGTTTACCTGACTATGCAGCCAAGATGAGGACTGAGACTTCCCCCAAGATTACAAAGTGTATTACATTAAATACTTTAAACAGGGTATTAAAAACACAGGAAACCCAGTCCATGTAATATAGCCAAAACAGTAAAAGGTAGGTAGTGTTCTCCTTCAGTGTGTGGGAACTCTGATTTAAACACCAAGCTAAACCACAGTCAATGAAGACAGAGTCCTAGTAAGTTTCACTCTGTTCCGAATGTTGTGGTGAAAACTGAAAATAAGACAAAATATTCAGTCTTGGTTGTAAATACAAACATACATCGATCATTTGTACATCACCAAACATTCATAGAAACTACTGGCATTGCGCCAAACTTTATATAATGAACAAACTTATTCAAGTGACCCATCAAACCCATTATGTCAAGAAATCTTTACCGATATAAGATGCCCACCATGTCCAATGTCAACTTCACTAGCTTAGGCCCCCACCTCGGCCGGAGCGAGCCTCCGTCGGTTGTTAGGAGTGTTGAGGAATGGTTGATGGAGATTTGGCCTGATGCGGTTTGGGGGAGGCTTAGCTGAGGATCAACTGCGGCTCCCGGGCCTTGCAGACCCCCGATCTCCATGGGATAGGAGCATGATGACTATGGGGGGAGATAACCATTAACAAGAGGGAGGGAGGGTGGGGTGCAGAAAACGCGAGTGTGCCGAGGCTTAGAGTTGGTAGGTAGTTATAGGAGCGTGGCCGGAAGTGGGCGAGTGGCTGAGGTGTGGTCCTGCTCCTGAAATTCAGCTAGGTTTTATCTCCAATAAATTAACTTACGGCATTACTTCTAGGATGCGAGCGGATTACTCCGCTGAGTATGCGGCTCTCTACCGAAGCTACCAAACCGGAAGTGATAAAACCCGGAAGTGATGTCATGGCGTGAATAGAAAACCAACATTACAATAACCATCTTTCCGTCTTGAAATAAGCACAAAGAAATGATCTAAACAAAGTAGGAAAATGCCTTTAAAGGCAACACAAGGTACATGTCCAATATACTTCATGCAACAAATTACAGTAGTGCTACAGGACGAGTGGTCGTAGCCGCAGACAGAGAGGAGAAAGTAATACTGGGACAGAGTACTCACCACGCTCTGGTGCTGCCATCAGGCCAGAACTTTCACTTACACTTGTGAAATATCAAACCCCAATGAGCAGATAACACAGCAGACAGTATCTTTCTTACAAGCAACTCTTTATTTCAAAGCCTCATACTCATACCAACAACATCTAACTGAGATGTCAAACAGTATTAACGCAGGACTTCACATCCTGTGAACCAGCAGCTATGCTGAGTGGGCATCGCTCCCCCGTGGTGCAGTAGCATGGAGCTGTCAGCTTGTGCAAAAAGCTTTGGCCTTTATCCTCCAGTCACAAGCACTCATTCGCTTTAATCTGCCTTGCCGAACAAGCTGGGTCAGAACCCCCTACACCTGAGAGACCAGGTCTTGTTCCTTCCCAGGCAACTGGGATGTGTAGTCAGCAATCTTCTGCCATCACCTTGAGAAAAAAAAAAAAGAAAGAACCCACGCCCAGGCCTCCCCGTGCAGTGTTACATGATAAGGTTAATTTGAAAAAGGCAGGGGAGCTCGGCCCCTGCAATGCTCCATCCTCTCCACCCGGGGCTCCGTACCTCCAGAGACCATATCAAGCTATTCACTTTGAACTGGTTCAGTCTGCACCCTAATGACCCTACACATGTCTTGACACAATCTGTGTCGTAGCCCAAACCAATGCATCTCTGCCTTTGATGTTCCAGCGGGAAAAATGTGAGAAGTCAGCTGAGTGTTGTTGTTGTTGTTGTTGTCGTCGATGTCCAGATGGGGATGTCACTGATGAGGCGAGGTGTGGGGGCGAGACTGTCATCACTAGCATCAGTTAGCAGTTGTAAAGGCACAGGGAGGAGACGTAATGGTTTGGTTGGAGTATGTGTGTGTCTTTGGAGAGGACGGGGAGGATGGGGGGGGCTGTAAGGAGGTCCCAGTGGAACTGATTATCCCCATTTTAACTTACGAGAGGGGGGGCAGGAAGCAGGGGTGGAGGTGGCGGTGGTGGGATGCTGTGGCTGTGAACAGCAGGCTAATTAATTACACATTGGCTTGTGGGAATATTCTGCCTAAATGCCAGTTAGGTCCCTGTGAGGCGACACACTTAACAGCTCCGGTGCAGCACACACAGAGACACACATTCAGTAAATCACAGACGCTTACAGTTAGCGGTGGGAGCAAAAACAATTTTCCAATGTAATTTATGATGTGATTAATTGCACATTCTGCCGTTTTGGAAATCTGTTAAAAATCACCTGTTTTGTCAAATTGATATTTCAAGATATTTACTTAAAGCCTTTACACAACGACACAAAAATGCAAACTGTTTATATCGGCAGCGCTAATGTTGAAGTTATCTATAATCTACTATAGTTGCTATAGCAATTGCTATAGCAATTTTTTATTTTTATTCTTCAACGTAGTATATCATATGTTCTTTTGAGGTATTGTAAACAGTATTGGGCATTAAGGCATTACTACCATTAGGCCCCAGGCAACAGGGGGCAGAGTCTATAAAACGGGGTGGGGAGTTCACCTGGTCCTCTCCTCCTGAACTCAGACACACCTGAGGATGCAGCTGAGGCCAGCCTTTGTTTGGTGACTGATGTGGTGGGCTCTCTTTCTTTCCTTTTATAAATATGTATAAAAGCATGATTTTAAGAGTGAAATTGTAGAAACATGATGTATTATTTTTATTAAATCAAAGGTGTGTGAGATAATGGTTAAGAATATGTTATCTCCTAGATTCATGTTTGGTGAGGGACTAAAACTTGGAGTGATTGCTTCGGCACATCAGCCAAGAAGAAAGGTATGCTTAAGTAGAACAGAGATGTTTTTACATAGGTTTTTAGTCCCCTGAGCACAATATTAACATGGTTCTTATAAATGTAGATTCCAATCACCGGCATGTCTTCAAATAGGGGAGGAGACGGTGTCCAGTCTGGACAGGTAGATTACTTATGTGTACATTGTTTGTGTAAAGGTTCCTTTTTGTATGATGTATTGTTTCTTTTCAGTTTCAAACAAAGACACTAGAGGATTTCAAAGCTGTATTCTGTTCACACCACAAGTATGCAGGTGAAGACACTCTTATTCCTGACTCTTCTACAGCTTTTCCAGATGATAGGTTTAGGTATGCACCAAGACAGTTAGCAATTAGCAGTGTGCCAGCAAAAGCAGGAAATGAGATGATTGCTTGCTAACAATGCTTCAAAATGTTTTTAATAATCAACTTGGTTTCATGAGGAAGGCCAAGCATTTAACATGGGCAGCGAAATAGAGGCATTAACAAAGCAGAAACTTTTTTTTTCAAATTCCTTACAGCTCCAATTTCTGCACACTTTTAAATTGCACATGTAAACAGGTGGATGAAAATGTACACAATGAACGTAGCTTGACTCTTATTTTTGGAGCTATTGTACTGCTATGTACACGTTAACATTAATTATAAAATGGCCTGAGATATTCTATGAAGTTCCTTGTCTTTAGAGGACTCTCCTAATAACTTACCCTCTGTTAATCTAGCATAATTCATGTTAAGTGCTATGGGAAGAAAATGATTGAGATGTCAGTGTGGGAAAACCTCTCATCCTGCTCATGCTGTGAGGGGATTTCGGAGAGGATGTTGCTACTTAATCATTGTATGGAATTATGTATGAGGGCTGCGTTGTGGGTTGCAGAGCTATAATGCATGTCAGCTGCCTTGCCGGTCGATGTTGCCAGTGTTTCGAAGATCCTTCCAGGAGCCCATGTAAATTTTGTTTGGAGGAGATGAGTCATTTGCAATATGCAAAACTAATTATAACTATAATTCTGGGATAAGTGTCGATTGCCACATCACACTTTTCTCTCCTTCACCCACAGCGAGGCCTACAAGCTGTCTTGCGGTATCAGACGTCCCCTGTCTGTGGGCGTGCTGTTCTATCGGTAGCCCGCATGTCTGGAGGGTCCACATAAGTAGCCTCACCTCCTCCGGTGCCAGGTTCCCTTAGCATTAGCAGACTGTTTGTTCAATACTGATGTCATTCATATCCTCCACCACCGCCTGCTGTGGCTCAGCACAGCGGGCTGAAGCTAATGGCTCTGCTCTGTGCGTGTGTGTGTAGGTCTACACATGGTAAAATACAGTATCTGTATCAGAGTAGTGTGTCTTCAGCAGCACATGTTCCTGTGTGTATACTTTGAGCATTGACATGTTAACTGTACGTGCATGTGTGTATTTGTAGAACATTTCCTGTCTCTTGTCTGTGTCCGAATGCATACGTTCTGCTGCAGAGTCCAAATCAGACATAGGAAAATAAAATGAAAGGGAAGGCAGACGCAGCGGAATGGCAGAGCTCCCCAGAGAGAAGTCCAGAGTGGATCCGCCTCAGATTCTCACCATATGCTACTTCGGCCCTCGTCGGGTTAGACTGTGGAGTCCATACACAATCCCCACATGGCTCCTAGCATGCCATGTCGTCATGCTGCCTTTCCCCAATACCCTCATATGAATGTGTGCATTTGTGTGTGAGTGGCTGTCTATTTGGAAGTGTGAATTAAAGTGTTTTTTTTTGATGATCTGACAACATACACTTTTTCTGCAATAAGGCCTACGCACACAAAAATGCAAAATACTTGCCCGCAATTATTACATGTGCTAGGCTTTTACTGTGAAAAGTAAAAAAGGAAGAGGAGAGGATCTGTTAAGCGCTAAGCGCTGCCTTTATTAAGGAGTAATAAAGCCTTTATACCCACATCTCCTACAAACGACTATATTTATTCAAGTTTCTCATCCAACACCACATTTTACAAGATTACATTTGATCACATCATGATAGCGTTATACTATACCTTCGCTCAATCCTCATTTTTACTGAATAGAGCCAGAACATAGACTGTATACCTGTATAAGAAATGGACGTCATCAAGACGTCACCCATTGGTTTGTGGACTGATGTTTTGAAGAATCGAGTTTGGCAATTTTGCCGTTGCCATCTTGGATTACGGCCGTCGCCATGTTTTTTTTCTTTGGAGCCAATAAATAGAAGTTACCATATTTGCAATGCTGAGTGACGTAGACACGCCGTATACGGCTCTGGTGGCAGCAGCGACCTGTCAATCACATTGTTGGTCAAATTATGGTCTATTTCACTCTAAATGGACCATAATTGACTGAATTATGAAATGAACATCATGCTGTATTGAAACTAGAGATTGAGACCATAAACTCATTTTTACAATGTTTACTGAGGTAATAAATCAAGAGAGAAGTCACAACTTTACTGAATGGAACCTCCTTATGTTGGCTGTTAGCTCCAGTGCAAACAACATTACTAGCTCTCCTGACGATTTAAACACAGAGTTGTTGTCCACAGCGATCGGCATATAGAAAGCATTAACGGTTCACATGGGTGCGAACAGTGGTGGGGGAACCATATGGATGAACTATGGCCCGTAACACCACTATTCTTGCATACACTGCAAACAGGAACCTAATTCAGCATACCTTTAGCGGTTCAAATTTGTCAAAATGTGAACAAATGTAGGCTAAACATAATTATTGCTCTATTTAGTACATGTTAAAACTTAAAGAGCTATGTAGAGGTTTACATGATGGTTACACGGTAATTGTTGCAGAGCTCTGCACAGATATGCTGGAGCTTCAGGTGAGGCCTTGCAGCCTTTAGTGGAAAAAATAGCATAAGAGAAACTACCTTCTCAATCTATCTTCACCTTTCATGGGGAAAAAGGCTTCTTTTGCCAACAGTGTACCGTGGTATTCATCATCCAGACGGGCTATGCCAAATACTGAAGGACTGAATGAAGGTGAAGGTTCTTTATTTTCCATTTGATCTCTCTCGAGTTGGAGCTCCACCACAGAAGGTCTTTGATATCCTGCTAAAGGATGTCTCGGAGGAAGCCTTTTATAATAAGCCAAGCTGGGTTGACCCTGAGAGCGATGCATGTAACTCGCTTCGAAGCCAGCCAGCATTCTCATTTTCACGCCTCTTTTTCCAACTAGGCTGGGGTTTCCTTTTGTCTCTCCGTGCTAGAGTCCGTTGGCCCCAGAGATCAGTGAGTACACTTTGTTCTCCGTGTAAAATATGGCTCTGCGGTAGGAAATATTCCTGCAGTTTAGGCCAAGAAATCCCAAGTCTTGAAAGTGTTCAGCTTGGCACAGAAACCTTTGCTGGAACTTTTATGTGTGTACTGTATGGAAAGGTTTTATATTTAAATTCAAAGCATTGACGTAGAATCTTACATGTTAAATATGGGGAGATAAGGGTGAGTGTAATAGTAGTGGTAAAAAATAGTTTTAACAGGCAATTTAAAGAAAAAAGAAGAAAAAAAGACAGGTCTTATTCTTGTATTTTTGATGTCTCTACTAGTTTCAGGATGTTTGCTGTTTCAAGTTATATATCGTCCAATGCACGACAATTTGAGAGAAGCTGTTGTTGGCAATGAAAAGCGTACAGTAATGAATAAAATAAAATAAGCTAAATTAATAAACCGAATGTACACAGGAATGTAGTAAGTGTATATGCAAATAAAAATATACAGAGATGGTTTGTAAAGCAGTGAACAAAACTATATGAAGGTAAAGTAACAGAGTGATCTCCAGAGCTCAAGAGTTCAACAGTCATCTGGCCTGTGGGATGAAGCCGTCATTGGTTTCTCTCCCTGAGCCCGGAGGTGCGGGACCAGATGCTGCAGTACCGTCTACCGGATGGCAGCAGGTAGCTGGGATGACGGGGTCTCTGATAATCCTGTTGGCCTTCTAACTGCACCGCTGGGTGTAGAGGTCCTCCATATATGGCAGCTCTGTCGTTGTCGGCGCTGCAACTGTAATAGTAATGCAGCCAATCAGGATACTCTCAATGGTGCACCTGTAAAAGTTGCAGAGTATCCTGGAGTCCATGTTGAACCACCTCAGCCGCTGTCTTTGTGTTGGTGTCTGTGTGGTGACACTGATTCTCTCCATCGTAGTCCCATTGATGGAGATGGGGGCGTGTTGAGACTGGACTGTGTTGCATCTCTCTTTTTCCAAAAAACGTTGTTTACTGTTTGTTTCTTCCTTGTTTTCATTCCGTTTAGTGTTTTCCTGCTTTCATTTTAAAGCTATATTTTTAGGTCACAGGTAAAAATTGTCAGACATTACAACTTACTGGTCCATATTTGATCAAGACATCCAGTTTGATGACACAACTTTTTATGTCAGTTTTGCGTTTCCCATGTTCATGGGAAAAAGTCCAACTGACACTGACTGTTACTAAGTGAATAAGAAAAAATGTCATACACTTCAGATCTCCCAAGGTGTAACATTGTTGTATTTTACAACTTGTTTTATTACTACTTTTATTAATACAGTAGTGAAAACTAGTCAGCAAGGTACCATGACCAGCATGCTAGGTAACATAGAATGTCAAAGCAACCTCAGTAGCCCATCAAACTACTAGCTTTCCGCAGACAAGCAAATTAGCTAGCCTCTTTGCTAACCGCACTGTGAGTTAACACCATTAATTCAAGATATATTTGTTCTATCCAATCCTGTCTTGTGACTGACATCAAATATATATGAAATTGGTTTGTGTAACACCGCTAATATAACATGTTTATTGTCCTTTTTCCTTTTTAAACCTGGACAAAGATGAAATCTGACATTTATTTTGTGCTTCTCCGTGTAAACAGTGAAATTGGCCCAGCAAAATGTATTTCAAAATACTGTAGTGAGTACTGTAGGGGCTAGTCAGCAAGGTACTATGGCCAGCAAGCTCACCACTAACATGCTAGGTAACATGCAAGCTCTAGACCACCTACATAGCAGCCAAAATAGCTGGCTTCCTTGCTGCTAACTAGCAAGTTAGCTAGACTGTTTGGTGACGGCACCAGGTGTTAACACAGTTAATTGAAGACATATTTGTTCTATCCACCCCTGTCTCTGCACTGCAAAGCTTTCCTCGTCCGTGTAGCGGCTTATTCTTCAACTTTATATGAAACTGGGTGGTGTAACACGACTAATATGAGAGCTTCCTCTACTTCTGTTTCTTCTGATTCTCCATTCCCTTGTACCTTGAGGGGGAGAACCTTCAACTCAGTTTCTGTTGACAACAGCTCAAATTCATGTATCACAGTTAAGCTCAGGTTCTGCCAAGTGGAGCCAATGCGGAAGTGTTTTAAAACTTGCATTCTCTCTACTGACCATAAGGGGGCGACTCCTCCGATTGTATAGAAGTCTAAGAAAATTACCCTACTTTTCACTTGATTTATTACCTCAGTAAACAATGTAAACATGAGTTTAGTCTTCTTCAATACAGCATGATGTTCATTTCGTAAATTATGGTCCATTTAGAGTCAAATAGACCATAAACTGTGATTACTGTGATTGACAGGTCGCTGCCGCTAACAGAGCCGTATACTAAGCAAAAGCTCCACCTATGCCTTTCTCTCTGTGAAGGAATCCACTAATTTCATCAGTTGGAGAGCAGTGAATAGATTTGGTTGTGCAATTTCACTGTTATAAAGGCATTATGAGAAAAAATGAAAATGGACTCTTAAAATGTCCAAGAATGTGTAATTTAACATATGTGCAAATGTCTGTGGTTTGAGCGTGGATGGAGCAAACTGCTACGAACTTGTATTATTTTTGTGTTGCCATCTCTGGTTTTGATACTTCTTACAGGAGTGTGACCCTGGGAGTATCTTTGTAAAGGGTGCACAGAACCGCAGCAGAGCTTTCCAGACTCCATGTACAGACTTGGGGACTGTGTGTATGTTGTGTGGGGTTTTGTGCGAGTGTGTTTGCAATCACTGGGACGCTGTAGAACCTGTCTTTGGTTAATTTGTGTCTGCAGTATGTAGGTGGAGCTCACCAGCAGAGACAGACGGATGGTGAATAAAACAAGAAAATGATGGTGATGTGGCTCAGCCATGTTGCCATATTGTTGATTTATTCTCCTTTTCAAGACCTTGAAGATTGTCTTGTTGTTGCTGCTGCTGTTTCTCGAGCACCACCAAAAACACTGCAATTTAACTTTCTTTTTCGTCCTCTGCGGTGATGGCCTCTGGATCTGCCTGCTGAAAGCTGCTGCTCCTTTGGGGAAACAATGCCGATACCTCGGCATTCTCTCGTAGCACAATGGGAAGTTGACTGAAAAGAGATAACCAGTTGTTTGATACTTGAGAAAACATGTAAACATCTGTGAGAAGATTTGCTTATGCCTGCAGCTACTGCACATTGTCAGCCTGGTAATAATGCTTCATCTCGTCCAGAGGCTTCAAAACGGAAGTTCACGACTACGTCCGCTTCTTACATGCAGTCTATGGTTTTAACCTAACCCAGTCACCAGAAAGAATGTTGGTATTTCAATTGGTTGGTTCCCAAACAATTTTAAACTCAGAGCAATCTGTAAATTTTAATCAAGATAAAGGTGCCTTTCATTTGGTTGCCTGTTAATGGCGTCATATCCCGTTTGTGCGCGCGTCAGCATTGTGGTTGTCTGACAGAAGATGATTGAGTGTTAAGTTGCATTTTATGATACACTTTTAGATCTCTGTAGTTTTGAACTTAATATTTTAACCATACGAAGGATTTTATTCATCGGACATCGAAATCTTGACTGATCAGAGAAACAAGCTGAGCAAGCGTTAGCGGCAGCTCAGCTCTTCGCCCTGCTATATTCAGTGTTTCTACCACTTTTAATGAGCAGGGAGGAGACCTCTGCAGGGAAAAGCTCCTGAGCGATGATCACTAAAGGAATCCTAAGCAGGAGAAGCTGACTGCAATGAAGACAACAACTCCCATGATCCCACGCTATACTTCATGAAGTCGCCACATTCTGTCTGTTGTTATTTATTTCATTCAGAATACAAATTACAAATTGTGTGTTTAGAGAAATGACTATCCATGCAAACTTCAAAATGAGCACATCTTTGCCTGAATTCCTGCTGTCTGCAGTAAAGTTGTGTCCATCTGCATTTACTGCCCTTTCCTGACTTTCCATCCATTCACAGAGCCTCACTACTCCTCCTCCAGTGCTATCTTCTGGATCAGAGCCAGGCTATCCCCCCCTCATCCCCCCCCCCCCCCCTTTGCCTCCTTCTCTCATCACAGGCTCCTTGCCTGTGGTGGGAGGGGGAGGGGAGGGAGGGGTGGGTGGGAGACAGGCATGGGGTGGGAGACAGGGAGGGGGCCGTCGCTCGTGACAAAGAAGAGCAGAAGCTCTGAGCATCGTGGGGCAGAATGAATGACCCTCAGCCGCCCCAAAGCCTGAGGGACTGTTGGCTCACTGATGCCTCTGTTCATGACGTCCAGACGCAGATGCTGCAAAAGTTTGTAGGGAGAAGACATTGCTGCCAGGGCGGCCCCCAGTAAACCTCAAGGGAGGAGAGAGGAAACGTGTAGGCCATCGCCGCACTGCAAGAAATGCAAATGACTTCACCTCTCTTCTAGATGTCTTTACTTAGAGGATCCGGGGGCACTGGCAGATCATATTGTACATTTTCATAGCTTTCTCTCAGTTTATTTATTTGGTATGTAGTTCACATGGTGGCAAGCTGGTAAGGGGTCACATCGTGGTCACTGCACTAGTGACTCGGACTGATTGGTCAAAGTGCACATAGTGAGGTTGGATCTTGGTTGAATTGAAAGGATTAGTTGTTAACTGATGAGTCAACAAAACAAAACTGCCACTTTTTTGATAACCGCTTTAAAGTTTGAGTCATTTTTCATGCCTAAGCTTGCCGGTGTCATCTTTAATATGTTTGTGATATGTGATAGCAAATTTAACATATTCGGGTTTTGGACAGTTGGTCAGAACTTAACGATCAATTTCAAAATAGATTTCTTTCTGACATTTCATAGACTAAATCATGATTCAGTTGATTGATGAAATGCTGAGCAGATCATGTCCTGGTGAAGCTACGGGCTGTAATGTGTAAATAAGCAGCTGGGGACAAATGAGAAAAGTGACTGTTAAAGACAGACAGCCGAACAAGTTGAAACTCCCTTCATTCTTAATTTTGCAACAGTTAGCACCACTTTGTAAAGAAAAAGCATCAGTACCAATCATTTTTAATGTTTTCAATATCTGCATATGGCTACTATACAGCATGGTTCAGGTCAAATAAATATTGTGGTTATGGCAAATTAACTATGATTAAGTTATGGTCAATGTTAGGCACTTAAAACTGTTTGTTAAGTTAGGGAAATATACTGATTATAGTATATTAAATAAAAAGAAGCATAGCTAATTTGCAGGTCTGTCAAATGACACAAACTCCTGTCTCAGATGTGTCACAATTCCATCCAGCACTAGTGCCCTTTAAGCTGTAAGGTGTGGACCTAATACCCGTGGGTCTGTTCTCTCTTTCACTGTTGTTTCAATTTGATGTAAACATCTGTTCACCTTTTTCTATCTTGCAGATAACCGGTGGGAATTTGAGGTGGTGGTCAAAATCTTTATTAATACCGTCTGCACTACGCAACATAAGAAAGTCTCTCTCTAGAGCCAGTGTTTGGTTTGTCCATTCTGGGCTACTGTAGAAACATGGCAGTGCAAAATAGCGAACTCAGTGAAGAGGCCGCTCCCTATGTAGATATCAGTGATTATACACTAATGAAGACACAATAATGTATATTATCCCCCATTTCTGTCAATAGATCCTCCTACACACCCTTCATTTAAACAAATCCGAGTACCAAATAAAATCACTTGCTAGGTTTGCAATCTTTTTGCAGTGCGTCCATCTGGCCCCACCGAGCACTGCGATGGAAGCTTACTGTCGAGCCATCCGATGGCACGAAGCCTTGCCCGGCGGGGCTTTGTGACAGAAGTGGCCCAGTCCTGTTTTGTCTGACCCACAATTCACTGGGACGGCCCCAGAGACGGTAAATATCCCTGCCAGAGAGCATGAATAAAAAAACACCAGGCTAAGCCAAGTGTACCACATAAAGGAGACACCGAACTGCATCAAGAGAACAAACGGCCATATGAGATAGACTGCAGTGCAAGAAAAAAGCTTTAACCAAACAAATGCATCTCGGAATAGATGTCTTAGAAGAAATAGACATCTGAAACACTTCAATACAAACGCCACCAGTGACGACCTCCACTCACCCATCCTTAATACACTCCAACCTCTGCCAGCTCCCTGAGGAAATAACATGTTCATTCAGTTCATTTCAACAATATGCAGAAAGATGGAGGATTTGTTTGGCTGTGTGCCTGTTAGCAACCAAGCTCCCCCAAAACCACATTGTCTTTTGGCTCATCAGTATTACACTGTTCCAGACCTCTGACTCACTCTACAGATCTCTGATCTATTCAGCGATTCAATAGGTCTACTGTTGTGACTAACGGATGTTTCACCCGATTGGAAGAACAGCCGTGTCAATCGGAGCTCTGTAGGCAGTATTAATAATGGAGACATCATTCTTGCTTTCCTGAAGCCAGGAAACTACAGACAAATGTACACATAAATGGCTACAAGCGGGAGTGTGAAGATCTCGTTCTGTACGTTGTCGCCTTGTGGAAACAACTCTTAGATTAAATCAATATATTTCTTCTATCGACATGCCGAATGTTAACTGCTGCTAGCAACTGCTACTGCCGCATCTATGTTGATCTAAAATGGTAAATGGACTTGTACTCTTGAACTTAAGCTTTTCTAGTCTTCTGTCCACTCAAAGCACTTTAACATGACATGTCATTCACCCATTCAAACCCATTATACACTGATGGCAGGCGCTACCATGCAAAGTGCCACCTGCCCATCAGAACTAACTTACATTCATATAAAGACAAAATATATAGATATATATAAAGTATATTAGAAATGGCTTAATCACCATGATGTCAGCCATTGGTTTGTGGACTACGGTTTTGAAGCCTTAGTTCCTGCCATTTTGGCAGTCGCCATCTTGGGTTTTGGCTGTCGCCGTCTTGGGTCTTTGCAACCAGAAGCGACATGAGAGGGGGCGAGCTAAAATGTTATAATTAACTTTAATGAACTGAAAACACCAGGTGAAAGGGTTAAAGTTCAACAACGAAAACACTGACAACTCTGTGCTAACAGCTTGTCAATTGCAAGGTAGCCCCGCCCTAAAGCATACCCTACTTTATGGTCTATTTGACTCAACATCATGCTGTATTGAAGAAGACTTGAAACTAGAGATTGAGACCATAAACTCATGTTTACAATGTTTACTGAGGGAATAAATCAAGAGAGAAGTAGAGTCATTTTCTCATAGACTTCTATACAACCAGAGGAGTCGCCCCCTGATGGCCAGTAGGAAGGATGCAATTAAAAAGGCAAATATAAATTACGGTTTTTGTGACAAAACATAAATACACAAAGGGTACTACCACTAAAGTTGGTCCCTGGCTCCTCCTTCACAATTCCTTGTGAATCGGATTGAGGTAGCATTTTGAAAAACATAGATATTGTATAGTGGCAGTTAGGGGTGTAACAATACGCGTATTCGTATTGAACCGTTCGGTACGAGGCTCACGGTTCGGTACGCATGATGAACCGAACAATACGTTTGAATAAAAAAAATGTTTTGGTCAATTAAAAATGTTTTTTTTTTTTTCTTTTTTAAACCTTTATTTAACCAGGTAGTCCCATTGAGATTAAACATCTATTTTGCAAGATGTAAGTAATAATACAAGATGTAAGCAACAATACAAGATGTAAGTAACAATACTACATAACATTAAGGAGCAGTTTTTGTTGTTTATGCTTATGTGTTGCTAAGAAGACTCCCCAGAAGATGGGTCACTCAGGTATAGTTCCATCATTGTTCAAAGTCAAAGAATAACTTTATGATGTTAGTTGTAATGAATAAATATATTTTAAAATCAAGTACATTTCTCTGGCATTTATAGTTTTCTACTGTACCGAAACGTACCGAACCGTGGCTCCACTGTATCGTACCGAACCCAACCGTGAATTTTGTGAACCGTTACACCCCTAGTGCAGTTCAGTCCGATGATCAGGCTACATCAGTACAGTGCAGCTGAAGATTCTGTTTAGCAGGAAACAGTCATAGGCTTTGAAGTCTCTCAGACACGATCTCATCTGTGTCTGTGTCTGTCTGTCTGCCCATCAGTCTGTTGATGCGCTCTTCTCTGTTCTGCACTGCACGCCTGCCTCTCATCTTATGGATCCGTCTCTTGTGGCGAGTTTATTTTCTGCAGTGTGTAAAACTGCTTTTATTTTTGCAGAATCGACTTTGCCACATTTTAGCCTGAAAGGAATGTGTATGACGATACATCACATCAAGCTGTTTGTTTACACCCTAAATCAAAATCATTCAGTTCATTCTGTTTTTTTTATTGAAAGTTACAGTTGGCATTGTATTGCATGACTGGCTCATTATCTGTGACCCCACCATCCAGCCCGATTCCCTCTCCCCACACTAATCTACTCTTGTCCTTAACCCAGCTGCTCTGGCTCTCGATGGGAATCCACTGCAGCTCATGGACACGTCGACACACACATCCCAACCCACACCCTCTCACACACACACACACAACAGGCTGAATGGTCATGGGAAATGCCACTATGTCACTATGCCTCACAATGTCGCTGACTTATCAGTATCAGTGTCCCATCCATCCATACCATTAACATAAAAAAAACACATTTATTTTATATTTTTTTTAAGTCAGATGTGTCACATTCCCAATGCATACATTACCTGAAAACAATGATGAATCTCACATGATGGAAGCAGCTATTACTGAGCATAAAGGTTTTTTGTACATTACTGATGTTGAAACCAGTCGTTTCGATGAATAGCAACAACGTCTCATCATGTACATACGCATACAGATACGTCAGATAACCCGACTCCATCCTGCCTGGGTTCATAACATCATCTGGAGGACAACACTGTCTAGCCAGAAGCCACACGTTGGCTGAATTAATCTGGTTTATTACAGCGATATGAACCCAAAATAGACCGATTTTGCTGTGAATTTATTGAAATACACAGATCTGGATCCATGCTTTGTCAAGTCTTCCATAATTGATTTTTTTTCCAGAGCTGAAAGTTCAGTGGCAAAGAAAGTTTGATGACATTCATTCCCTTCATATTTGTTCATGTTTTACAAAAGGCTTAACCCGAGCCAGACAATGAAACAATGATAGCAGTTCATTGTATTGTGTTGCATGTTTATAAGCACTAATATCAGATCGGATCTTGGTATCGATACGCAAGTAACGGTATAGATATCAGGAAGGAGAAAATGGTAAAGGAACATCTCTATGCTGCATCCCCCAGATGCACGTATTGAGAGGCTTTAATCTTTCTGTTTAAGTCTTCAGTCTAAACCTGTCATGATCACTTTCTGTCAAACTCTACTGCTGACCCTCAGTGCTGTCATATTTCAGTTCAGTGTGCTGCGTTTCACATCCAGATGCTGGAAACATTGGAGTCAGTCACCTCTGCGTACGGCCTCCCCTCCCAGGGAAGTCAGAGCAAAGTCACATCAATTACACAGTGCCGGTGGTTAATCAGCTGGTTAATGCGTCAGAGGGAGGTGTGTAGGAGAGAAGATGGAGGCTGGAAACACATTCCCATTGGCTCGAGCTTTTCCTGCCAATCATCTGAATGTGCTGTGGCTTTTTCTGTGGATTTTGGTCTTCACAGGAATTACTTTTTCATTTCTGAGATGCCCAAATGGAAGACGAAAGAAAAGAGAGAGAGCCGAGATGGAAGCTAAGCTAACCCAGTTAAGGCCTAAGGCTATTCTACTACCCAGCATGCTCCTTGCTGATGTCCGTCAGCAGGAAAATAAGATGGATCAAAGACGGAGAGCAGGATTCCGGTGGAACAAGAGGAGGTGGACTCTGTGTTAACATCAATGGTGCTCAAACAGTCAGAGTTGATGGGCACTGTTTCCTTGATCTCAAAGTTAATGTAAAGATAACGGCCATATTGTCTCCTTGTTGCTGCTGTTTGTGTTCCTCCTGATGCAAATTTTAAACAAACGTAGTACACGGATGCACTACTGTTCAGTTTTGTCATGTTTTCTTGTGTAGCATAAAGACTATGCAACAACTGTATTTCGTTGTGCGACCCTGTTGCAGAATGACAATAAATGATCCTTGAATTCTAGCTGCTGTTTAATAAGTGCATGTTTATACAGATTCTCAGACATTCCGATCCTAACATATCAATAAGTCATAGGCAGAAGGATAGCAGCTGGTAGTCTTTGATATACTTTAGCATATTGAATTATTAACGTACAACCACTACAGGGAAGACATTTGTGGAGCTGCTGCATTGCTGGCAGTGGGGACCGCTTCAGCTGCATCTATTGGTTTTCATCAGCAGGTGGACTTTGCTTAGTTCGCCACAGACCTCAGGTTGTCAGGTGGTCATATGTGGGGTGGAGATGGAAACCTCTGTCTCTGTTCAGAGATCCACTCACTCCTGCTCCATGACATGTTCAGACAGTGCTGCCATGTAAAGGGCCTTTCAGACAGACAGCTGTTGCAGCAGAGGCAAAGACAGATGAGGCGGTTGCTGCTCTCCTCTTTGCCGCTGCATTCAGAGTTTAAAAAACGTTTTCCTCCTTTTTGCCTAGGCTTGTCGTACGGCCATGGCGACCACAGAGAGCCAAGGTAGAGGAAAATGGTTTCACTGTCAGAGTGCTTTGAATGGTTGACGTCTTCACCAGCGGAGAGAGAGCAGACCGGTCAATGAAGAGAAACGGTATCAAAGCAACATCAGCTTCCATCATCCCGTCGCCTCCCAGCAACCATTTTAAAACAGAGACATTAAGATTCAGTAACTTCCTGGCATCTATGACCACCCTTTATTTATTTTGTTTTCTCTCTAGATTACTTGAAAAATGTCCTTTTCTCTCTGCAGCACAGCGTTCTCTAATTAGCCCGTCTTTTCTGGCCTTGAGCTCTCTCCTCTCTTCTTCTTCTTGTTCTGCTCCATCCTTTCCCTATCCACGCCGTCTCAAGAGATCGTCAAGCGCCGTCTGTGGCTCAACCCAAATCCGCTGAGAAATGTCTTTGCTGAAAAAGAAAGAAACTCTCAGCATATCCTTTAAAATTAGACCCAGGAGTGACTGCTTTTGTTTTGTAGTCTTTTTCATTAAAGGGGACAGCAATAGTTGTTGTTAATGTGTCCACACTTCAAGAAGCAATTTGTTTGCATTCGGCAGCCAAATCCATAATGATGATGTGAATATTTGACTAAAAGGAAATATGTTCTCACTGCAGTAATCTAACTGCACAATTGGCTCCATATCACAGCGTCTTTCATTGCCAAAGGCAGGTTCGGCAGCACAAACAATACATGTCTGTGTTGCTGCCCAGTATCTGACAGCTGTGCAAACTCACGTGCATGAATACACAAACGCATGCCAGCATGCCCAACTACACACATACACACATATACACACACACACACATGCAGGCAAATGCATGCGCATGTACCCACAATATAATTTGTTCTCTCACCCACCCTCCCACACACACAATCTTTTTTACATCGCAAAAGCATTTCATCCATGAGAACCTTCTATAAACAACTTCACTGTGGCTTTAGTCAGGGCATGACTGCTGGTTTCTCAATATGCACAATGAGACATGCTCACTGCGCTGCAAACAATGATGGTGGGATGGTTCCCAATTTTAGATCTTAGGATCTACACTTTAATCCTTTAATGTCTCCCACATTTCTTAGTTTATGTTGAAAAATCAGGCAAAGGAAGCTTGTGCACGGTAACTCTGAAGCTTGACCTGATTCATTATTTCCATTGCTCTGGCCGTTGGTTCTATTGGCACAAAAAGGAATCGGTTCTTTTGTGTTTGTTGTGTACAAGAGGAAATGTTGGCCTGATGGTGGAGCCAAGAGGATATGGAGGGTTTTAAGTGACTAACTATATAAATACATAACTAATTACATAATTAAATGCAATGAACATTGTATTTAAGAAAAAAATAATTATTAGTCTGTTTCTTTGCTGCTTCGGTGCTCAGCCCTTGGGTGTCTTCGAACAGGGTAGCCTTGGAACAACGTGAGCTGCCGTGGCTGAGTCCATCTCTTCCCGGGCATGTCTAGTTCGTAGGGCTGGTTAGCATCATAACTAGGCAAGAATTAGCATTCAGCAAACACCTGGAATGCCTGGAAGGGTATAACCATTTAGAGGCAGAGTATAGGGTGGGTTTACATTTACCAATCACAGGCTTTAACTCGCCCCCTGACCTTTGATGGCTGAAGTTGACCAATTAATTAATTTTGTTGTAGCAAGTTACACTATATATTAATGAATATATATATATATATATATATACATACTGTATGTGTATATATACAGAAATGGATACATTTCAAAATAGATAAATACATTTGTGAATAAATGAATAAGTAAATAAATTGGCAAATTATGCCAAAAATATAAATAGATATTAAAAAAAATCAAATACATTTTATATTTAAATACATTAAAACAGAATACATAGTGTGTTATTGTGATTTGAAAGATGTGGAACTTTGCACAGTTATGGCGGACGGACGCAAACAGTAATAATCAATTATTAGTAATACAGAATACAATTTTACTTTTACCACATGCTGCAGTATTCTGGATGCTTCTTCAGTCCAAACTTAAGGTCCACTTTCTAGCGTTTCCCAGAGTTGAACCATACCACATGGTCTTCACTTGACATTGAATTGGGCTTGTTTTGTCTTGCTACTCTAAGAATTGACTTTGCTTGCCGTGATTGATTTTTTTAAATGTTGGCACAGAAAGCAGTGAATGTGATCCGGGTTAACGATCTTTCTGGTGATAGGGTTGTTCAGAATGTACTGCAAGCTGCCATGATAAGAAAGAAACAATGCAATTCTCTAGCTACTGAAAAGGATGTAGCAAGGACAGAAAAGTCATAGTTCCATGCAGAATTTATTCAGAACTTGTGCACATATGCAGCCTAGCTGAGATTAATGCAGAATGAAAATGATATTTTCAGACCAAAGGTACTTAAAAACATCACCCACATACTGCAGTTTAATCACTTAGTCATTGTTGCCTCTCCATTGGCAACAACGAAGGATGGTGATGTCAGTGTTGGTGCAGAGCGTTCACTGAGAGAACTACTGCCCGGGTTTCCATGAGGTTCTCTGTCGATATTTTCCATGCTATGAAATCTGCATGCGTCATCATCGTGGTCCCCAGTGGATGATACCTAGAAATATTTTGGAGTTGGTCTCTGGGCACTGCGCTTCTCCGCTGCTCGCAAATACAGTATTTTGTGTGTATTTGTTGAAGTGAATTAGATCGGTTCTCTTGGTCACGGTCAGTCCAATGGTGTCAATAGATCAGTGGTGACGGGGAGCTTTGGGGAAATCACGTGACCCTCAGATATGCATGTATGTACCGTATATGTTATATGTTGTACCGCATGTTGTATATATTATTTTACTGAATAAATTGTAATATATCAATAAAAAAACAATTACTGGCGACCACTTACCTTTCTCCTCATGGAGGGTTTTAAAGACCCAAACTAAATATTTAAGCATAGAACTATTTAATTAGTTATGCATTTTCATATTTAGTTTTGCCCTTTAAAACCAAATACAACCATGAACAAATGAATCCCAAATTAAATTAAAAATATTTATGTTGCATGTAAATGCCACACACATAATGCACACTCAGTGGAAACATATTTCACACAATATAATTTATAACTATATGATGAAGACCATGAGATATGGTGGAAAACCTGGAAAAAGCTGATAAGTGGAACTTGAGTTGGGATTTCTTTGTTGAGTTGTTGTTGTTTTCCGACAGCATCTGTTAATGGCTGCTATGTGTGGTTGAGGCATTTATGATTTTAGTTTGTTAAAAAACAAAACATTAACTTCAGGTCTGAGACCATCGGCCAAATCCATCTGTATTGAATAAAAATAACTATTTGGTCACATAATGTTTTAGGATAAAAATGCACATTGGAGTTATTAATAAAAGAGAACTTTTTTGAGAAACCTTGTGACTATCTTACATCCGGCGCAAAGCGGCCCCAAAGACTTGCGGTTGATGCTAGTTTCAGATCGATGCAGTTGTAATTTTACGCACAGTGCCCACATTGTGTCAGTAACAGATGTACTTGCGCCCATCTGTGCACACACGGTTGTGTTGGTCTCAAAATGAGGGCTGATCAGATGAAAAAGAAAGTTAAATATGTTCTCTGTGCATTTGCTCATATGCAGGCAAATGGAGTTGTTAATGGGACAGGGGAGACGGCAGAGGCTCCGCTGCTCCTGTAGATCATCTGCTCCCACTCGTTCACTCGGGACACAAGCAAATGCAGAAAACTGCTCGCTTCTCCAATTTACCACGTCCATCATTTAAACAGCAGTGTGCCAGCTGCAGGCACACCTGCTTTTAAAGGGAATGTGAGATGACACTGATTTCATTTGTGTTGATTGCTCCTTACATTGCACACAGATTGTGCGCTGTTTACTACCAAAAGTGGAGTTAGACACGCCCTAAATACACATTCGCCATGCACTTTAGACCATGCTCTATAGAGCATTTAAATAGGAACCTTTGTGTTTACTTTCATTATCTTTCCCCACATGGAAGCCCCTCCCATTGCCCTTTATCTGTGTGTGTGTTTATGAAGGAGGAGCTCAAGGCAGACACCCATCTCGGTGTCAAGCGTCTCAATTCCCTGTTAAAAGACATCTCTCACTGACAAGTAATAACAAGTCTTGTATGTGTGTAGATTTATGTCACACATAATCAGGAATATCATTTTCATTTTGTTTCAATTTTAAGATTAAAATGCATCCGCTTCACCCCTCTAACCATTAGAATGGGTTCAAAGAAAACGATCACTGCTGATCCACTGATGCTCCGTCTAGAGCAGGGGTCGGCAACCCGCCCCTCTGGTGCGGCTCCCTGAGTCTTTGTGCAAAGAAAATTAAATTAAATTTAAAAAAATAAAAAAATAAATTTAATTTATTTATTTTTACGTTTTTTGTCAGTGGACAATCTTTCAAAGGGAATACCTCATATCTTGGAGTTTGAGGTGATACTGTGTCACGGTTTTAATATTTAGTCAACTAAAATGTGCGTCACATCCTATTACGTCGCCTTCAAGCGCCTTCCCCTGCAGGTGGCTCGTCGTGATTGCAGACTCGGTAAGGTTATCAATGGATAAATCCAAAAAAAGAAAACTCCTGGAAGAAAATAGAAAATAGAGAATTTAATTCTGCGTGGACGTATTTATTTGCGTTCACTGCCAACAACGCTGGCCTACCTGTATGCTTAATATGTGGCGAGAAATTTGCAAACAACAAAAAATCGAATGTTGAAAGACACTTTCAGACCAAACACACAGCATTTGCTGAAAAATATCTAGCTGGAGATGCGCTAAATATCGCTCCCGCCTCACAGATGACTGCAGCTATATGTTATATTTATTTCAAAGTAATTTTATTTATTTTCCACAAACATGAGGACCCAAATAGACTTGAATTGTTCCGTGTTTGATTCACTTCTGCAGCTATATGTTATATTTATTTATAAGTTATTTCCCACAACTATGGGGAGGCCTGCATAGTTCTGTGACCTCAATGTAGGCCTACACATGCCAGTGTATTTTTTTTCTCCTCTTCATGAAAGTTAAAATAGCAATAAAATGTCAATAATTGTCTTTATTCTTGTTCTATTATTTCATAAATACAACAAACTATAGTTTTTGTATATATAATATAACTATATATAAAACGTATATAAGCTGTGATATCGAATAGCTTTTGCGGCTCCAGACACATTTTATTTGGTGGAAAATATAGCAAAATGGCTCTTTGGACAGTAAAGGTTGCTGACCCCTGGTCTAGAGAAATGGAAGCTCTGATGAAATTGGGGAGAGAGGCATAAGCCAAAAGAGTAAATATAATAATGATATTCTGCAGCACTAACGTCAGGCTGATATATCACCCAGCCAACAACAGGACAATAGAATTCAAGCAGGTTCTAGTCTGTGGCCCGAAATATTCTGCTTGTTGTAATTTGAGATCCATCAATGTGGGAGAGGCAACTGAATCCTGCATCTCCCATGATTCAACCAATAAGATGCTATTGGAACTGTTGGTTAGACCCTCCCTGTCTGGTAAATACGTCCTTAAAAGTCGACAGCGATAGTTTTTAATAACTTTACTGTTATGAATTTGTAGAATCCAAACACAAACTGGATCGAGCTGGTGACATCACAATCATCAGGCTTATTTTGTCAGACTCCTCCATAGCCTCAGAAGACGTCATACATCTGTTCTCACAGGTGGAATATTCAATTCAAAATACTTTATTTGTCCCTCATTTGAAGGGGCCTTTAACAAATGAATTCACGAAAGACTTTTCTTCCACGCGTCCTCTTCTCATTTCCTTCCTGCTCTTTCTCTACCTCAACATGAGCTGTCCCTGGTCCAGCCTGGCCTTGTGGAGGCTCAGATAACACAGATAACGCCCTCTCAGTGTTTCCAGTGTTTATCTGCTGCAGCCCAGGCTCAGGACAAAGGGATGCTTATCTCCCCTTCAGTGGTAACACGAAGGATTCTGCTAACTCGACACAAACCCTACAGGCGGTTATAGGCAGGTTTTTATTTCTAAGATAATAATTAAAACAAATGAGTTACCAATCCTTCTCCCTCACCCTTGGCCGGTAATTTATGCTACAGAGAATTATCACCCACACTACAGCTGTTGTCAGATACAGAGCCTTTCCGCCTCTTTCAGCTCATTGTTTTGGTTTTACCACACACAACTTTGCTGTTTTGGTTCTCTCTGCTCTCATCAG
Organism: Lycodopsis pacificus; assembly: GCA_028022725.1. NCBI lineage: Eukaryota > Metazoa > Chordata > Actinopteri > Perciformes > Zoarcidae > Lycodopsis > Lycodopsis pacificus. The sequence continues at coordinate 25,627,604 of CM051697.1, forward strand.
TTCAATTTCCAGCAGCTGTATTCCAGGCTGGTCCATCCAGCAGTTGTAGCTATACCTAAAAGAATGAATGCGCTGTAGTCTGTAGATATCCCACAAAATCAATTCCTATGTACCAGGAAGTATAAAAACAGCAAAAACCCTCATTGGGCGGGATGGTGAGGTTGACGGGTCTGTTTGTTCCCCGTGTGAAACCAGAAGTCAACGTTCATTTGTAGTTATTTTGAACCCAAACAACGACCTTGTCCTAAACCTAACTAGATATTTAGTTGCCTAAACCGAAGCAATTTCCAGTGAAGACGGGAGTTTGTTTTGAAAAGATCGTATGTAACGAGCGGATATCGATGTGTGTTGCTGGACTTTCGCAGGAAAACGCATGAAAAATGAGGAATAACATTTTCGTGAGATATCATACGTATGATAGCTCTGCTGAAACCCACAGTTAGCCACTCTACACTGTTAGCATCTAGCTGGTGGAGCATTGAGCAGCTGAAAGAGATGTATCCTTCCCTCAGGAGTTAATAAAGCTAAAAAGACACCAGCACCACCAACCAAACACCACTCCCAATGAAGGATGGCGTTGCCCTGTGTGTGCTGGATGTGTAGGCACAATTACAAGGCAATAATATGTCATTGTTGTGTTTACAGCTTGCTCAGCTTTTTCCACATAGCCAACAAAATCAATGACTGCAGCTCTAAAGCAGGATAACGTTTCTAAAGGTGGATGCAGGAGCTGCACAGTGCACATGTCCTTCTCTAAACAGCAGTGTTCATCAGCATTCAACTAATATCTTCTGAAAGGCAACAGAGTTACTAAGCTCAACCCGCAATCCTCAACTGTAAGACAGAAGCCTGCTGGATGGTTTGATAAGGTTATGATTCATGTCATTAGTTATTAATTTCTCACCTTTAAGACCACCGTTTTAGCTTATTGGTTGGCTCAATCTCTGCAATATCACTTTAAGCTCAGTGATGTTGAATAATGGAATGCTTCATAATGGGATTTGTAGTTGACCTCCTAAATGTGTTTGAACAGCTGACTGCTCACTGCTCACTACTCATGATGTTTTTATTGGACCAGTTTCAGGCCAAAGCCAAAGTGCAACGAGTGTCTGAAACAGCTTTTTGATCTAAAACTCTTATTGTTGCGGTTATCACCCGGTAATATCATGTCTAAATTTCAGTAGAAGGACAATATCTGGCGTTGATATATTCATATACAAAAAAAGGTTACAAAAAACGTTTTTTTTTTTTTTTAATATACAGTAAAAGGTTGTGCTTTTGCAAAAGGCTTCTTGACATGTCAGAGGAGTGGACGTGAAACACATGAAACACCACGGCCGTGTCACCATGTGGCGTAAAGAGGCGACCCTCCGCTCGCTCTGTGATCACAGAAGAGAAATAGTCCCAGGCTCAACAGAGGGCGCAGAAAAAAACAAGGTGCCTGCTGGACATGATCAAATACAATCAAACATGAAAATCATTTTCAGTTTCCATTTTCACACGGTGCAACAAAATGCAGGTGATGGCGTTCTTGACGTCTTGTGTGGTTCACATGTATGTCAGCCTGCTCACCTCCCGTCCCATCCCCATTTACCAGTTTACTGCCTCGCTGACCTTTTTTACAGGTGAGTCCCTTCTGCTCTCTGTCAGCGCTGCTCAGTCACACACTCAATTATCTCTCTCTCTTCCTCTTTAATAGCACCACGTGAAGCCTCTTATTTTGAAGAGTCTTGCTGTTAAGAAATCCATCCCATCTCCGTGGAGCCTACAAGCAGCACGGCGGCCTCTCTTCGAGACAGCCAGCTCTTATAAATCAACACAGCTGATATATTTGTGGCCAACTTGGGGGAAGATTTATGTTGGCTGCATATTGGTGAGCATCTATCAGGCTCTCACAGAAGCGATGCGGGGGGCGGGGAGGTGAAGGCAGACAGAGAAAAGGAATCTAAAGGAGGCGAGATATAAAAAGAGACTTTAAAACATTTCAAATGCCCACAGGAGTGTTGAGTGGGGAGTCAGCTGAGATTAGAAGTAGCAGGCAGAGAGATGGATGAGGAGAGGGTGAAAAGGAGGTGCCAGGTTGTGACAGAGAGCCATGCATATAACCTAAGAACAACCGCACACACGTTATCCTGGCTCCTCCCAGATATCCAAGACATCAGCGGCTACCGACCCAAAGATCTGGCATGTGGGGTCTAGACCGTGACCCATGGACTGTGTATAAGAAGTGGACGTAGTAATCTTTAAAGTCTTTTGATCAGTGATGAAATCAGGAAAGGTGTTGGTGCGACAATAAAACTTCTGAGTTTTTACCACAGAAACATCAGTCTGGGTTTGATTTTCTTAATTTGTATTAATTTCTTTGTGTAGTAATCGTCAGGGTAAAATGTATGAATAATTTTAAAGGACACTTTTCTGAACGTATTCACCATTAGGTATTTATGAGGAAGCGTCAATATCATTGATTGACAAACTGATTCCAACATGCAAACATCTGGAATAAAGTCTAGTACAGCTCTAATACTGTTGTAGTGAGAAAGAAATTATTCCTACTGGCGAGTCAGCTGGGTTGTTGTGTCTACTTTCTTATATTTAGTGAAAGATTTGCACCAGTTGGTTACAGCGGGTCCTGGATTGGCACCAAACACTGGTCCTGACTGCAAAACGTGGGTTGCAGAATTGTTTAAAATGAACGTGACTGGGCTCTTTGTAGAGCAACACATCATGCTCTTCATCGTACGCTCCTCGCGGTAATGAAGATGTAAGGAGCTGGTCATGTTGAATTGTGTATCTTGAATTGGGAAATTTGACAGGCAGAGCTGCGGTCTGGCACTGGTTGCATGAGTAAGAAGAAGTGTTTGGTATTAGTGAGGAGCCACGCAGCTGCGACACTCTCAGGTCTTCACTCTCGGGGATTGGCATGAATGGGACACATCGGGACAATGCGCCTGGTTTTTATCTTGTCGCTCTGTGAAGACCGTCTGGGGATCAGGCTCCGAGGTATTGTCCCTGCACAGCGGACATGGTGCGTATCTCAGCTTTGTGTCCCCAAAGCCTCTAAAATGTCCCACCTGAACGTGTCCTGTGGGCTTTGTCTCTGAGGTGAACGCCAAGAAGTCTGGGGTGTCCGGTGGCGTACCTGCATGCTGCAGCAATGCTGTGGAGCAACTTTTATTTGTCATGGTTTCAATCACATACAGAGCCAGAATCATGTCAGTGTGTCACTGTTATCAAAGAGTGCTGCTTCGAATACAAAACAATAACATGCATGGAGAATGGAGAACAGAAACTGTAATAACATAGCCATTCTTTACTCTGTGCATGAGGACTTTTAAAAACATTTTTATTCCACAAACATTTAGCGCACAGAGTGTTGGATTTGTGAACCAATGAGGATTGAGGAGCCAGCGAGGAACAGAGGAGGCCGCAGAATAATCGCATTTTGAAATATCAAATTAAACTCCTCTTTTTAGCTGACCCCATATGTCTGACTTAATCTTCTTTTGAAGGAAACTAAAGTGAATGGCGTTCACTGGAGAGCTCACTCATCACCACACGACCGGCGGCTCCATATGCTGCAGTGCTCCATCTAATTACACCGCTGTGCCGAGGCCCGCTTACATTCAATCCAAGAGGAGGTGCGGATAAACGCAACGAGGTCGGATAACAAAGTGGTGAATTTAGAAGAGAAACACAAGGCAGCAGTGAACATTGTGCTGCCTGAAGATATACAGTCACACTTGAGTCCAAGCAGCAAGTTCTACACATTTGAAAAAAGAAATCTCTTAAAGCAGAGTGAATGCTTTACGTGTTTGTCTTCTTTTTTTCTCTTTTTTTGCATTCGGCCTCCTGTGAAGAGTCGTTTTTCATACTGAACCATTTCTTCTTCATGTCAGTGACAGTAGGACCCTCAGGTGACAGCATTACCAGAACCTCCTTATTTGTCCTCGTCCTTGTGTTTAGCAGGTCCCTTAATTCTGATAATGACGCTGTTGAAAATGATTTTCTTTTATGGATCTCTGAGAGCAGGAGGTCAATATAGGACACATGGGGCAGGATGCGCATCCTTATATGGTATTATTGGGACGTTCATTCTGCTAATTTACATTTTATTTGTATAGCGCTGTTAAGGGTACTGAAAAGGCACTTTACATGGTAAAAATAGAACCCAGAGGATCAGCAGGACCAGACACACAATGTGTCTCTGGTGTCGTACCGGTTGTTTTCACCCAGTCAACTCGTTTCAGTACATGAAGGAAAGGACCCGTCATGTGACAGGGTTAGAGATTCTTAGCCTCCAGTGCTGCTGAGCCAGTTAACCTGGAACAGATCTGTGGCCGAGAGCAAGACACAGAGACAGCCGCCGAGAAAAAGGAATAAACAAGAGAAATTGTCAGTGGGGGCTGGTGTGAGAGATGGACACATGGACACGGAGAGGGGAAGCAACAGAGAAGGAATGGGGACGATCGGGTGAGAGATAAGCAGAGGTTGACAGGCGGAGAGAGGAGCTGAGGAAAAGAAAGAGGTGGGAGTCAATGAGGAGGTTAAACTCTGCCATCTCGGCATCGAGCCGCCGCAGTAGGTCTGCATGGGTTCTGAACAATCCGGTCACGCATGTAGAGAGAGGAGGGGGGGGCGAGTCCCAGGTTTGGGAAGCGGGTCTGTGGATGCCTCGAGGCGTAGAGTTTCCTTCACCACTATTTAAGGGCCCCACATTAATCATGTGCAATGTGATAGTCCCCCGTCCCCCGTCCCTCCATGTGGATGTTAGCCCCTAAACAGACTGTGACAGAGGGGCCTCTCTCTGCAGCAGCTCACCACACCTGTGCTGCTGTGGGTGGAAAGGAGGAGCCCAGACTTCGACTTCATGGTCGAATGAAAAAGACCAGACCAGAGCAGAGATGAAGCTGACACGATGCTGACTAGCCAGTGGCCAGTCCGCTAGTTAGCTTAGCTGACTTTCCAAGTCATAAACCAGTCATACAAGCCTGCAGCTACGCTAACACTAGCTAGCCTAGCTAGACCTTCCAAGAACACGAACAAACGATAACTACCTGTGATTTACACCCAACGGTGTTCACTTTCGTCCCAGGGTGTGTGCGTGTGTGTGTGTGTGCGCGTTGGTTTCTCCGGATTGTGAGGGCTTTTCACCTGTTTACGTACTTACTTTGTGAGGACATGCTGGACTTGTGAGGACAAAGTCCATGTCCTCACAAGTCGCGCACTGTAGAGGCACTTATCAACACGTAACTAACGTCCTCCCGCGTTTTCGCCGCATGTCTCAATAACTCGGTTTTACCAGAATTCTAGTGTATGCCAGTGTATGCCGCCAGTGTATCAATTCCATTTTCAGTTTTATTTTTATTTTTTCATATTCGCGCGTTTGTGTATAATGTCTCGTCAATGATTGGCTAGTATTAGGCAGACTGGTCATTGGCTGTACTCAAAGTCAATCACACACTCTGATCAGTGATTGGCTGTTCTCGAAGTCAGTCAGGGAGATGCTGGTCAGTGATTGGCTTCTGAACCTGCGGTCATGTTTTGGTCTCACGCTGAAATGAGTGGACTCTGATGAAGTAATGCCGGCGGTCTTTTGTCGGCTAATACGGACTTGGAATTAACTTCACCGAACTGGTAAGTGAAAGTTTTAACGTTGTATTAACAACTAAATGCATTTAGTGAAGGGCTGTCTTTTCGTTGCTTTGTAAAACAAACGTCGCCACTTCCTCATGAGCCAGGCAGAGCCGGCTCTGCACGGCAGACCAGCCTCTCCAGGTGAAATCAATCTGTAATGTTCAGCTGATTCCTCCACAGACTTGCACTGTCAAAGTCTCCGGATGAATCAGCTGTTATTGGAGCTCGTTGTGCTAGCAGCAACTGGCCAAGTCAGTTAGTCGTGAATGCTATTCCGAGCTACGAGCTACGACAAGCAACTGTTATTACCGGTATATTCGCTAATGCTAATCGCGGTTAGCATTTCCCCATTGGAGGTAATGTTAAAATTAGCTTAGAAGCTAGCGAGTCGGACATAGAGGTACTTTATTCATCCCCAGGGGGAAATTTGTATGTTACAGCAGCAAGACACACCAAAAAGCAAAGTAACAGAGTAACCAAAATATTAAGTATTAAAAATAATATCCATTAGAAATAAGACGTCTTAATTAGTGACAGCTGATATGACTTAAGCCCGGTGACGTTCGTCAGCCCGAGCATTCATAATTATTGTGAGGAATAATTAACATGGACATGTGATCAGTCTCTTCACATATATTATTATTATTATTATTATTATTATTATTATTATTAAAAGGTGATCTGTGCAACTTTGTTTTTCAGGAAGTTTGTATCAAACAATATGCCACTGTTAATTATCAAACTTTGAAACCTAATTTAATTATTGCTATCCTCACTATAAATACAGATTATAAATACAGATATAAATACAGATTCGTACTCCAGACTCAGCATGTTCTCTGGAAATTATTGCAGCAAAGATGGAGGCAAGAAGGAGAAGAACGATTCCTGACCAGGATCCCATGGACCATATCATTCTGGCCAGAGACAAATCTTTTCTAGAAGGAAAATTCATTGACACATTTAAAGGTAAGTCTTTCATCTCATATTGTTTGGACACCACTGACATCATAGCCCTAGTTAACTAGCAGGTTTGTACATGTTGTCAATTGACAAGTTACTATTAACCAGTGGCGGGCCGTGCATTTTATACCTGGGCCTTCACTGCTGTCCTGCAGCTGAAACACAGCTACGGTTATTATTTGTTTCATGTTAAAATTAAGCTCAACACCTGTAAATACACTAACTGCAGAGAATACGCAGAGAGTGTCTCCTCTCCTCTCTGTAGAGGGTTGTGGGTGTAGCCACACTCTGACTGACAGGAACTGTCTCTAACATGGTGGCTCCGTCAGAGGGTGTGTCTGTCCCTGTGATCTCCCCTGGTTGGAGGTTCTGCCGCAGCTCTGCTCCATGCTGCGTCCTGATGACGAAGGATCTCGGGGCGGTGCTCTCACTTGAGATCACCGCTGGCAAACACCATGACTTTTCATGGTCAAACTTAGAGAATACAACATCTCCTGGTCGCAGGGCAGGTAAGGGCCTGGCTCCATGACGGCGGTTGAAGTAGTGAGCCTGTTGAGCCTTTTCCTTGCCATCCCTCTCGTTCACAGCTGTCCTAGGTAGGAGCTTTTTCTCCAGAGTGGGGAGTGTGGTACGGATTTTCCTCCCCATCAACAGCTTGGCTGGACTGAAGCCTGTGGTGGAGCAGGGAGTGGATCTATAGCTCATCAGAGCCATCACAGGATCTTCTTGCTTGAGAATTTTCTTTGCCATCTGTACGGCTTTCTCTGCGTGCCCATTGCCCTGTGGGTGGTGAGGGCTGGCTGTGTAGTGCTTGAAGTCGAACTGCCTCGCTCGCTCCTTGAGCTCCGCACTTGAAAATTAGGGTCCATTATCATTCACCACCTCATCTGGAATGCCAAACCTGGCGAAGACTGTTTTCAGTCTTTGGATAACTTGTGCACTCGTTGTCGAGGGCAGCTGCAGTATCTCTATAAACCTGGAGTAATAATCTGAGATTACCAGGTAGCTGTGGTGGTTGTGCTCACAAAGGTCCATTGCAATTCTCTTCCAGGGTCGCTCCGGAAGCGGTGTGGAGATGAGAGGTTCCTTTTGTTGTGTTCTTTTCAGTCCACAGCACACCTGACATGACATCACAAGCTTGTTTATCTCCGTAGAGAGTCCGGGCCACCACACAGATGAGTACGCTCTTCCCTACATTTGACTTTATATGGTGTGGTCATAGGTGTGTGTGGTCCCACTGGAGCATAGTCTTTTTATGGGTTTATGATAAAACAGCATCCGTTGTCGGTTACCATACGACAGTTTTTTATTTTATTTTATTGAATAACACAATAATAAAAAGTGACAGCTGTGATTATGGCTTAACTGCTTCAGAGTCCTGGAGACAAACGCGTCTTGGAGGGCCGGCAAATTGCAACCTTGTCAGCAGAGCGACCGATGCGCTGCAGTCTGCCCTCGTCCTCATCACGTGTACTGTATCTGCAACACTGTTCCAGAATGTTTGCTCATCACTACAATGCTGTCCTGTGGCAAAGGACTGTGTGCTGACGTTTAGGCCGCTGAAACCCTTTGGTTAAGATTAGAAAAAGATACTGATAATGTGTACTGTTGTTTCTTAACCAGCCTCGTGCACTTAACATTTCTCAGCATTTATTTCCACAACCCCTCCGCAACGGGTGGTCACGCGCTGTATCTACCTGTGGGCGAAACATGTAGGTGGAGAGAAGATTGGTGACAGTCACAGCAGTAATGGAAGCGAGGGGGTTTTCTAGTTGAGATGAAATTAGATCTCACCCTTTACTAAAAACACAACTACCTTGCATGACGGGCTGATGAGGTCCTGCTCTCTTCGTCCTTTGTGTTTGGCGTTTGCTAAAGTTATTTCTTTAGGGACATTACAACAACACCTTATCTTTACTGGAAACTGCCCTTTGTTTGTCTCGACAAATAGCATTGTAACTGGGCTGGAATTATCTGTGCTGTGTCACAATAAGGCAGAGATGTTAGTTTTCACATAGTCAGTAGCAGCTACGCTGCATTCACGTGGAATCAGGCAGACGGCAAACCGGATAGCAGGACGGTAAAATTAGCTGAGGCGACAGATAATACCTGCAGCAATAGAAGCTAGACGGTATTGTCCAAAGTTAAGATATTTTAACTTTTTTCCGTCCTCTGCAAATTAATTTGCAACCGGAAGTTACGCATCTCCCTCACACCGGAGACAGTTGTTTGTAATCAAATATCAAGAGAGAGCTGCATTTTGTATCTACATGCATCACGTGAATTTTCTGAAGGATCTCACCTCGCATTGCCCTTGGCACGATAATGGTAGCCGGTTATTCCGAACGGTAGCCGCTTGAAGTTGAATCTGCCAAATAGCGTAATGAAGGTAGTGAGCTTACAGCTGTCTGGGTGCAACGGTATCTGGAAGAACCCACTGGCGGCATCGAGCGCGACAGTGGCCACACTCAGCTTTGCTGTAATCTCATCAGTAGTAGGCAGGATATACTGTTCTCTTTTCACAGCCTCGTTCAGCCTCTTGAGATCAACATATGCGGGCTTTACCTGTGCTCTTCTTCAAGACTGGCACCATGGGTGCACACCAGTCCGTGGGCTGTCACCCTCTCGATGATGCCATTTCCCTCCATCCTCTGGAGCTCCTCCTTTACCTTTTGCAGCATATGGAGAGGTACGTGTCGTGCTGTTTATACAGCATATGGCTGAGCGTTGTCTTTCAGCAGTATTCTCACCGGTTCAGTCTTTAATGTCCCATGCTCACCATATGCCTGTGGATGTCGTCTATCGCACACCGTTTCATCCACTCTCCTCACCAGATTCATTTCCACAGACAACGGCCTGCTGAGTAGGTTGTTTACTGTTCGTCCGCGGGTGACATATGCCGTGAGTGGGTGAGTCTTTCCTTTGTAGCTCACAGTGCCGGTAGTACCGGGCTGTTTTACCTGAACTATATATGTCTCCACACTTTGGGTCAAACAGAAGCTGGTGGAATGTTTTAGAAAACTTGGTAAAGTAAAATGCTGTCTGGTCACAGTGTCTTGTGAGGACAGCAGATAACTTGTCATGAATTAACCATAACGGTCAGTAAATGGCATCACTTGTGTGTCGGGGGATGGGCACAGCATGGACCTGCTTTGTGAGGACACCTCTTCTTATGAGGACCATCATATTTCTTCACACACTGGTCAAACAAGTTGGTTTTATGTTAGCTTTTAAGCATTGACTAGGCTCAGGCCTTATGTACACAATTCAAGGCTGGACATACTTTCATTACTATTACAACTACAACAAATGACTTGCATACATAATTTGCGCTATTTGAAGGAAGGTCTTGATAGATTTCTATCAGAGGTAACTTCTTTTTCTCAGTTTTCTGTTGTCATTGTGTATAAGACTGGAGTACTCTGTAGGCTAGCTGATCCACTGTAAATGTACATACCTTCATAACTGCAACGCCTCTGCCTTCACACAATAGAAATAAGAACACTTGCAAAAATAACAGTGTGGATAGTCAGTCCTAAAGATTTGAGAAACAAATAGGATTTGCCTGCATTCTGAGCTTTAATTTAAATTTTAAGTCTGTTTTTATTTGTCCTTAGGAAAAAGAAAAAAGATGGAGTTTGCCCAGGATGAAGCCAAGAGTTCCAAAGGTATATAGAAATGCCACTAGTTATCATGACTTGATTTTTTTTGTTTAAGTTGCAATAGTTCAGTTATGTGAAAGCCGTATATTGAACTCTGGATATTCAGTTTTAGTCTTCTTTTTTTAGACACTAAGTTTTTGAATTTCGAATGTTTCAAATATATATTTTAAGTGTACTATGTTACAGCCTTAAGCAGGAGTTATATAAAGTTTATTTACCGAATACTATTGGTACAGTGGTGACATAATGCTGTTTTTATACTCATTTTAATTGAACTTAAGTATATGTAACTTTGATAAATAATATACTCGATAACCCACAAATGCTACATTTGAGTGCATCAACAGTTATTCCAAGAATGTTGTAAATCTCGACTAACCTTATGATTGTCTTTATAATAATCTAATCAAGGAAAATATGTTCTTGTGATTGGCAGATGTCTGAAGAAGATCTTCCAAAAAGCCGTGGAGCAAGGTGGAAGTATCATCTGTTATGAAACACTTTAGAATACACATTTCAAAGGGACACCTTGCTACGAAGTTGGAGTGTGAGCAATGTAAGAATGCTCAAGACCATGTTTTGAAAGACAGAACTGTTCAAAACATCCGAGATTTTGTGAGGAACAGGGGCCTGACTTACAAAAGGAATAATGTAACATGAATATCCATTAACCGTAGAGTTTAGTGCATCTGTTGCATTACTGCACCTGTTGCAGCACAGTTTGTAGCGCCGTTTACTGCGTCTGTTTCTGTTGCGGTGCCAGTTAATGGGACAGTTTGCAGTGCGTAGTTTGCAGTGCGTTTCACTGTGCACTGCGTCATTTGCAGTGCGTTTGCAGTGCCGGTCACTGTGTCGCTCGCAGCACAGTGCGTTTCGCCACAGTACGTTTCGCCGCAGTGCGTTGCGTTTCGTCGTTTTTCTGGACACAATGCGTTCCACTGCACACTGCACCGCTTTCAGTACGTTTCACTGCGCTGCTTGCAGTGCCGGTTACTGTGTCGCTTGCAGTGCAGTGCTTTTCGCTACAGCGCTTTTCGCCGCAGTGTATTGCATTTCGGCGTTTGTCTGGTCACTAGGGGTGTAACGGTTCACAAAACCCACGGTTGGGTTGGGTACGATACAGTGGAGCCACGGTTCGGTACGTTTCGGTACAGTAGAAAACTATAAATGCCAGAGAAATGTACTTGATTTTAAAATATATTTATTCATTACAACTAACATCATGAAGTTATTTTTTGACTTTGAACAATGATGGAACTATACCTGAGTGACCCATCTTCTGGGGTGTCTTCTTAGCAACACATAAGCATAAACAACAAAAACTGCTCCTTAATGTTATGTAGTATTGTTACTTACATCTTGTATTGTTACTTACATCTTGCAGATGAGATTTTTTATCTCAATGGGACTACCTGGTTAAATAAAGGTTTTATTCAAACGTATTCGGTTCGTCATGCGTATCGAACCGTGAGCCTCGTACCGAACGGTTCAATACGAATACGCGTATCGTTACACCCCTACTGGTCACAGTGCGTTACACTGTGTCGCTTGCAGTGCGTTTCGCAGCAGTGGTTGCCTTTTGTCATGTCTTTTTTTGTCTGGTCACAGTGCATTTCACTGCAGTGCAGTTTAAAATGTTGCTGTTCTCTTTTTTTTTTTTTTACGACAAAGAAATCTTGTACTGTCATCTAAATGTTTAAAGTCATGTACATCATAATACATGTATTTTCATTTAAAGGCATTCTGATCTAGCTTTTGATTTTATTTCCTCCATTACCCTGTTGCTGATACCATTTTATACTTATTCTAAACAAACAAAAAAGTGGTCACAATTTTAAAGTAAAAGCAACCTTCCAGAATAAACATTGAATATATGCACTTCAAATGTTGTCCGTCTCTACCATTCTTATGCAAATTAACTCAAGGATGAAATTATTAGATTTTGATGGTCAAAGGTCACTGACCAGACAAAAAGTCTTCATTTGCTAATTATGACAATATCACACGAATGAATACAAAAAATGTGCGTGTGAAATGTTAACATTTAAACCTACATGGATGTAATTTGTAACATGACGGGTTGATGGATGCATACAACCGTGAAGAGGTAATTCTAGTTTAATGGGAGGGGTTTGTTTGAGTTTATGTGTGTGTATTACGGGTATACAGTTCACGAAATTCTCGTTTCGGTTCAATACAATACAGTGGTGCCACGGTTAGGTTCGGTACATTTTCAATACAGCAAATAAGCAGAAATGCCTCGCTGGTGAGACTCAAGGGGGCGTGTCTGAAGAACATGGCTCTTCATCTCCATTCAGTAGTGAGGTAATGTATCGTTGCAGTCAGGTAGCTTTGTGTAGTCCGTGACGTCCGGCCGTCTGTTGTTAGAGGAACAGTGGGAGCCTCGGACATTTGATTCTCTGGACTTTTGTTTTCTTTAACAAAGCAGAAATTATGGTCTGGCGAACTGGGCTCGTGAATGAGTAGTGTCACGTGGCTCAATAACATTAAGCATGTTGGTACAGTCTGGTTTTCCACTCCAGATTAGGGTCTCATATCCGCGGCTATAAATATAACAATCGCCGTGGCGATTGCTTTAGCCCTGTTTGAATCGGTAGGGAGTAGCTGCCTAAACACTGCGGGAAGAGTTTGAAGCGGGTGTGCTGCTGTCTGTTTTACTGGTAAACTAGTTTAGCGTAGTGCGCCTCCCAGAACACACGTGCCTCACCAGAGTAGAATGTTGTTCTTCCGTGGTGGGCGTGTCAGACAGCACGTTGTCTGTTATGTCAGGTGGGTTGCCATGTTGAGCGCAGTGGCTCCACAGAGAGAACATTATATTTCCCACAATTTAATCTTCTGCATTTTCCAAATACAATAGTATTGTTCGGTTCATAATGCGTACCAAACCATAAGCCTCGTACTAAACGGTTCATTGCGAATACGTGTATTGTTACACCCCTAGTGTGTATATATGTGTATGTATGCATGTATGTATGCATGCATGCATGCATGCATACACACACACACACCTCTCCAGGATGGTCCTCATAACTCAGGGTCTTGCCATGTTTGTGTGTGTATTGGTAATGTCCCGCTAAACCAGCAGGGTCTTCATAAGTCAGCGTCATGTTAGGATCCGCCCCGTCCCAACAGTCCTGTAGAATGTCAGGTCTTCAAATCTCCAGACTCTTTGACTAGATATTAATTCTGAACAGTGAGGTTTGTTCCCTTTATCATAAGGACCAGTTTAATACTTATTATCACTGTCTACGACTAAGGAAAAGGTGCGTCTCCATATACCAGGGTTTGAACTGGTATGGGGAAAAAGTCCTCATAAACTCGTGTGTGTGTGTGTGTGTGTGTGTGTGTGTGTGTGTGTGTGTGTGTGTGTGTGTGTGTGTGTGTGTGTGTGTGTGTGTGTGTGTGTGTGTGTGTGTGTGTGTGTGTGTGTGTGTGTGTGTGTGTGTGTGTGTGCGCGCGCGCGCGGCTTCCTCCTCCTGATTACAGCACTCAACTTACCTGCTCCTGTCTGCACACCTGCCAGTCCTGCTCTGGTTTCCCATCAACTCATCTCCAGATCACCAACGGTTGGTAGTCTCTACGTCTCGTCCTCTCAGTGTGATTTATGAACCACGTGTCCTCTTGTGCGTTCAAGATCACCACTTGTCTGCAACGCCCAGGAATGTTTCGAAGCAGCTAAATCCACTCCATCCCCTTATTGAGACACAATTTAAACCATGTACCTAAATTGATTTAATAGTAAAGCATTCATTATTGGACTTTGCTCTCCCCATAAATCATCATAAACCTCTGCTAAATATGACCTGATACAGAACTGTTTTGGAGCATGTTGCTTCTGTCACTGCAACACACAAATATGTTCTGCTTTACTTGGAATATTGGTTGAAGACACTTTTGGACCCGCAAGTCTCCGTTCATATATATGTGAGGAGAAGTTATATAGTGGTAATGTCAGCGACTTAAAACTTTTAAACTCCTTTGACTTGATAATGTATGTAAACTAAATGAATACATAACAACCCACTTAAAGGGACAGTGTGTCGAATTTAGTGGCATCTAGCGATGTGGTTGCAGATTGATACACACTGAATACCGTCCAGCTTCCAGACTTCTCTTGTGTTTGCTACTGTAAAGTAACTTTATAATACATCTTCATTTATATTTCTCTCTCCATCTCTCTTACTCACTGTTCCAGCCTGACTGTAGTCTGATAAAACAGTGCTGCACGTTTTACATTTTTAAACAGGAATGTCTTAAAATACATATTACATGAAATATGCAGTTTTCAGCAGTTCAGCTCTGCTTCCTTATTACCACCGCAAAACCTCAGTGTTGTCCTTTAGTAAGTAATAGATGCAATTTGACTGTTTAGCCCAGAATCAAGGGCCATCAATCCTCAGTGAGTAACCCCCCCCCCCCCCTGAGCTTTAAGTGATGCCTGATACAGACAATGTTTGTATTGTGAGCAGGGTCGACAGGCCAACAGGAAGATTCACAAATGGCCGATCCATTTTGTGGTTTTGGTTTATATTTTTCAATTTCTGCTGTCAGTAGTTACTGTCTGGTGTCAGCTTCAAAATCGCCATGTTGGATTACGGCTTTTGCCATGTTGTTGTTTTTTTGCAAACAATAAACGGAATTTACCATATTTGGAATGCTGAGGAGTGATGTAGAGACGCTGTATACTTCTCTGATAGCAACCTGTCAATCACAGTAGCTCCGCCCTAAAGCATCCCCTGCTTTATGGTCTGTTTGACTCTAAATGGACCATAATGTACTAAATGAACATCATGCTGTATTGAAGAAGACTTGAAACTAGAGATTGAGACCATAAACTCATGTTTACAATGTTTACTGAGGTAATAAATCAAGAGAGAAGTAGTCATTTTCTCATAGACTTCTATACAACCAGAGGAGTCGCCCCTGCTGGTCAGTAGAGAGAATGCCCGTTTTAAGTCACTTCAGTATTGGCATCACTCGGTAGAACCGGAGAGTACGGTCTGGGTGCCGGCCAGTGTGTGGCCAGCCTGGCCCCCTCAGTCGACGGCAGCACATGGCTGAACGCTGCCTGTGTTTTTTGTCATTTTCATGAACGTGATGGACGGTGACTAGTGTTCCTGCTCACCTGGGCTCACCTGGTCAGCGCAGTTGTGATGAGCTGATACAAACAGAGGGTTCAGCAGTCAGCAAGACATCCTAAGGTGTCTTGAAGGTCTTCAGCATCATTGGATTATCTTTATACCACAAAACTGTTTTACAATCACGAGTGCTATATAAGTGGTGCCCAGCAGCTGCTAACAGCAAACGGCTAATGCTAGCTAGCTCTCCTCCTGCTGATGTCCACATGGATTTGTTGCTCAGGATGTAGCATTAGCAGGGAATAGACAAGGTTTTTTAACCATAGCTGTGTACTACAAGTCTGCACATGTGCAGTAGGGATCTGGCAAGATGTGCGGATCTGATGTGACACTGTAACATTCATCGGCTCATCAATCGTGTGATATCAGATCGGTGCAAATACCAGATCCAGTATATTAGGCTGTATTGGAGGGATTTACGATACAGGTATAGAGACAACTCTAATTTCGATAAATGTGTTTGCTCAATTTTCTCACACACACAATATGTTCTAGCTCCTCGCCCTCCAGTGTAGCCTCAGATACCTCACCCTCACGATCCTTTACACGGTCGTCATCAGAAAGGGCCTCATTGTTCTCGCAACTGTGACATGTGTGTACGTGAGCCTGCAGTGTGGGTGCTGTGAGACCGTCCTCCTGTCCGTAACTTCGGACTCATGTCACACTCAGCGTCTGTTGTGCGGCGTCAGAGGAGCAGCGAGTGGGTGAGCCAACACGTTTCCACCACTGTTGGAGCCGGTCAACTCACCATAGCCACTCTTCAAGCCTACTTACTGCTCTCTCTCCAACGCTGATACTGCACTATGTCGCCTACACACAGAACACCGACACACACAGGATTCAACCTGCTCCCTTGACAAACAGCAATAATGGTGCTTTACATTCTACACACAGGCATCGTGTGTGGAGGAGAACACAAGAACGAGTTAACTAGGAGAAGTTCGCACATTAATAATTCTCCACACAACAAAGCCAGAGGGGCCCCTTTATCGGACCCCGAGGTCAGAGTTGTGTGTGTGGGTGTGTGCGTGTGTGTGCGCAGGCATGCCTTTGCTGTATGCTATCCTGAGTCTCCTGTCCCTTTGTAAATCCATGCAGGATCTGTACCTGCAGCAGTCACACACACACACACACACACACCAGCGCTTTGTCCAAGACACGTGAGCTGCTTATCAACGACAAGTCAGGGTTGTCAGTTTGACTGTCCTTCTGAACCACATTATTGATCATAAGGTGAACAAGTCATGGTGTAGTATTGCATGCAGTCATGTGTTTCACTGTGTGATATGGTCACCGAGCAGTCTAAAGAGTGAATGGCTGATTATATAGTCCATATGTACTGCCTCCATACACTGCAGAGGAACATGACCACAATTGACCCTTTGTTAAGCCCCGCCCCTCTTACGCAGACTGGCCAATCGTAGCAGGGCATCGGTCGGCTCTGACCAGGGACCGACAACTTTCTATGTAAAAACCTGTGCATTAGCATAGTACTTTAGCGCATCATTAGCTTTAGCCCTGCTATGCTATGCTAGCTATAGAAGGTATGCTAAATGTATACTCATGCTGCTTTTGCTTTTTAATGATTGTAATCATTTAATGTGAATAAAGACCTTTACAGGAACACTGTTGTTCCTTATTATCATTGTCTTCTGTCTCGACCTCCAGGTGAGGTGGTGGTTCACTTTTACACTGTGATCTGTAGCTTTAGCTTCTATCTTTATCTGTTTAACCTGTTTTCACTGCTGAATCAGTTTGACATCCTGGATACATCCTTCAGACACATATTGAAGACACTTCTGTCTGCTTCTCCATGAAATACATGAGATGGTATTTATTCAGGGAGTGCAGTTAGTGACAGTGTGGGCTCAAAGGTGACTTAGCTCTGACAGCTTGACAGAGCATCAGCGGGGGCGGGGCTTAGCCAAGGGTCAAATAACTTTTTTAATGTTCTTCCTAATACAAATGCTATTAATTTGCATTGTCATTCATTTAAAACATAAAAAGATGATTGCCCCTGTGACTAATTTAAAGCAGCCCTCATTGACATTCTTTTCATAGATCAACTAACAATGTGTTCAATGTGAAAGGGATCACTCGCCGTGACAAATCCACAAAAATGATCAACTCTGCAGCTCTACAGTTTTCTGCCTCTTTTAGGTCATTGTTTTGGTTTTCATGCCCACAAACGCTTATAAACCTGTTTGCAGTTTAAAATCTTTTGTCTCAGGAGCTGATGGAGTTCTAATGTGGCATTGCTCTGTTTCTGCTAAATGTGTAATGACTAACTAACACTGAGGCCAAAATGACATTATCACCAACTCTGCAGGACAATGGCTGTCAGCTGTCCATTCATGCTGCTTATTGTCCGAGCTGTCAATATATTGTATCTAGAAATGATAATGAATTATGGCTGCTGCTGTCCAGGAGGATCAAATCAATGCAGTCTTCATTAGCTTCACCCTGTCTGCTCTAAAAGCACTCCTGGATATAATGAGAGTCCTCCGAGTGGAGCTAAAGTGAGCACACAACGAAAATCTATGAATTCAATTTAATCCCAATCGCTTCAGTGTGAAGCGTCAGTGCAAACACACAGGACCAAGAATGGGAAAACATGAGCCATCCTCGTATTTAGGTCAGTTTAGCGGAATGGACTGGGACCTGCATGCTTGCCTCTACCATTTGCATGAGTTCCCATTATGAGAGAAAGAGATTGCCTGGTTGCACATTTATCTCTCAGTTATCAAATCAATTAGTCAGTGAGGTGTGTGACCTGTTACTGGTCCTAAGAGGACTTACCTAATGGCTCGGAACACAGGTATAGTGTAGTATTTATTCATGAAACAAGTCAGACGGTGCCAGGCCTGCATATCCATGTGCGTATAGCTGTTTCACTGCTGCTTTTCTTTGTCTTCTTCTTCTCTGGTTATTATAAACAAAGTTAAGGTTGGGGTCTGCCCCTCCAGCAGAGGAAGTTCTTTTCATGTACTTGTTCAATTTTGCCACAACTTTGCTCCACAAGTGGCCTGTAGCAGAGCTGGCAAAGACGATACAATGAGGCATGTAAACTGAGAAGACCAAGCAGCACAATATTGTGTTAGCTATAAAGACGTTATTGTACAGAAGTTATATAAGTTATATAGAAGCAGTTTTCTTTTTCAAAAAAGGATCAAATTTGATGCAGCAGAACCAGAAATATCATCTTTCATTCCCCACATTCTTACCCACGATGCAACTTGACTACTGACAGTTCTACATAGTGAATTCCCCTTCTCTCAGACTATGTGACAACAACACCGAAACATTCTGCTTCATAATAATGACAGATGTCTGCGAGGCTGTTTTATGGATAGCATTCAACGCTACGGGTTGGTCATGATATTGTCTGTGACTCTGGTCTGTGACTCCAGTCTGACTTGAGAGCAGTCATGTGACAAGATTCTCCATCTCAACAGCAACAGCTATGACTCTGGCTGCTAGAGACTCATTGATTTCTCTCCTGCACTGCCCCAGAGGCTGCTGGTCCCTGTCCTGTCCAAATGCTCCAAGATAGGCCGGGGCCACTCTGCAGCCACGCTGTCACAGCTAATGCTCAGAAACTTTCTGACAAATTCTGCTGTCGCTTTAATTATGCAGCCATTCACTCAGCAACTCCTTCAGTGTGTCCAGGGTTTCCAGTGAAGAGGACTGCACAAACATGAGTGTAACGGGGCAACCTGATAGCTGAGCGGTTAGGGCGCATGCCACATGGGCGCTAATTCCCTGAGCGCCGAGTCCTCAGGTAAAATCCCAACTAGCCTGACTGCTTGCTGCATTCCCCTACTCTCTTTCCTCACTCTTTGCACTGCCACTATCAAAAAAAGCAGTGGTGGGTCGTCAGAGCCTTCTCTGCTGGTGTAGCCAGAATCACAAAGTTATATCTATTTTATAATGTAATGATTTTTCATAAATACACTCATGTATTCTAAATATTTTCCCCCATTATCTTATTTTCTCATTGCACAGGTCCTGTCTTCCTCAGTTGCTCTGCTTCCAGTGCAGCTTGTTTTAAGTAGAGTGTTAGGATCTCGGTCTGACCTAGTGTGTGCTCCTCTGTTTTTCCCCCTGGCAGTGTTGTTGTTTGGCCATGTGCTTTTGTTTTGTGTCAGCCTATAGTTTCCACCCCCGAGTTCCATCTCCAACCACGCCCCTCTCCCCAGGCTCAGCTGTGGGGAATTCCGGTGATCAGCTCCGACGGACTTAAATACCCCAGCTGTCCTCCGGCGCGTTGTCAGTCCGTCTGGTTACCAGTCTGGTCACGTAAGTCTAAACATCAATTCAGTGAAGATCGTTACCTGTTTGTTTTCTGTTTCTTCAGTTTTGAGTGCGGTCGAGTTTCCCTCCCGACTCCGGAGGCTACCTGTCCCGGCCTCGGTTGAGCTTCCCTCCCGACTCCGGTGGAGATTATAGGAGTGACTTTAATTTGCTGGACAGTTAGTCTTTGTTTTTTGTTGGTTCATTCTGTGACTCCTCCTGCACCGTTAAATAAAGTCTTGGCTGGAGTAAACCTGCTGTGTGCGTGCGTTTGGGTCCACTAACTACACTACCACATAACATAGAGCTTTTATCCAATCAGATCTCACCTCTGTGTCTCTAGGTAAGAACAGCGGCAGGGGCCTGCAGACTCACAAATGCATCCATGTGCAGTTTAAGTGAATGGGGACGATATTGTTGATTGTCATAGTCTCAACCAATCAGATCTTTAGTGTGACATGTTGGGCGTATTCTTGTCAGAGCCTAGCCATACGTGATTGGTCAGTGGGCTAGCATGACATGTTGGGCGTTAACAATCCCAATATCTGCTGCCTCTGCCAAGCGGACATTTTCAGCCTCAAACCCATTAAAACGTATTCAGGAAATACAGCTGGGGAGGCTCGACTGTCTTCACTGGCGTCCATGAATAGAGAAGCACTTCTTACTGGAACTGAACCGATGTACAACCGTGAGATTAAACTCTTTGTTAACAAAGAAAGGAGGATGGACTTTGTCTTTAAATATGAACAACAGCTTGGGTAAGTGAACTGCTTTTGTTTTTACATCTGCAGTTTTGCTGGATTGATTTTGACTATATGCATTGTCCGTTAATGACGCAGCATCCCATCATGCACGTATTCATGTATCTGCACTCTGCAGTTAATGTATTTGTAGGTGTTGAGCTTCATTTTTACACGAAACAAATAACTGTAGCTGTGGCGTCATAATGAGGTTATTAGGAGGTGGTTCAACTGTAGTAGGACAGACCTGAAGGCCCAGGTATAGAATGCACGGCCCGCCACTGATAAAAAGGCATTAAATGCCCCCATGAGTGTAACACCACAAAGGAAATGTAATCAGTCATGGATATGGTTAGTTTAATATTACTGTTGGTTGTTTATTAATCTAAATATAGTCCATGCTCTCTTCATTTAGCCTGACCACCACCAAAAGTGCAATAGCAAAACAGCAGAAGAGTTGCATAGTTGCAAGTTACGGTTCCAAAGGTGAAGGTTTCTGCATAGTATTGACCCTTGGCTAGGCCCACTGCTACTCTGTCATGCTGTAAGAGCTACCATGGGGCCCACAGTCACTAACTGCACTCCCTGGAAAAATATGATCTCACTTTTGGGGAAATTTCAAAGTGATTTGAGAGAGAAGTGTCTACGATGTGTCTGAAGGATATATCCAGGATGTCAAACTGATTCAGCAGTTAAAAAAGGTTAAAGACATATAAACAAAGCACAAAGCAGCATGTGTATACATTCAGTTTACATTCAGTAGTTAGCTTAGCATAGAGGAGCTAACCTTAGTTAATGACGCGCTAATGTACTTTGCTAAGGTTAGCTTCACAGGTTTTTAAGTAGAAGTGGAACGTTCTAGAAACATATATCTCCTGACAACCTCTCAGTATCACTATTACACAACGTTTAACCGGGGGGGGGAGCGGCGTGTCTCGTGCGGTGTACAGTGAACACCCGACTTATGCTCGACGTCGCTGGCTGCCAGCTCGTGACGTTACCCCTCGGTGTTGAAGTCAGCATCTTTGGAACTTTTTTCTTGGTCAACAAGGTAGGTGTTGCAGTCCCTGCTTGTTTAGTGTTCTTCTTATATTCTGTACTGACATGGTTGTTGCTTGTGTCTAGGCGGTACCGACACAGATAAGACCTGCAGTGATGTCACACCCTCTAAGGAAGACGGAAGGAAAAATATTATTTCAGGAATTTGTGTGCGGCAAGAAATTGTGAGGGTCTGTGTTTGCTTCTGGCCTCAGACACCTGGGTACGGAATATAAACTGTGCACAAGACATCACCATTCTGTAGTTTACGTGTAATTAGTCACAGAAAACATTCATGTTTATTCTGTGTTTAATATTTATGGCATGTTTGTCTTAACAGAAGATCCTGCAACTCAAAAACATATCAATTTGATTTTGTCACTGTCGACTCATACAAATGTAATTTATTGAAATTCTTCAGAAAACCTAACCCTACGGCTACATTTTGAAGACTTGAATCATTTTCATTGCAACTGTAATCGTGTGAATACACACACTTCAGAGATCACATTCCTCTAGCCCTTATTTTGAAAGTACTTGCCTTACGTGCCAGGAAAACTCACTGGTGTTCAACAGGGCATATGTCAAATGGTTGAGCGTTATTTTTCATTTTGGAAAAATGGAAATTTGTAATGACTGTTCAAACAAATGTCAACCCTACGGGGCCATATTTAACTTAGCTCATTATTATGTATGATTCCACCTGCAAGACAAAGGAAAGAGGTGTGTGTGTGTGTGTGTGTGTGTGTGTGTGTGTGTGTGTGTGTGTGTGTGTGTGTGTGTGTGTGTGTGTGTGTGTGTGTGTGTGTGTGTGTGTGTGTGTGTGTGTGTGTGTGTGTGTGTGTGTGTGTGTGTGCAGAAGCCATGCACTGCGGGCTGATGGTAGCACTGAAACTGGATGTTGGCAGCCCTCCAGGTGGATGGAGGCTGAGCGATGCCTCGGCACGTTGAAATATTGATTCAGAGAGCTGAAGCACCCACGGGCCATGGACTGAGCCTGGACAACACATGCAGAAGAGTGTAAAACTTCTATCCCTACATCTGTGCACAGTGTTACGCAGCTGTAACGTCTGACCGAGGAAAGGATTGGTTAAGTGCCACTTTAAGATGTTTACATAGCCACCGACATTAACATTAGCATTTCACACATTATTCACTTTCAACTACATGACATTACGCCTGGGTCATATGAAGAGATTATAATGGTCCTTACGCCCATAACAGAATAATAATATTAAATTAAAGCTGCGAGCAGCGATGACCGGGCCCTCGCCATATGCACGTCGGGGTGCCGGCGGGACGCCGGCCTGCGCGGACGAGAACGTCCGCGACCGTCGGACGGCGCGAGGACTCTGGTTGATGCTGCCATTCAGTTCTGTGACCGTCAGACACTGCATGCAGGTTTAGAGCATGGCCCCAATATACTTTTATGTAAGTCCATATGTGATACATGTTCCTACCAAATTTCATACATCTAGGTGAAACGTACTGCGAGGGCGGCTTCGTCAAAATTTTGTAGGGGGCGCTATTGAGCCGATTTGCCACTCTGAACCAATAAAATCATATTATATAACTACATTTTGGGCTTTAAATGTGTATGCCAAGTTTGCTTATGTTTTGAGCATTTTTAGCCCCTCAAAAACACCTTAATATTTTATGGTGAAGAATGCGTCGCCACGGCAACAGCTTTTCACGAAGCAACAAGCTTTGAGTAACTTTTCATCACAAAGGTCTTTAGACTGTACCGACCAAATTTGAAGTTGATCTGATTAATTCCCTAGGAGGAGTTCATTAAAGTGCAGCGCCTGGAAATGACAAAAACGACACTCGAAATTCATAGAAAATTCAAAATGGCTGACTTCCGGTGGGGTTTAGAGCATGGCCCCAAGAGACTTTTATTGAAGTCCATATGTGATACATGTTGCTACCAAATTTCATACATCTAGGTCAAACGTACTGTGAGGGCTGCTTCGTCGAAGGTTTGTAGGGGGCGCTATTGAGCCGATTTGCCACTCTGAATCTGAACCAATAAAATCATATTCTATAACTACATTTCGGGCTTGTAATCTGCTTGCCTAGTTTGCTTATGTTTCGAGCATTTTTAGCCTCTCAAAATGACCTTCGTTGTTAACGGCGAAGACTGCATCGCCACGGCAACGGCGTTCGACGAAACATCAAAAGCTTCATGATCTGGCATTATGAACTTCTTGTATTTGTGTGGAACAAATTTGATATTGATTTGATTTACCTACTAAGAGAAACAAGCCAAAGTATAAAGACTTTAACTTCCTGTTACCAGTAGGTGGCGCTATGACTATGATTCAAAATTGGCCTGCACATGTCTTCAAGCCTAGAGTCTAATCAAACGTGAAATCTGGTAAAGATCTGATGATGTGGAGTTGAGATACATCAGTTTATTCGTTCATGGCGAAGGATCGAAATTCGCCGAGCCGCCACGGCGCCGCCCTTCAGTAACTTCTTACAATCTTCACAATGAAGCATTATCAAGGTCTTAAGGCTGTTCTGCCAACATTTGAGAGGGATCTGATTAATCTGTGAGGAGCAGGATGTCAAAGTACACAACGTACAACTTCCGGTTGCCACTAGGTGGCGCTATCACTATGATTCTAAATGATCATATAGATGTGTTCCGGGTCAGGATGTTATGACATACGAGAAATGTGGAGCAGATTAGACAATGTACGGCCGAGTTACAACAACTTCCTGTTTCGCGGCGAATGGTGTTTTTTTGATGCCACGCCACGGCCACATAGTTCGATAACTTTTTGATCTTTGAGTAACTTTTCACTGCCAAGGTCTCAAGAGCAGACTAGCCGAATCTGAAGTCAATCGGGTCAAATCTCTGGGAGGAGTTCGTCAAAGTATGACGCCTTGAAACGGTCAAAAAACGTCATAAAAGTAAAAATGGCTGACTTCCTGTTTGGTTTAGAGAAAGTGTCCAAGAGGATTTTTTGTGAGTCTCATCACAATCCACATTCCCACCAAATTGCAAACAGCTAGGTGAAACCTGATGTTGGGGCTACTCAATAGGGGGCGCTAGCGAGCCAATATTTCATACCGCAGCTGGACACCCCAATCAGACTGCAATTTTCGCAAATTCTGGCTTACGTGCCAAATTTCACAAAATTCCCAATATCCCAAGCACCTCCTTTTTGCCATGAAACAACAAAAATAATCGGAATAAGAATAAGAATAATAATTAAAGCTGCGAGCAGCGATGACCGGGCCCTCGCCATATGCACGTCGGGGTGCCGGCGGGACTCCGGCCTGCGCAGCCGAGAACGTCCGCGACCGTCGGACGGCGCGAGGACTCTGGTTGATGCTGCCATTCAGTTCTGTGATCATCAGACACTGCATGCAGGTTTAGAGCATGGCCCCAACATACTTTTATTGAAGTCCACATGTGATACATGTTCCTAGCAAATATCAAACATCTAGGTGAAACATACTGCGAGGGCTGCTTCGTCTAAATTTTGTAGGGGGCGCTATTGAGCCGATTTGCCGCTCTGAACCAATACAATCATAGTATATAACTACATGTTGGGCTTTAAATGTGTATGCCAAGTTTGCTTATGTTTTGAGCATTTTTAGCCCCTCAAAACACCTTAATATTTCATGGTGAAGAATGTGTCGCCATGGCAACAGATTTTCACGAAACAACAAGCTTTGAGTAACTTTTCATCACAAAGGTCTTTAGACTGTACCGACCAAATTTGAAGTTGATCTGATTAATTCCCTAGGAGAAGTTCGTTAAAGTGCAGAGCCTGGAAATGACAAAAACGACACTAGAAATTCATAACAAAATCAAAATGGCTGACTTCCGGTTGGGTTTAGAGCATTGCCCCAAGAGACTATTATGTAAGTCCATATGTGATACATGTTCCTACCAAATTCCATACATCTAGGTCAAACGTACTGCGAGGGCTGCTTCGTTGAAATTTTGTAGGGGGCGCTATTGAGCCGATTTGCCACTCTGAACCAATAAAATCATATTCTATAACTACATTTCGGGCTTGTAATCTGCTTGCCAAGTTTGCTTATGTTTCGAGCATTTTTAGCCGGTCAAAATGACCTTCGTTGTTAACGGCGAAGAATGCGTCGCCACGGCAACAGCTTTTCACGAAACAACAAGCTTTGAGTAACTTTTCATCACAAAGGTCTTTAGACTGTACCGACCAAATTTGAAGTTGATCTGATTAATTCCCTAGGAGGAGTTCGTTAAAGTGCAGCGCCTGGAAATGACAGAAACGACACTAGAAATTCATAGAAAATTAAAAATGGCTGACTTCCGGTGGGGTTTAGAGCATGGCCCCAAGAGACTTTTATTGAAGTCCATATGTGATACATGTTGCTTCCAAATTTCATACATCTAGGTCAAACGTACTGTGAGGGCAGCTTCGTCGAAAGTTTGTAGGGGGCGCTATTGAGCCGATTTGCCACTCTGAACCAATACAATCATATTCTACAACTACATTTCGGGCTTGTAATCTGCTTGCCAAGTTTGCTTATGTTTCGAGCATTTTTAGCCTCTCAAAACGACCTTCGTTGTTAACGGCGAAGACTGCATCGCCACGGCAACGGCGTTCCACAAAACATCAAAAGCTTCATGATCTGGCATTATGAACTTCTTGTATTTGTGTGGAACAAATTTGATATTGATTTGATTTACCTACTAAGAGAAACAAGCCAAAGTATAAAGACTTTAACTTCCTGTTACCAGTAGGTGGCGCTATGACTATGATTCAAAATTGGCCTGCACATGTCTTCAAGCCTAGAGTCTAATCAAACATGTGAAATCTGGTAAAGATCTGATGATGTGGAGTCGAGATACATCAGTTTATTCGTTCATGGCGAAGGATCGAAATTCGCCGAGCCGCCACGGCGCCGCCCTTCAGTAACTTCTTACAATCTTCACAATGAAGCATTATCAAGGTCTTAAGGCTGTTCTGCCAACATTTGAGAGGGATCTGATTAATCTGTGAGGAGCAGGATGTCAAAGTACACAACGTACAACTTCCGGTTGCCACTAGGTGGCGCTATCACTATGATTCTAAATGATCATATAGATGTGTTCCGGGTCAGGATGTTATGACATATTAGGAATTTGGAGCAGATTCGACAATGTACGGCCGAGTTACAACAACTTCCTGTTTCGCGGCGAATGGTGTTTCTTTGATGCCACGCCACGGCCACATAGTTCGATAACTTTTTTATCTTTGAGTAACTTTTCACTGCCAAGGTCTCAAGAGCAGACTAGCCGAATCTGAAGTCAATCGGGTCAAATCTCTGGGAGGAGTTCGTTAAAGTATGACGCCTTGAAACGGTCAAAAAACGTCATAAAAGTAAAAATGGCCCACTTCCTGTTTGGTTTAGAGAAAACGTCCAAGAGGATTTTTTGTGCATCTCATCACGTTCCACATACCTACCAAATTTCATACAGCTAGGTGAAACCCGATGTTGGGGCTACTCAATAGGGGGCGCTATGGAGCCAATATTTCATACCGCAGCTGGACACCCCAATCAGACTGCAATTTTCGCAAATTCTGGCTTACGTGCCAAATTTCACAAAATTCCCAATATCCCAAGCACCTCCTTTTTGCCATGAAACAACAAAAATAATCGGAATAATAATAATAAACATTAGAAATACAATAGGTCCTCCGCTCCGACTACGTCGGTGCTCGGGCCCTAATTAAAGCTGCGAGCAGCGATGACCGGGCCCTCGCCATATGCACGTCGGGGTGCCGGCGGGACTCCGGCCTGCGCAGCCGAGAACGTCCGCGACCGTCGGACGGCGCGAGGACTCTGGTTGATGCTGCCATTCAGTTCTGTGATCATCAGACACTGCATGCAGGTTTAGAGCATGGCCCCAACATACTTTTATTGAAGTCCACATGTGATACATGTTCCTAGCAAATATCATACATCTAGGTGAAACATACTGCGAGGGCTGCTTCGTCTAAATTTTGTAGGGGGCGCTATTGAGCCGATTTGCCACTCTGAACCAATACAATCATAGTATATAACTACATGTTGGGCTTTAAATGTGTATGCCAAGTTTGCTTATGTTTTGAGCATTTTTAGCCCCTCAAAACACCTTAATATTTCATGGTGAAGAATGTGTCGCCATGGCAACAGATTTTCACGAAACAACAAGCTTTGAGTAACTTTTCATCACAAAGGTCTTTAGACTGTACCGACCAAATTTGAAGTTGATCTGATTAATTCCCTAGGAGAAGTTCGTTAAAGTGCAGAGCCTGGAAATGTCAAAAACGACACTAGAAATTCATAAAGAAATCAAAATGGCTGACTTCCGGTTGGGTTTAGAGCATTGCCCCAAGAGACTATTATGTAAGTCCATATGTGATACATGTTCCTACCAAATTCCATACATCTAGGTCAAACGTACTGCGAGGGCTGCTTCGTCGAAATTTTGTAGGGGGCGCTATTGAGCCGATTTGCCACTCTGAACCAATAAAATCATATTATATAACTACATTTCGGGCTTGTAATCAGCTTGCCAAGTTTGCTTATGTTTCGAGCATTTTTAGCCTCTCAAAATGACCTTCGTTGTTAACGGCGAAGACTGCATCGCCACGGCAACGGTGTTCGACGAAACACCAAGCTTTGAGTAACTTTTCATCACAAAGGTCTTTAGACTGTACCGACCAAATTTGAAGTTGATCTGATTAATTCCCTAGGAGGAGTTCGTTGAAGTGCAGCGCCTGGAAATGACAAAAACGACACTAGAAATTCATAAAAAATTCAAAATGGCTGACTTCCGGTTGGGTTTAGAGCATGGCCCCAAGAGACTTTTATTGAAGTCCATATGTGATACATGTTGCTGCCAAATTTCATACATCTAGGTCAAACGTACTGCGAGGGCTGCTTCGTCGAATGTTTGTAGGGGGCGCTATTGAGCCGATTTGCCACTCTGAACCAATAAAATCATATTATATAACTACATTTCGGGCTTGTAATCTGCTTGCCAAGTTTGCTTATGTTTCGAGCATTTTTAGCCTCTCAACATGACCTTCGTTGTTAACGGCGAAGACTGCATCGCCACGGCAACGGCTTTCGACGAAACATCAAAAGCTTCATGATCTGGCATTATGAACTTCTTGTATTTGTGTGGAACAAATCTGATATTGATTTGATTTACCTACTAAGAGAAACAAGCCAAAGTATAAAGACTTTAACTTCCTGTTACCAGTAGGTGGCGCTATGACTATGATTCAAAATTGGCCTGCAGATGTCTTCAGGCCTGGAGTCTAATCAAGCATGTGAAATCTGGTAAAGATCTGATGATGTGGAGTCGAGATACATCAGTTTATTCGTTCATGGCGAAGGATCGAAATTCGCCGAGCCGCCACGGCGCCGCCCTTCAGTAACTTCTTACAATCTTCACAATGAAGCATTATCAAGGTCTTAAGGCTGTTCTGCCAACATTTGAGAGGGATCTGATTAATCTGTGAGGAGCAGGATGTCAAAGTACACAACGTACAACTTCCGGTTGCCACTAGGTGGCGCTATCACTATGATTCTAAATGATCATATAGATGTGTTCCGGGTCAGGATGTTATGACATACGAGAAATGTGGAGCAGATTAGACAATGTACGGCCGAGTTACAACAACTTCCTGTTTCGCGGCGAATGGTGTTTTTTTGATGCCACGCCACGGCCACATAGTTCGATAACTTTTTGATCTTTGAGTAACTTTTCACTGCCAAGGTCTCAAGAGCAGACTAGCCGAATCTGAAGTCAATCGGGTCAAATCTCTGGGAGGAGTTCGTCAAAGTATGACGCCTTGAAACGGTCAAAAAACGTCATAAAAGTAAAAATGGCTGACTTCCTGTTTGGTTTAGACAAACATTCCAAGAGGATTTTTTGTGCGTCTCATCACAATCCACATTTCCACCAAATTTCATACAGCTAGGTGAAACCTGATGTTGGGGCTACTCAATAGGGGGCGCTAGCGAGCCAATATTTCATACCGCAGCTGGACACCCCAAACAGACTGCAATTTTCGCAAATTCTGGCTTACGCGCCAAATTTCACAAAATTCCCAATATCCCAAGCACCTCCTTTTTGCCATGAAACAACAAAAATAATCGGAATTAAAGCTGCGAGCAGCGATGACCGGGCCCTCGCCATATGCACGTCGGGGTGCCGGCGGGACTCCGACCTGCGCGGCCGAGAACGTCCGCGACCGTCGGACGGCGCGAGGACTCTGGTTGATGCTGGCATTTAGTTCTATGACCGTCAGACACTGCATGCAGGTTTAGAGCATGGCCCCAATATACTTTTATTTAAGTCCATATGTGATACATGTTCTTACCACATTTCATACATCTAGGTGAAACTTACTGCGAGGGCTGCTTCGTTGAAATTTTGTAGGGGGCGCTATTGAGCCGATTTGCCACTCTGAACCAATAAAATCATATTATATAACTACATTTTGGGCTTTAAATGTGTATGCCAAGTTTGCTTATGTTTCGAGCATTTTTAGCCGGTCAAAATGACCTTCGTTGTTAACGGCGAAGAATGCGTCGCCACGGCAACAGCTTTTCACGAAACAACAAGCTTTGAGTAACTTTTCATCACAAAGGTCTTTAGACTGTACCGACCAAATTTGAAGTTGATCTGATTAATTCCCT
The DNA here is from genome assembly GCA_028022725.1 of Lycodopsis pacificus. Lineage (NCBI taxonomy): Eukaryota > Metazoa > Chordata > Actinopteri > Perciformes > Zoarcidae > Lycodopsis > Lycodopsis pacificus. The sequence goes on from CM051697.1 coordinate 25,657,772, forward strand.
AGGAGGAGTTCGTTAAAGTGCAGCGCCTGGAAATGACAGAAACGACACTAGAAATTCATAGAAAATTCAAAATGGCTGACTTCCGGTGGGGTTTAGAGCATGGCCCCAAGAGACTTTTATTGAAGTCCATATGTGATACATGTTGCTACCAAATTTCATACATCTAGGTCAAACGTACTGTGAGGGCAGCTTCGTCGAAAGTTTGTAGGGGGCGCTATTGAGCCGATTTGCCACTCTGAACCAATAAAATCATATTATATAACTACATTTTGGGCTTTAAATGTGTATGCCAAGTTTGCTTATGTTTCGAGCATTTTTAGCCGGTCAAAATGACCTTCGTTGTTAACGGCGAAGAATGCGTCGCCACGGCAACAGCTTTTCACGAAACAACAAGCTTTGAGTAACTTTTCATCACAAAGGTCTTTAGACTGTACCGACCAAATTTGAAGTTGATCTGATTAATTCCCTAGGAGGAGTTCGTTAAAGTGCAGCGCCTGGAAATGACAGAAACGACACTAGAAATTCATAAAAAATTAAAAATGGCTGACTTCCGGTGGGGTTTAGAGCATGGCCCCAAGAGACTTTTATTGAAGTCCATATGTGATACATGTTGCTTCCAAATTTCATACATCTAGGTCAAACGTACTGTGAGGGCAGCTTCGTCGAAAGTTTGTAGGGGGCGCTATTGAGCCGATTTGCCACTCTGAACCAATACAATCATATTCTACAACTACATTTCGGGCTTGTAATCTGCTTGCCAAGTTTGCTTATGTTTCGAGCATTTTTAGCCTCTCAAAACGACCTTCGTTGTTAACGGCGAAGACTGCATCGCCACGGCAACGGCGTTCGACAAAACATCAAAAGCTTCATGATCTGGCATTATGAACTTCTTGTATTTGTGTGGAACAAATTTGATATTGATTTGATTTACCTGCTAAGAGAAACAAGCCAAAGTATAAAGACTTTAACTTCCTGTTACCAGTAGGTGGCGCTATGACTATGATTCAAAATTGGCCTGCGGATGTCTTCAGGCCTGGAGTCTAATCAAGCATGTGAAATCTGGTAAAGATCTGATGATGTGGAGTCGAGATACATCAGTTTATTCGTTCATGGCGAAGGATCGAAATTCGCCGAGCTGCCACGTCGCCGCCCTTCAGTAACTTCTTACAATTTTCACAATGAAGCATTATCAAGGTCTTAAGGCTGTTCTGCCAACATTTGAGAGGGATCTGATTAATCTGTGAGGAGCAGGATGTCAAAGTACACAACGTACAACTTCCGGTTGCCACTAGGTGGCGCTATCACGAGGATTCTAAATTATCATATAGATGTGTTCCGGGTCAGGATGTTATGACATATTAGGAATTTGGAGCAGATTCGACAATGTACGGCCGAGTTACAACAACTTCCTGTTTCGCGGCGATTGGTGTTTTTTTGATGCCACGCCACGGCCACATAGTTCGATAACTTTTTGATCTTTGAGTAACTTTTCACTGCCAAGGTCTCAAGAGCAGACTAGCCGAATCTGAAGTCAATCGGGTCAAATCTCTGGGAGGAGTTCGTCAAAGTATGACGCCTTGAAACGGTCAAAAAACGTCATAAAAGTAAAAATGGCTGACTTCCTGTTTGGTTTAGAGAAACATTCCAAGAGGATTTTTTGTGCGTCTCATCACAATCCACATTCCCACCAAATTTCATACAGCTAGGTGAAACCCGATGTTGGGGCTACTCAATAGGGGGCGCTAGCGAGCCAATATTTCATACCGCAGCTGGACACCCCAATCAGACTGCAATTTTCGCAAATTCTGGCTTACGTGCCAAATTTCACAAAATTCCCAATATCCCAAGCACCTCCTTTTTGCGACGAAACACTTAAAATAATCGGAATAAGAATAAGAATAATAATAAACATTAGAAATACAATAGGTCCTCCGCTCCGACTACGTCGGTGCTCGGGCCCTAATTAAAGCTGCGAGCAGCGATGACCGGGCCCTCGCCATATGCACGTCGGGGTGCCGGCGGGACTCCGGCCTGCGCGGCCGAGATCGTCCGCGACCGTCGGACGGCGCGAGGACTCTGGTTGATGCTGCCATTCAGTTCTGTGACCGTCAGACACTGCATGCAGGTTCAGAGCATGGCCCCAACATACTTTTATGTAAGTCCATATGTGATACATGTTCCTACCAAATTTCATAGATCTAGGTGAAACGTACTGCGAGGGCTGCTTCGTCGAAATTTTGTAGGGGGCGCTATTGAGCCGATTTGCCACTCTGAACCAATAAAATCATATTGTATCACTACATTTTGGGCTTTAAATGTGTATGCCAAGTTTGCTTATGTTTCGAGCATTTTTAGCCGGTCAAAATGACCTTCGTTGTTAACGGCGAAGAATGCGTCGCCACGGCAACAGCTTTTCACGAAACAACAAGCTTTGAGTAACTTTTCATCACAAAGGTCTTTAGACTGTACCGACCAAATTTGAAGTTGATCTGATTAATTCCCGAGGAGGAGTTCGTTAAAGTGCAGCGCCTGGATTTGACAAAAACGACACGAGAAATTCATAAAAAATTAAAAATGGCTGACTTCCGGTGGGGTTTAGAGCACGGCCCCAAGAGACTTTTATTGAAGTCCATATGTGATACATGTTGCTACCAAATTTCATACATCTAGGTCAAACGTACTGTGAGGGCAGCTTCGTCGAAAGTTTGTAGGGGGCGCTATTGAGCCGATTTGCCACTCTGAACCAATACAATCATATTCTACAACTACATTTCGGGCTTGTAATCTGCTTGCCAAGTTTGCTTATGTTTCGAGCATTTTTAGCCTCTCAAAACGACCTTCGTTGTTAACGGCGAAGACTGCATCGCCACGGCAACGGCGTTCGACAAAACATCAAAAGCTTCATGATCTGGCATTATGAACTTCTTGTATTTGTGTGGAACAAATTTGATATTGATTTGATTTACCTACTAAGAGAAACAAGCCAAAGTATAAAGACTTTAACTTCCTGTTACCAGTAGGTGGCGCTATGACTATGATTCAAAATTGGCCTGCGGATGTCTTCAGGCCTGGAGTCTAATCAAGCATGTGAAATCTGGTAAAGATCTGATGATGTGGAGTCGAGATACATCAGTTTATTCGTTCATGGCGAAGGATCGAAATTCGCCGAGCTGCCACGTCGCCGCCCTTCAGTAACTTCTTACAATTTTCACAATGAAGCATTATCAAGGTCTTAAGGCTGTTCTGCCAACATTTGAGAGGGATCTGATTAATCTGTGAGGAGCAGGATGTCAAAGTACACAACGTACAACTTCCGGTTGCCACTAGGTGGCGCTATCACGAGGATTCTAAATTATCATATAGATGTGTTCCGGGTCAGGATGTTATGACATATTAGGAATTTGGAGCAGATTCGACAATGTACGGCCGAGTTACAACAACTTCCTGTTTCTCGGCGAATGGTGTTTTTTTGATGCCACGCCACGGCCACATAGTTCGATAACTTTTTGATCTTTGAGTAACTTTTCACTGCCAAGGTCTCAAGAGCAGACTAGCCGAATCTGAAGTCAATCGGGTCAAATCTCTGGGAGGAGTTCGTCAAAGTATGACGCCTTGAAACGGTCAAAAAACGTCATAAAAGTAAAAATGGCTGACTTCCTGTTTGGTTTAGAGAAACATTCCAAGAGGATTTTTTGTGCGTCTCATCACAATCCACATTCCCACCAAATTTCATACAGCTAGGTGAAACCCGATGTTGGGGCTACTCAATAGGGGGCGCTAGCGAGCCAATATTTCATACCGCAGCTGGACACCCCAATCAGACTGCAATTTTCGCAAATTCTGGCTTACGTGCCAAATTTCACAAAATTCCCAATATCCCAAGCACCTCCTTTTTGCGACGAAACACTTAAAATAATCGGAATAATAATAAACATTAAAGCTGCGAGCAGCGATGACCGGGCCCTCGCCATATGCACATCGGGGTGCCGGCGGGACTCCGGCCTGCGCGGCCGAGAACGTTCGCGACCGTCGGACGGCGCGAGGACTCTGGTTGATGCTGCCATTCAGTTCTGTGATCATCAGACACTGCATGGAGGTTTAGAGCATGGCCCCAACATACTTTTATGTAAGTCCATATGTGATACATGTTCCTACCAAATTTCATAGATCTAGGTGAAACGTACTGCGAGGGCTGCTTCGTCGAAATTTTGTAGGGGGCGCTATTGAGCCGATTTGCCACTCTGAACCAATAAAATCATATTGTATCACTACATTTTGGGCTTTAAATGTGTATGCCAAGTTTGCTTATGTTTCGAGCATTTTTAGCCTCTCAAAATGACCGTCGTTGTTAACGGCGAAGACTGCATCGCCACGGCAACGGCTTTTCACGAAACAACAAGCTTTGAGTAACTTTTCATCACAAAGGTCTTTAGACTGTATCGACCAAATTTGAAGTTGATCTGATTAATTCCCGAGGAGGAGTTCGTTAAAGTGCAGCGCCTGGAAATGACAGAAACGACACTAGAAATTCACAGAAAATTCAAAATGGCTGACTTCCGGTGGGGTTTAGAGCATGGCCCCAAGAGACTTTTATTGAAGTCCATATGTGATACATGTTGCTACCAAATTTCATACATCTAGGTCAAACGTACTGTGAGGGCAGCTTCGTCGAAAGTTTGTAGGGGGCGCTATTGAGCCGATTTGCCACTCTGAACCAATACAATCATATTCTACAACTACATTTCGGGCTTGTAATCTGCTTGCCAAGTTTGCTTATGTTTCGAGCATTTTTAGCCTCTCAAAACGACCTTCGTTGTTAACGGCGAAGACTGCATCGCCACGGCAACGGCTTTTCACGAAACAACAAGCTTTGAGTAACTTTTCATCACAAAGGTCTTTAGACTGTATCGACCAAATTTGAAGTTGATCTGATTAATTCCCGAGGAGGAGTTCGTTAAAGTGCAGCGCCTGGAAATGACAGAAACGACACTAGAAATTCATAGAAAATTCAAAATGGCTGACTTCCGGTGGGGTTTAGAGCATGGCCCCAAGAGACTTTTATTGAAGTCCATATGTGATACATGTTGCTACCAAATTTCATACATCTAGGTCAAACGTACTGTGAGGGCAGCTTCGTCGAAAGTTTGTAGGGGGCGCTATTGAGCCGATTTGCCACTCTGAACCAATACAATCATATTCTACAACTACATTTCGGGCTTGTAATCTGCTTGCCAAGTTTGCTTATGTTTCGAGCATTTTTAGCCTCTCAAAACGACCTTCGTTGTTAACGGCGAAGACTGCATCGCCACGGCAACGGCGTTCGACAAAACATCAAAAGCTTCATGATCTGGCATTATGAACTTCTTGTATTTGTGTGGAACAAATTTGATATTGATTTGATTTACCTGCTAAGAGAAACAAGCCAAAGTATAAAGACTTTAACTTCCTGTTACCAGTAGGTGGCGCTATGACTATGATTCAAAATTGGCCTGCGGATGTCTTCAGGCCTGGAGTCTAATCAAGCATGTGAAATCTGGTAAAGATCTGATGATGTGGAGTCGAGATACATCAGTTTATTCGTTCATGGCGAAGGATCGAAATTCGCCGAGCTGCCACGTCGCCGCCCTTCAGTAACTTCTTACAATTTTCACAATGAAGCATTATCAAGGTCTTAAGGCTGTTCTGCCAACATTTGAGAGGGATCTGATTAATCTGTGAGGAGCAGGATGTCAAAGTACACAACGTACAACTTCCGGTTGCCACTAGGTGGCGCTATCACGAGGATTCTAAATTATCATATAGATGTGTTCCGGGTCAGGATGTTATGACATATTAGGAATTTGGAGCAGATTCGACAATGTACGGCCGAGTTACAACAACTTCCTGTTTCGCGGCGAATGGTGTTTTTTTGATGCCACGCCACGGCCACATAGTTCGATAACTTTTTGATCTTTGAGTAACTTTTCACTGCCAAGGTCTCAAGAGCAGACTAGCCGAATCTGAAGTCAATCGGGTCAAATCTCTGGGAGGAGTTCGTCAAAGTATGACGCCTTGAAACGGTCAAAAAACGTCATAAAAGTAAAAATGGCTGACTTCCTGTTTGGTTTAGAGAAACATTCCAAGAGGATTTTTTGTGCGTCTCATCACAATCCACATTCCCACCAAATTTCATACAGCTAGGTGAAACCCGATGTTGGGGCTACTCAATAGGGGGCGCTAGCGAGCCAATATTTCATACCGCAGCTGGACACCCCAATCAGACTGCAATTTTCGCAAATTCTGGCTTACGTGCCAAATTTCACAAAATTCCCAATATCCCAAGCACCTCCTTTTTGCGACGAAACACTTAAAATAATCGGAATAAGAATAATAAGAATAAGAAGAATTAAAGCTGCGAGCAGCGATGACCGGGCCCTCGCCATATGCACGTCGGGGTGCCGGCGGGACTCCGGCCTGCGCGGCCGAGATCGTCCGCGACCGTCGGACGGCGCGAGGACTCTGGTTGATGCTGCCATTCAGTTCTGTGACCGTCAGACACTGCATGCAGGTTCAGAGCATGGCCCCAACATACTTTTATGTAAGTCCATATGTGATACATGTTCCTACCAAATTTCATACATCTAGGTGAAACGTACTGCGAGGGCTGCTTCGTCGAAATTTTGTAGGGGGCGCTATTGAGCCGATTTGCCACTCTGAACCAATAAAATCATATTGTATCACTACATTTTGGGCTTTAAATGTGTATGCCAAGTTTGCTTATGTTTCGAGCATTTTTAGCCGGTCAAAATGACCTTCGTTGTTAACGGCGAAGAATGCGTCACCACGGCAACAGCTTTTCACGAAACAACAAGCTTTGAGTAACTTTTCATCACAAAGGTCTTTAGACTGTACCGACCAAATTTGAAGTTGATCTGATTAATTCCCTAGGAGGAGTTCGTTAAAGTGCAGCGCCTGGATTTGACAAAAACGACACTAGAAATTCATAAAAAATTTAAAATGGCTGACTTCCGGTGGGGTTTAGAGCACGGCCCCAAGAGACTTTTATTTAAGTCCATATGTGATACATGTTCTTACCACATTTCATACATCTAGGTGAAACTTACTGCGAGGGCTGCTTCGTTGAAATTTTGTAGGGGGCGCTATTGAGCCGATTTGCCACTCTGAACCAATAAAATCATATTATATAACTACATTTTGGGCTTTCAATGTGTATGCCAAGTTTGCTTATGTTTCGAGCATTTTTAGCCGGTCAAAATGACCTTCGTTGTTAACGGCGAAGAATGCGTCGCCACGGCAACAGCTTTTCACGAAACAACAAGCTTTGAGTAACTTTTCATCACAAAGGTCTTTAGACTGTACCGACCAAATTTGAAGTTGATCTGATTAATTCCCTAGGAGGAGTTCGTTAAAGTGCAGCGCCTGGAAATGACAAAAACGACACTAGAAATTCATAAAAAATTCTAAATGGCTGACTTCCGGTTGGGTTTAGAGCAAGGCCCCAAGAGACTTTTATTGAAGTCCATATGTGATACATGTTGCTACCAAATTTCATACATCTAGGTCAAACGTACTGTGAGGGCAGCTTCGTCGAAAGATTGTAGGGGGCGCTATTGAGCCGATTTGCCACTCTGAACCAATACAATCATATTCTACAACTACATTTCGGGCTTGTAATCTGCTTGCCAAGTTTGCTTATGTTTCGAGCATTTTTAGCCTCTCAAAACGACCTTCGTTGTTAACGGCGAAGACTGCATCGCCACGGCAACGGCGTTCGACAAAACATCAAAAGCTTCATGATCTGGCATTATGAACTTCTTGTATTTGTGTGGAACAAATTTGATATTGATTTGATTTACCTGCTAAGAGAAACAAGCCAAAGTATAAAGACTTTAACTTCCTGTTACCAGTAGGTGGCGCTATGACTATGATTCAAAATTGGCCTGCGGATGTCTTCAGGCCTGGAGTCTAATCAAGCATGTGAAATCTGGTAAAGATCTGATGATGTGGAGTCGAGATACATCAGTTTATTCGTTCATGGCGAAGGATCGAAATTCGCCGAGCTGCCACGTCGCCGCCCTTCAGTAACTTCTTACAATTTTCACAATGAAGCATTATCAAGGTCTTAAGGCTGTTCTGCCAACATTTGAGAGGGATCTGATTAATCTGTGAGGAGCAGGATGTCAAAGTACACAACGTACAACTTCCGGTTGCCACTAGGTGGCGCTATCACGAGGATTCTAAATTATCATATAGATGTGTTCCGGGTCAGGATGTTATGACATATTAGGAATTTGGAGCAGATTCGACAATGTACGGCCGAGTTACAACAACTTCCTGTTTCGCGGCGAATGGTGTTTTTTTGATGCCACGCCACGGCCACATAGTTCGATAACTTTTTGATCTTTGAGTAACTTTTCACTGCCAAGGTCTCAAGAGCAGACTAGCCGAATCTGAAGTCAATCGGGTCAAATCTCTGGGAGGAGTTCGTCAAAGTATGACGCCTTGAAACGGTCAAAAAACGTCATAAAAGTAAAAATGGCTGACTTCCTGTTTGGTTTAGAGAAACATTCCAAGAGGATTTTTTGTGCGTCTCATCACAATCCACATTCCCACCAAATTTCATACAGCTAGGTGAAACCCGATGTTGGGGCTACTCAATAGGGGGCGCTAGCGAGCCAATATTTCATACCGCAGCTGGACACCCCAATCAGACTGCAATTTTCGCAAATTCTGGCTTACGTGCCAAATTTCACAAAATTCCCAATATCCCAAGCACCTCCTTTTTGCGACGAAACACTTAAAATAATCGGAATAATAATAAACATTAAAGCTGCGAGCAGCGATGACCGGGCCCTCGCCATATGCACGTCGGGGTGCCGGCGGGACTCCGGCCTGCGCGGCCGAGAACGTCCGCGACCGTCGGACGGCGCGAGGACTCTGGTTGATGCTGCCATTCAGTTCTGTGACCGTCAGACACTGCATGCAGGTTTAGAGCATGGCCCCAACATACTTTTATTTAAGTCCATATGTGATACATGTTCCTACCAAATTTCATACATCTAGGTGAAACGTACTGCGAGGGCTGCTTCGTTGAAATTTTGTAGTGGGCGCTATTGAGCGGATTTGCCACTCTGAACCAATACAATCACATTCTATAACTACATTTCGGGCTTGTAATCAGCTTCCCAAGTTTGCTTATGTTTCAAGCATTTTTAGCCTCTCAAAATGACCTACGTTGTTAACGGTGAAGACTGCATCGCCACGGCAACAGCTTTTCACGAAACAACAAGCTTTGAGTAACTTTTCATCACAAAGGTCTTTAGACTGTACCGACCAAATTTGAAGTTGATCTGATTAATTCCCTAGGAGGAGTTCGTTAAAGTGCAGCGCCTGGAAATGACAAAAACAACACTAGAAAATTCAAAATGGCTGACTTCCGGTGTGGTTAAGAGCATGGCCCCAAGACACTTTTATGTAAGTCCATATGTGATACATGTTCCTACCAAATTTCATACATCTAGGTCAAACGTACTGCGAGGGCTGCTTCGTCGAAAGTTTGTAGGGGGCGCTATTGAGCCGATTTGCCACTCTGAACCAATACAATCACATTCTATAACTACATTTCGGGCTTATAATCAGCTTCCCAAGTTTGCTTATGTTTCAAGCATTTTTAGCCTCTCAAAATGACCTACGTTGTTAACGGTGAAGACTGCATCGCCACGGCAACAGCTTTTCACGAAACAACAAGCTTTGAGTAACTTTTCATCACAAAGGTCTTTAGACTGTACCGACCAAATTTGAAGTTGATCTGATTAATTCCCTAGGAGGAGTTCGTTAAAGTGCAGCGCCTGGAAATGACAAAAACGACACTAGAAATTCATAATAAATTCAAAATGGCTGACTTCCGGTTGGGTTTAGAGCATGGCCCCAAGAGACTTTTATTTAAGTCCATATGTGATGCATGTTCCTACCAAATGTCATACATCTAGGTCAAACATACTGCGAGGGCTGCTTCGTCGAAATTTAGTAGGGGGCGCTATTGAGCCGATTTGCCACTCTGAACCAATAAAATCATATTCTATAACTACATTTCGGGCTTGTAATCTGCTTGCCAAGTTTGCTTATGTTTCGAGCATTTTTAGCCTCTCAAAATTACCTTCGTTGTCAACGGCGAAGACTGCATCGCCACGGCAACGGCGTTCGACGAAACACCAAAAGCTTCATCATCTGGCATTATGAACTTATTGTATTTGTGTGGAACAAATTTGATATTGATTTGATTTCCCTACTAAGAGAAACAAGCCAAAGTATAAAGACTTTAACTTCCTGTTGCCAGTAGGTGGCGCTATGACTATGATTCAAAATTGGCCTGCACATGTCTTCAAGCCTAGAGTCTAATCAAACATGTGAAATCTGGTAAAGATCTGATGATGTGGAGTCGAGATACATCAGTTTATTCGTTCATGGCGAAGGATCGAAATTCGCCGAGCCGCCACGGCGCCGCCCTTCAGTAACTTCTTACAATCTTCACAATGAAGCATTATCAAGGTCTTAAGGCTGTTCTGCCAACATTTGAGAGGGATCTGATTAATCTGTGAGGAGCAGGATGTCAAAGTACACAACATACAACTTCCGGTTGCCACTAGGTGGCGCTATCACTATGATTCTAAATTATCATATAGATGTGTTCCGGGTCAGGATGTTATGACATATGAGACATTTGGAGCAGATTCGACAATGTACGGCCGAGTTACAACAACTTCCTGTTTCGCGGCGAATGGTGTTTTTTTGATGCCACGCCACGGCCACATAGTTCGATAACTTTTTGATCTTTGAGTAACTTTTCACTGCCAAGGTCTCAAGAGCAGACTAGCCGAATCTGAAGTCAATCGGGTCAAATCTCTGGGAGGAGTTCGTCAAAGTATGACGCCTTGAAACGGTCAAAAAACGTCATAAAAGTAAAAATGGCTGACTTCCTGTTTGGTTTAGAGAAACATTCCAAGAGGATTTTTTGTGCGTCTCATCACAATCCACATTCCCACCAAATTTCATACAGCTAGGTGAAACCCGATGTTGGGGCTACTCAATAGGGGGCGCTAGCGAGCCAATATTTCATACCGCAGCTGGACACCCCAATCAGACTGCAATTTTCGCAAATTCTGGCTTACGTGCCAAATTTCACAAAATTCCCAATATCCCAAGCACCTCCTTTTTGCGACGAAACACTTAAAATAATCGGAATAAGAATAATAAGAATAAGAATAAGAATAATAATAAACATTAGAAATACAATAGGTCCTCCGCTCCGACTACGTCGGTGCTCGGGCCCTAATAATAATAAACATTAGAAATACAATAGGTCCTCCGCTCCGACTACGTCGGTGCTCGGGCCCTAATTAAAGCTGCGAGCAGCGATGACCGGGCCCTCGCCATATGCACGTCGGGGTGCCGGCGGGACTCCGGCCTGCGCGGCCGAGATCGTCCGCGACCGTCGGACGGCGCGAGGACTCTGGTTGATGCTGCCATTCAGTTCTGTGACCGTCAGACACTGCATGCAGGTTCAGAGCATGGCCCCAACATACTTTTATGTAAGTCCATATGTGATACATGTTCCTCCCAAATTTCATAGATCTAGGTGAAACGTACTGCGAGGGCTGCTTCGTCGAAATTTTGTAGGGGGCGCTATTGAGCCGATTTGCCACTCTGAATCAATAAAATCATATTGTATCACTACATTTTGGGCTTTAAATGTGTATGCCAAGTTTGCTTATGTTTCGAGCATTTTTAGCCGGTCAAAATGACCTTCGTTGTTAACGGCGAAGAATGCGTCGCCACGGCAACAGCTTTTCACGAAACAACAAGCTTTGAGTAACTTTTCATCACAAAGGTCTTTAGACTGTACCGACCAAATTTGAAGTTGATCTGATTAATTCCCTAGGAGGAGTTCGTTAAAGTGCAGCGCCTGGATTTGACAAAAACGACACTAGAAATTCATAAAAAATTAAAAATGGCTGACTTCCGGTGGGGTTTAGAGCACGGCCCCAAGAGACTTTTATTTAAGTCCATATGTGATACATGTTCTTACCACATTTCATACATCTAGGTGAAACTTACTGCGAGGGCTGCTTCGTTGAAATTTTGTAGGGGGCGCTATTGAGCCGATTTGCCACTCTGAACCAATAAAATCATATTATATAACTACATTTCGGGCTTGTAATCTGCTTGCCAAGTTTGCTTATGTTTCGAGCATTTTTAGCCTCTCAAAATGACCGTCGTTGTTAACGGCGAAGACTGCATCGCCACGGCAACGGCTTTTCACGAAACAACAAGCTTTGAGTAACTTTTCATCACAAAGGTCTTTAGACTGTATCGACCAAATTTGAAGTTGATCTGATTAATTCCCGAGGAGGAGTTCGTTAAAGTGCAGCGCCTGGAAATGACAGAAACGACACTAGAAATTCATAGAAAATTCAAAATGGCTGACTTCCGGTGGGGTTTAGAGCATGGCCCCAAGAGACTTTTATTGAAGTCCATATGTGATACATGTTGCTACCAAATTTCATACATCTAGGTCAAACGTACTGTGAGGGCAGCTTCGTCGAAAGTTTGTAGGGGGCGTTATTGAGCCGATTTGCCACTCTGAACCAATACAATCATATTCTACAACTACATTTCGGGCTTGTAATCTGCTTGCCAAGTTTGCTTATGTTTCGAGCATTTTTAGCCTCTCAAAACGACCTTCGTTGTTAACGGCGAAGACTGCATCGCCACGGCAACGGCGTTCGACAAAACATCAAAAGCTTCATGATCTGGCATTATGAACTTCTTGTATTTGTGTGGAACAAATTTGATATTGATTTGATTTACCTGCTAAGAGAAACAAGCCAAAGTATAAAGACTTTAACTTCCTGTTACCAGTAGGTGGCGCTATGACTATGATTCAAAATTGGCCTGCGGATGTCTTCAGGCCTGGAGTGTAATCAAGCATGTGAAATCTGGTAAAGATCTGATGATGTGGAGTCGAGATACATCAGTTTATTCGTTCATGGCGAAGGATCGAAATTCGCCGAGCTGCCACGTCGCCGCCCTTCAGTAACTTCTTACAATTTTCACAATGAAGCATTATCAAGGTCTTAAGGCTGTTCTGCCAACATTTGAGAGGGATCTGATTAATCTGTGAGGAGCAGGATGTCAAAGTACACAACGTACAACTTCCGGTTGCCACTAGGTGGCGCTATCACGAGGATTCTAAATTATCATATAGATGTGTTCCGGGTCAGGATGTTATGACATATTAGGAATTTGGAGCAGATTCGACAATGTACGGCCGAGTTACAACAACTTCCTGTTTCGCGGCGAATGGTGTTTTTTTGATGCCACGCCACGGCCACATAGTTCGATAACTTTTTGATCTTTGAGTAACTTTTCACTGCCAAGGTCTCAAGAGCAGACTAGCCGAATCTGAAGTCAATCGGGTCAAATCTCTGGGAGGAGTTCGTCAAAGTATGACGCCTTGAAACGGTCAAAAAACGTCATAAAAGTAAAAATGGCTGACTTCCTGTTTGGTTTAGAGAAACATTCCAAGAGGATTTTTTGTGCGTCTCATCACAATCCACATTCCCACCAAATTTCATACAGCTAGGTGAAACCCGATGTTGGGGCGACTCAATAGGGGGCGCTAGCGAGCCAATATTTCATACCGCAGCTGGACACCCCAATCAGACTGCAATTTTCGCAAATTCTGGCTTACGTGCCAAATTTCACAAAATTCCCAATATCCCAAGCACCTCCTTTTTGCGACGAAACACTTAAAATAATCGGAATAATAATAAGAATAAGAATAATAATAAACATTAAAGCTGCGAGCAGCGATGACCGGGCCCTCGCCATATGCACGTCGGGGTGCCGGCGGGACTCCGGCCTGCGCAGCCGAGAACGTCCGCGACCGTCGGACGGCGCGAGGACTCTGGTTGATGCTGCCATTCAGTTCTGTGATCATCAGACACTGCATGCAGGTTTAGAGCATGGCCCCAACATACTTTTATTGAAGTCCACATGTGATACATGTTCCTAGCAAATATCATACATCTAGGTGAAACATACTGCGAGGGCTGCTTCGTCTAAATTTTGTAGGGGGCGCTATTGAGCCGATTTGCCACTCTGAACCAATACAATCATAGTATATAACTACATGTTGGGCTTTAAATGTGTATGCCAAGTTTGCTTATGTTTCGAGCATTTTTAGCCAGTCAAAATGACCTTCGTTGTTAACGGCGAAGAATGCGTCGCCACGGCAACAGCTTTTCACGAAACAACAAGCTTTGAGTAACTTTTCATCACAAAGGTCTTTAGACTGTACCGACCAAATTTGAAGTTGATCTGATTAATTCCCTAGGAGGAGTTCGTTAAAGTGCAGCGCCTGGATTTGACAAAAACGACACGAGAAATTCATAAAAAATTAAAAATGGCTGACTTCCGGTGGGGTTTAGAGCACGGCCCCAAGAGACTTTTATTTAAGTCCATATGTGATACATGTTCTTACCACATTTCATACATCTAGGTGAAACTTACTGCGAGGGCTGCTTCGTTGAAATTTTGTAGGGGGCGCTATTGAGCCGATTTGCCACTCTGAACCAATAAAATCATATTATATAACTACATTTTGGGCTTTAAATGTGTATGCCAAGTTTGCTTATGTTTCGAGCATTTTTAGCCGGTCAAAATGACCTTCGTTGTTAACGGCGAAGAATGCGTCGCCACGGCAACAGCTTTTCACGAAACAACAAGCTTTGAGTAACTTTTCATCACAAAGGTCTTTAGACTGTATCGACCAAATTTGAAGTTGATCTGATTAATTCCCGAGGAGGAGTTCGTTAAAGTGCAGCGCCTGGAAATGACAGAAACGACACTAGAAATTCATAGAAAATTCAAAATGGCTGACTTCCGGTGGGGTTTAGAGCATGGCCCCAAGAGACTTTTATTGAAGTCCATATGTGATACATGTTGCTACCAAATTTCATACATCTAGGTCAAACGTACTGTGAGGGCAGCTTCGTCGAAAGTTTGTAGGGGGCGCTATTGAGCCGATTTGCCACTCTGAACCAATAAAATCATATTCTACAACTACATTTCGGGCTTGTAATCTGCTTGCCAAGTTTGCTTATGTTTCGAGCATTTTTAGCCTCTCAAAACGACCTTCGTTGTTAACGGCGAAGACTGCATCGCCACGGCAACGGCGTTCGACAAAACATCAAAAGCTTCATGATCTGGCATTATGAACTTCTTGTATTTGTGTGGAACAAATTTGATATTGATTTGATTTACCTACTAAGAGAAACAAGCCAAAGTATAAAGACTTTAACTTCCTGTTACCAGTAGGTGGCGCTATGACTATAATTCAAAATTGGCCTGCGGATGTCTTCAGGCCTGGAGTCTAATCAAGCATGTGAAATCTGGTAAAGATCTGATGATGTGGAGTCGAGTTACATCAGTTTATTCGTTCATGGCGAAGGATCGAAATTCGCCGAGCCGCCACGGCGCCGCCCTTCAGTAACTTCTTACAATCTTCACAATGAAGCATTATCAAGGTCTTAAGACTTTTCTGCCAACATTTGAGAGGGATCTGATTAATCTGTGAGGAGCAGGATGTCAAAGTACACAATGTACAACTTCCGGTTGCCACTATGTGGCGCTATCACTATGATTCTAAATTATCATATAGATGTGTTCCGGGTCAGGATGTTATGACATATGAGAGATTTGGAGCAGATTCGACAATGTACGGCCGAGTTACAACAACTTCCTGTTTTGTGGCGAATGGTGTTTTTTTGACGCCACGCCACGGCCACATAGTTCGATAACTTTTTGATCTTTGAGTAACTTTTCACTGCCAAGGTCTCAAGAGCAGACTAGCCGAATCTGAAGTCAATCGGGTCAAATCTCTGGGAGGAGTTTGTCAAAGTATGACGCCTTGAAACGGTCAAAAAACGTCATAAAAGTAAAAATGGCTGACTTCCTGTTTGGTTTAGAGAAACATTCCAAGAGGATTTTTTGTGCGTCTCATCACAATCCACATTCCCACCAAATTTCATACAGCTAGGTGAAACCCGATGTTGGGGCTACTCAATAGGGGGCGCTAGCGAGCCAATATTTCATACCGCAGCTGGACACCCCAATCAGACTGCAATTTTCGCAAATTCTGGCTTACGTGCCAAATTTCACAAAATTCCCAATATCCCAAGCACCTCCTTTTTGCGACGAAACACTTAAAATAATCGGAATAATAAGAATAATTAAAGCTGCGAGCAGCGATGACCGGGCCCTCGCCATATGCACGTCGGGGTGCCGGCGGGACTCCGGCCTGCGCAGCCGAGAACGTCCGCGACCGTCGGACGGCGCGAGGACTCTGGTTGATGCTGCCATTCAGTTCTGTGATCATCAGACACTGCATGCAGGTTTAGAGCATGGCCCCAACATACTTTTATTGAAGTCCACATGTGATACATGTTCCTAGCAAATATCATACATCTAGGTGAAACATACTGCGAGGGCTGCTTCGTCTAAATTTTGTAGGGGGCGCTATTGAGCCGATTTGCCACTCTGAACCAATACAATCATAGTATATAACTACATGTTGGGCTTTAAATGTGTATGCCAAGTTTGCTTATGTTTTGAGCATTTTTAGCCCCTCAAAACACCTTAATATTTCATGGTGAAGAATGTGTCGCCATGGCAACAGATTTTCACGAAACAACAAGCTTTGAGTAACTTTTCATCACAAAGGTCTTTAGACTGTACCGACCAAATTTGAAGTTGATCTGATTAATTCCCTAGGAGAAGTTCGTTAAAGTGCAGAGCCTGGAAATGACAAAAACGACACTAGAAATTCATAAAAAAATCAAAATGGCTGACTTCCGGTTGGGTTTAGAGCATTGCCCCAAGAGACTATTATGTAAGTCCATATGTGATACATGTTCCTACCAAATTCCATACATCTAGGTCAAACGTACTGCGAGGGCTGCTTCGTCGAAATTTTGTAGGGGGCGCTATTGAGCCGATTTGCCACTCTGAACCAATAAAATCATATTCTATAACTACATTTCGGGCTTGTAATCTGCTTGCCAAGTTTGCTTATGTTTCGAGCATTTTTAGCCTCTCAAAATGACCTTCGTTGTTAACGGCGAAGACTGCATCGCCACGGCAACGGTGTTCGACGAAACACCAAGCTTTGAGTAACTTTTCATCACAAAGGTCTTTAGACTGTACCGACCAAATTTGAAGTTGATCTGATTAATTCCCTAGGAGGAGTTCGTTAAAGTGCAGCGCCTGGATTTGACAAAAACGACACTAGAAATTCATAAAAAATTAAAAATGGCTGACTTCCGGTGGGGTTTAGAGCACGGCCCCAAGAGACTTTTATTTAAGTCCATATGTGATACATGTTCTTACCACATTTCATACATCTAGGTGAAACTTACTGCGAGGGCTGCTTCGTTGAAATTTTGTAGGGGGCGCTATTGAGCCGATTTGCCACTCTGAACCAATAAAATCATATTATATAACTACATTTTGGGCTTTAAATGTGTATGCCAAGTTTGCTTATGTTTCGAGCATTTTTAGCCGGTCAAAATGACCTTCGTTGTTAACGGCGAAGAATGCGTCGCCACGGCAACAGCTTTTCACGAAACAACAAGCTTTGAGTAACTTTTCATCACAAAGGTCTTTAGACTGTACCGACCAAATTTGAAGTTGATCTGATTAATTCCCTAGGAGGAGTTCGTTAAAGTGCAGCGCCTGGAAATGACAAAAACGACACTAGAAATTCATAAAAAATTCTAAATGGCTGACTTCCGGTTGGGTTTAGAGCAAGGCCCCAAGAGACTTTTATTGAAGTGCATATGTGATACATGTTCCTACCAAATGTAATACATCTAGGTCAAACGTACTGCGAGGGCTGCTTCGTCGGAATTTTGTTGGGGGCGCTATTGAGCCGATTTGCCACTCTGAACCAATAAAATCATATTATATAACTACATTTCGGGCTTGTAATCTGCTTGCCAAGTTTGCTTATGTTTCGAGCATTTTTAGCCTCTCAAAATGACCGTCGTTGTTAACGGCGAAGACTGCATCGCCACGGCAACGGCTTTTCACGAAACAACAAGCTTTGAGTAACTTTTCATCACAAAGGTCTTTAGACTGTATCGACCAAATTTGAAGTTGATCTGATTAATTCCCGAGGAGGAGTTCGTTAAAGTGCAGCGCCTGGAAATGACAGAAACGACACTAGAAATTCATAGAAAATTCAAAATGGCTGACTTCCGGTGGGGTTTAGAGCATGGCCCCAAGAGACTTTTATTGAAGTCCATATGTGATACATGTTGCTACCAAATTTCATACATCTAGGTCAAACGTACTGTGAGGGCAGCTTCGTCGAAAGTTTGTAGGGGGCGCTATTGAGCCGATTTGCCACTCTGAACCAATACAATCATATTCTACAACTACATTTCGGGCTTGTAATCTGCTTGCCAAGTTTGCTTATGTTTCGAGCATTTTTAGCCTCTCAAAATGACCTTCGTTGTTAACGGCGAAGACTGCATCGCCACGGCAACGGTGTTCGACGAAACACCAAGCTTTGAGTAACTTTTCATCACAAAGGTCTTTAGACTGTACCGACCAAATTTGAAGTTGATCTGATTAATTCCCTAGGAGGAGTTCGTTAAAGTGCAGCGCCTGGATTTGACAAAAACGACACTAGAAATTCATAAAAAATTAAAAATGGCTGACTTCCGGTGGGGTTTAGAGCACGGCCCCAAGAGACTTTTATTTAAGTCCATATGTGATACATGTTCTTACCACATTTCATACATCTAGGTGAAACTTACTGCGAGGGCTGCTTCGTTGAAATTTTGTAGGGGGCGCTATTGAGCCGATTTGCCACTCTGAACCAATAAAATCATATTATATAACTACATTTTGGGCTTTAAATGTGTATGCCAAGTTTGCTTATGTTTCGAGCATTTTTAGCCGGTCAAAATGACCTTCGTTGTTAACGGCGAAGAATGCGTCGCCACGGCAACAGCTTTTCACGAAACAACAAGCTTTGAGTAACTTTTCATCACAAAGGTCTTTAGACTGTACCGACCAAATTTGAAGTTGATCTGATTAATTCCCTAGGAGGAGTTCGTTAAAGTGCAGCGCCTGGAAATGACAAAAACGACACTAGAAATTCATAACAAATTCAAAATGGCTGACTTCCGGTGGGGTTTAGAGCACGGCCCCAAGAGACTTTTATTTAAGTCCATATGTGATACATGTTCTTACCACATTTCATACATCTAGGTGAAACTTACTGCGAGGGCTGCTTCGTTGAAATTTTGTAGGGGGCGCTATTGAGCCGATTTGCCACTCTGAACCAATACAATCATATTCTACAACTACATTTCGGGCTTGTAATCTGCTTGCCAAGTTTGCTTATGTTTCGAGCATTTTTAGCCTCTCAAAACGACCTTCGTTGTTAACGGCGAAGACTGCATCGCCACGGCAACGGCGTTCGACAAAACATCAAAAGCTTCATGATCTGGCATTATGAACTTCTTGTATTTGTGTGGAACAAATTTGATATTGATTTGATTTACCTGCTAAGAGAAACAAGCCAAAGTATAAAGACTTTAACTTCCTGTTACCAGTAGGTGGCGCTATGACTATGATTCAAAATTGGCCTGCGGATGTCTTCAGGCCTGGAGTCTAATCAAGCATGTGAAATCTGGTAAAGATCTGATGATGTGGAGTCGAGATACATCAGTTTATTCGTTCATGGCGAAGGATCGAAATTCGCCGAGCTGCCACGTCGCCGCCCTTCAGTAACTTCTTACAATTTTCACAATGAAGCATTATCAAGGTCTTAAGGCTGTTCTGCCAACATTTGAGAGGGATCTGATTAATCTGTGAGGAGCAGGATGTCAAAGTACACAACGTACAACTTCCGGTTGCCACTAGGTGGCGCTATCACGAGGATTCTAAATTATCATATAGATGTGTTCCGGGTCAGGATGTTATGACATATTAGGAATTTGGAGCAGATTCGACAATGTACGGCCGAGTTACAACAACTTCCTGTTTCGCGGCGAATGGTGTTTTTTTGATGCCACGCCACGGCCACATAGTTCGATAACTTTTTGATCTTTGAGTAACTTTTCACTGCCAAGGTCTCAAGAGCAGACTAGCCGAATCTGAAGTCAATCGGGTCAAATCTCTGGGAGGAGTTCGTCAAAGTATGACGCCTTGAAACGGTCAAAAAACGTCATAAAAGTAAAAATGGCTGACTTCCTGTTTGGTTTAGAGAAACATTCCAAGAGGATTTTTTGTGCGTCTCATCACAATCCACATTCCCACCAAATTTCATACAGCTAGGTGAAACCCGATGTTGGGGCTACTCAATAGGGGGCGCTAGCGAGCCAATATTTCATACCGCAGCTGGACACCCCAATCAGACTGCAATTTTCGCAAATTCTGGCTTACGTGCCAAATTTCACAAAATTCCCAATATCCCAAGCACCTCCTTTTTGCGACGAAACACTTAAAATAATCGGAATAATAAGAATAAGAATAATAATTAAAGCTGCGAGCAGCGATGACCGGGCCCTCGCCATATGCACGTCGGGGGGCCGGCGGGACTCCGGCCTGCGCGGCCGAGATCGTCCGCGACCGTCGGACGGCGCGAGGACTCTGGTTGATGCTGCCATTCAGTTCTGTGACCGTCAGACACTGCATGCAGGTTCAGAGCATGGCCCCAACATACTTTTATGTAAGTCCATATGTGATACATGTTCCTCCCAAATTTCATAGATCTAGGTGAAACGTACTGCGAGGGCTGCTTCGTCGAAATTTTGTAGGGGGCGCTATTGAGCCGATTTGCCACTCTGAACCAATAAAATCATATTGTATCACTACATTTTGGGCTTTAAATGTGTATGCCAAGTTTGCTTATGTTTCGAGCATTTTTAGCCGGTCAAAATGACCTTCGTTGTTAACGGCGAAGAATGCGTCGCCACGGCAACAGCTTTTCACGAAACAACAAGCTTTGAGTAACTTTTCATCACAAAGGTCTTTAGACTGTACCGACCAAATTTGAAGTTGATCTGATTAATTCCCTAGGAGGAGTTCGTTAAAGTGCAGCGCCTGGATTTGACAAAAACGACACTAGAAATTCATAAAAAATTAAAAATGGCTGACTTCCGGTGGGGTTTAGAGCACGGCCCCAAGAGACTTTTATTTAAGTCCATATGTGATACATGTTCTTACCACATTTCATACATCTAGGTGAAACTTACTGCGAGGGCTGCTTCGTTGAAATTTTGTAGGGGGCGCTATTGAGCCGATTTGCCACTCTGAACCAATAAAATCATATTATATAACTACATTTTGGGCTTTAAATGTGTATGCCAAGTTTGCTTATGTTTCGAGCATTTTTAGCCGGTCAAAATGACCTTCGTTGTTAACGGCGAAGAATGCGTCGCCACGGCAACAGCTTTTCACGAAACAACAAGCTTTGAGTAACTTTTCATCACAAAGGTCTTTAGACTGTATCGACCAAATTTGAAGTTGATCTGATTAATTCCCTAGGAGGAGTTCGTTAAAGTGCAGCGCCTGGAAATGACAGAAACGACACTAGAAATTCATAGAAAATTCAAAATGGCTGACTTCCGGTGGGGTTTAGAGCATGGCCCCAAGAGACTTTTATTGAAGTCCATATGTGATACATGTTGCTACCAAATTTCATACATCTAGGTCAAACGTACTGTGAGGGCAGCTTCGTCGAAAGTTTGTAGGGGGCGCTATTGAGCCGATTTGCCACTCTGAACCAATACAATCATATTCTACAACTACATTTCGGGCTTGTAATCTGCTTGCCAAGTTTGCTTATGTTTCGAGCATTTTTAGCCTCTCAAAACGACCTTCGTTGTTAACGGCGAAGACTGCATCGCCACGGCAACGGCGTTCGACAAAACATCAAAAGCTTCATGATCTGGCATTATGAACTTCTTGTATTTGTGTGGAACAAATTTGATATTGATTTGATTTACCTGCTAAGAGAAACAAGCCAAAGTATAAAGACTTTAACTTCCTGTTACCAGTAGGTGGCGCTATGACTATGATTCAAAATTGGCCTGCGGATGTCTTCAGGCCTGGAGTCTAATCAAGCATGTGAAATCTGGTAAAGATCTGATGATGTGGAGTCGAGATACATCAGTTTATTCGTTCATGGCGAAGGATCGAAATTCGCCGAGCTGCCACGTCGCCGCCCTTCAGTAACTTCTTACAATTTTCACAATGAAGCATTATCAAGGTCTTAAGGCTGTTCTGCCAACATTTGAGAGGGATCTGATTAATCTGTGAGGAGCAGGATGTCAAAGTACACAACGTACAACTTCCGGTTGCCACTAGGTGGCGCTATCACGAGGATTCTAAATTATCATATAGATGTGTTCCGGGTCAGGATGTTATGACATATTAGGAATTTGGAGCAGATTCGACAATGTACGGCCGAGTTACAACAACTTCCTGTTTCGCGGCGAATGGTGTTTTTTTGATGCCACGCCACGGCCACATAGTTCGATAACTTTTTGATCTTTGAGTAACTTTTCACTGCCAAGGTCTCAAGAGCAGACTAGCCGAATCTGAAGTCAATCGGGTCAAATCTCTGGGAGGAGTTCGTCAAAGTATGACGCCTTGAAACGGTCAAAAAACGTCATAAAAGTAAAAATGGCTGACTTCCTGTTTGGTTTAGAGAAACATTCCAAGAGGATTTGTTGTGCGTCTCATCACAATCCACATTCCCACCAAATTTCATACAGCTAGGTGAAACCCGATGTTGGGGCTACTCAATAGGGGGCGCTAGCGAGCCAATATTTCATACCGCAGCTGGACACCCCAATCAGACTGCAATTTTCGCAAATTCTGGCTTACGTGCCAAATTTCACAAAATTCCCAATATCCCAAGCACCTCCTTTTTGCGACGAAACACTTAAAATAATCGGAATAATAATAAACATTAGAAATACAATAGGTCCTCCGCTCCGACTACGTCGGTGCTCGGGCCCTAATAAACATTAGAAATACAATAGGTCCTCCGCTCCGACTACGTCGGTGCTCGGGCCCTAATAATAATAAACATTAGAAATACAATAGGTCCTCCGCTCCGACTACGTCGGTGCTCGGGCCCTAATTAAAGCTGCGAGCAGCGATGACCGGGCCCTCGCCATATGCACGTCGGGGTGCCGGCGGGACTCCGGCCTGCGCAGCCGAGAACGTCCGCGACCGTCGGACGGCGCGAGGACTCTGGTTGATGCTGCCATTCAGTTCTGTGATCATCAGACACTGCATGCAGGTTTAGAGCATGGCCCCAACATACTTTTATTGAAGTCCACATGTGATACATGTTCCTAGCAAATATCATACATCTAGGTGAAACATACTGCGAGGGCTGCTTCGTCTAAATTTTGTAGGGGGCGCTATTGAGCCGATTTGCCACTCTGAACCAATACAATCATAGTATATAACTACATTTTGGGCTTTAAATGTGTATGCCAAGTTTGCTTATGTTTCGAGCATTTTTAGCCGGTCAAAATGACCTTCGTTGTTAACGGCGAAGAATGCGTCGCCACGGCAACAGCTTTTCACGAAACAACAAGCTTTGAGTAACTTTTCATCACAAAGGTCTTTAGACTGTACCGACCAAATTTGAAGTTGATCTGATTAATTCCCTAGGAGGAGTTCGTTAAAGTGCAGCGCCTGGAAATGACAAAAACGACACTAGAAATTCATAAAAAATTCTAAATGGCTGACTTCCGGTTGGGTTTAGAGCAAGGCCCCAAGAGACTTTTATTGAAGTGCATATGTGATACATGTTCCTACCAAATGTCATACATCTAGGTCAAACGTACTGCGAGGGCTGCTTCGTCGAAATTTTGTAGGGGGCGCTATTGAGCCGATTTGCCACTCTGAACCAATAAAATCATATTATATAACTACATTTCGGGCTTGTAATCTGCTTGCCAAGTTTGCTTATGTTTCGAGCATTTTTAGCCTCTCAAAATGACCTTCGTTGTTAACGGCGAAGACTGCATCGCCATGGCAACGGCTTTTCACGAAACAACAAGCTTTGAGTAACTTTTCATCACAAAGGTCTTCAGACTGTATCGACCAAATTTGAAGTTGATCTGATTAATTCCCGAGGAGGAGTTTGTTAAAGTGCAGCGCCTGGAAATGACAGAAACGACACTAGAAATTCATAGAAAATTAAAAATGGCTGACTTCCGGTGGGGTTTAGAGCATGGCCCCAAGAGACTTTTATTGAAGTCCATATGTGATACATGTTCCTACCAAATGTCATACATCTAGGTCAAACGTACTGCGAGGGCTGCTTCGTCGAAATTTTGTAGGGGGCGCTATTGAGCCGATTTGCCACTCTGAACCAATAAAATCATATTATATAACTACATTTCGGGCTTGTAATCTGCTTGCCAAGTTTGCTTATGTTTCGAGCATTTTTAGCCTCTCAAAATGACCGTCGTTGTTAACGGCGAAGACTGCATCGCCACGGCAACGGCTTTTCACGAAACAACAAGCTTTGAGTAACTTTTCATCACAAAGGTCTTTAGACTGTATCGACCAAATTTGAAGTTGATCTGATTAATTCCCGAGGAGGAGTTCGTTAAAGTGCAGCGCCTGGAAATGACAGAAACGACACTAGAAATTCATAGAAAATTCAAAATGGCTGACTTCCGGTGGGGTTTAGAGCATGGCCCCAAGAGACTTTTATTGAAGTCCATATGTGATACATGTTGCTACCAAATTTCATACATCTAGGTCAAACGTACTGTGAGGGCAGCTTCGTCGAAAGTTTGTAGGGGGCGCTATTGAGCCGATTTGCCACTCTGAACCAATACAATCATATTCTACAACTACATTTCGGGCTTGTAATCTGCTTGCCAAGTTTGCTTATGTTTCGAGCATTTTTAGCCTCTCAAAACGACCTTCGTTGTTAACGGCGAAGACTGCATCGCCACGGCAACGGCGTTCGACAAAACATCAAAAGCTTCATGATCTGGCATTATGAACTTCTTGTATTTGTGTGGAACAAATTTGATATTGATTTGATTTACCTGCTAAGAGAAACAAGCCAAAGTATAAAGACTTTAACTTCCTGTTACCAGTAGGTGGCGCTATGACTATGATTCAAAATTGGCCTGCGGATGTCTTCAGGCCTGGAGTCTAATCAAGCATGTGAAATCTGGTAAAGATCTGATGATGTGGAGTCGAGATACATCAGTTTATTCGTTCATGGCGAAGGATCGAAATTCGCCGAGCTGCCACGTCGCCGCCCTTCAGTAACTTCATACAATTTTCACAATGAAGCATTATCAAGGTCTTAAGGCTGTTCTGCCAACATTTGAGAGGGATCTGATTAATCTGTGAGGAGCAGGATGTCAAAGTACACAACGTACAACTTCCGGTTGCCACTAGGTGGCGCTATCACGAGGATTCTAAATTATCATATAGATGTGTTCCGGGTCAGGATGTTATGACATATTAGGAATTTGGAGCAGATTCGACAATGTACGGCCGAGTTACAACAACTTCCTGTTTCGCGGCGAATGGTGTTTTTTTGATGCCACGCCACGGCCACATAGTTCGATAACTTTTTGATCTTTGAGTAACTTTTCACTGCCAAGGTCTCAAGAGCAGACTAGCCGAATCTGAAGTCAATCGGGTCAAATCTCTGGGAGGAGTTCGTCAAAGTATGACGCCTTGAAACGGTCAAAAAACGTCATAAAAGTAAAAATGGCTGACTTCCTGTTTGGTTTAGAGAAACATTCCAAGAGGATTTTTTGTGCGTCTCATCACAATCCACATTCCCACCAAATTTCATACAGCTAGGTGAAACCCGATGTTGGGGCTACTCAATAGGGGGCGCTAGCGAGCCAATATTTCATACCGCAGCTGGACACCCCAATCAGACTGCAATTTTCGCAAATTCTGGCTTACGTGCCAAATTTCACAAAATTCCCAATATCCCAAGCACCTCCTTTTTGCGACGAAACACTTAAAATAATCGGAAGAAGAATAAGAATAAGAATTAAAGCTGCGAGCAGCGATGACCGGGCCCTCGCCATATGCACGTCGGGGTGCTGGCGGGACGCCGGCCTGCGCGGCAGAGAACGTCCACGACCGTCGGACGGCGCGAGGACTCTGGTTGATGCTGCCATTCAGTTCTGTGACCATCAGACACTGCATGCAGGTTTAGAGCATGGCCCCAACAGACTTTTATTTAAATCCATATGTGATACATGTTCCTACCAAATTTCATACATCTAGGTGAAACGTACTGCGAGGGCTGCTTCGTTGAAATTTTGTAGGGGGCGCTATTGAGCCGATTTGCCACTCTGAACCAATAAAATCATATTATATAACTACATTTTGGGCTTTAAATGTGTATGCCAAGTTTGCTTATGTTTCGAGCATTTTTAGCCGGTCAAAATGACCTTCGTTGTTAACGGCGAAGAATGCGTCGCCACGGCAACAGCTTTTCACGAAACAACAAGCTTTGAGTAACTTTTCATCACAAAGGTCTTTAGACTGTATCGACCAAATTTGAAGTTGATCTGATTAATTCCCGAGGAGGAGTTCGTTAAAGTGCAGCGCCTGGAAATGACAAAAACGACACTAGAAATTCATAAAAAATTCTAAATGGCTGACTTCCGGTTGGGTTTAGAGCAAGGCCCCAAGAGACTTTTATTGAAGTGCATATGTGATACATGTTCCTACCAAATGTCATACATCTAGGTCAAACGTACTGCGAGGGCTGCTTCGTCGAAATTTTGTAGGGGGCGCTATTGAGCCGATTTGCCACTCTGAACCAATAAAATCATATTATATAACTACATTTCGGGCTTGTAATCTGCTTGCCAAGTTTGCTTATGTTTCGAGCATTTTTAGCCTCTCAAAATGACCGTCGTTGTTAACGGCGAAGACTGCATCGCCACGGCAACGGCTTTTCACGAAACAACAAGCTTTGAGTAACTTTTCATCACAAAGGTCTTTAGAGTGTATCGACCAAATTTGAAGTTGATCTGATTAATTCCCGAGGAGGAGTTCGTTAAAGTGCAGCGCCTGGAAATGACAGAAACGACACTAGAAATTCATAGAAAATTCAAAATGGCTGACTTCCGGTGGGGTTTAGAGCATGGCCCCAAGAGACTTTTATTGAAGTCCATATGTGATACATGTTGCTACCAAATTTCATACATCTAGGTCAAACGTACTGTGAGGGCAGCTTCGTCGAAAGTTTGTAGGGGGCGCTATTGAGCCGATTTGCCACTCTGAACCAATACAATCATATTCTACAACTACATTTCGGGCTTGTAATCTGCTTGCCAAGTTTGCTTATGTTTCGAGCATTTTTAGCCTCTCAAAACGACCTTCGTTGTTAACGGCGAAGACTGCATCGCCACGGCAACGGCGTTCGACAAAACATCAAAAGCTTCATGATCTGGCATTATGAACTTCTTGTATTTGTGTGGAACAAATTTGATATTGATTTGATTTACCTGCTAAGAGAAACAAGCCAAAGTATAAAGACTTTAACTTCCTGTTACCAGTAGGTGGCGCTATGACTATGATTCAAAATTGGCCTGCGGATGTCTTCAGGCCTGGAGTCTAATCAAGCATGTGAAATCTGGTAAAGATCTGATGATGTGGAGTCGAGATACATCAGTTTATTCGTTCATGGCGAAGGATCGAAATTCGCCGAGCTGCCACGTCGCCGCCCTTCAGTAACTTCTTACAATTTTCACAATGAAGCATTATCAAGGTCTTAAGGCTGTTCTGCCAACATTTGAGAGGGATCTGATTAATCTGTGAGGAGCAGGATGTCAAAGTACACAACGTACAACTTCCGGTTGCCACTAGGTGGCGCTATCACGAGGATTCTAAATTATCATATAGATGTGTTCCGGGTCAGGATGTTATGACATATTAGGAATTTGGAGCAGATTCGACAATGTACGGCCGAGTTACAACAACTTCCTGTTTCGCGGCGAATGGTGTTTTTTTGATGCCACGCCACGGCCACATAGTTCGATAACTTTTTGATCTTTGAGTAACTTTTCACTGCCAAGGTCTCAAGAGCAGACTAGCCGAATCTGAAGTCAATCGGGTCAAATCTCTGGGAGGAGTTCGTCAAAGTATGACGCCTTGAAACGGTCAAAAAACGTCATAAAAGTAAAAATGGCTGACTTCCTGTTTGGTTTAGAGAAACATTCCAAGAGGATTTTTTGTGCGTCTCATCACAATCCACATTCCCACCAAATTTCATACAGCTAGGTGAAACCCGATGTTGGGGCTACTCAATAGGGGGCGCTAGCGAGCCAATATTTCATACCGCAGCTGGACACCCCAATCAGACTGCAATTTTCGCAAATTCTGGCTTACGTGCCAAATTTCACAAAATTCCCAATATCCCAAGCACCTCCTTTTTGCGACGAAACACTTAAAATAATCGGAATAATAAGAATAAGAATAAGAATAATAATAAACATTAGAAATACAATAGGTCCTCCGCTCCGACTACGTCGGTGCTCGGGCCCTAATAAGAATTAAAGCTGCGAGCAGCGATGACCGGGCCCTCGCCATATGCACGTCGGGGTGCCGGCGGGACGCCGGCCTGCGCGGACGAGAACGTCCGCGACCGTCGGACGGCGCGAGGACTCTGGTTGATGCTGCCATTCAGTTCTGTGACCGTCAGACACTGCATGCAGGTTTAGAGCATGGCCCCAATATACTTTTATGTAAGTCCATATGTGATACATGTTCCTACCAAATTTCATACATCTAGGTGAAACGTACTGCGAGGGCGGCTTCGTCAAAATTTTGTAGGGGGCGCTATTGAGCCGATTTGCCACTCTGAACCAATACAATCATATTATATTACTACATTTTGGGCTTTAAATGTGTATGCCAAGTTTGCTTATGTTTTGAGCATTTTTAGCCCCTCAAAAACACCTTAATATTTTATGGTGAAGAATGCGTCGCCACGGCAACAGCTTTTCACGAAACAACAAGCTTTGAGTAACTTTTCATCACAAAGGTCTTTAGACTGTACCGACCAAATTTGAAGTTGATCTGATTAATTCCCTAGGAGAAGTTCGTTAAAGTGCAGAGCCTGGAAATGACAAAAACGACACTAGAAATTCATAAAAAAATCAAAATGGCTGACTTCCGGTTGGGTTTAGAGCATTGCCCCAATAGACTTTCATGTAAGTCCATATGTGATACATGTTCCTCCCAAATTTCATACATCTAGGTCAAACGTACTGCGAGGGCTGCTTCGTCGAAATTTTGTAGGGGGCGCTATTGAGCCGATTTGCCACTCTGAACCAATATAATCATATTCTATAACTACATTTCGGGCTTGTAATCTGCTTGCCAAGTTTGCTTATGTTTTGAGCATTTTTAGCCTCTCAAAATGACCTTCGTTGTTAACGGCGAAGACTGCATCGCCACGGCAACGGTGTTTGACGAAACAACAAGCTTTGAGTAACTTTTCATCAGAAAGGTCTTGAGACTGTACCGACCAAATTTGAAGTTGATCTGATTAATTCCCTAGGAGGAGTTCGTTAAAGTGCACCGCCTGGAAATGACAAAAACGACACCAGAAATTCATAAAAGATTCAAAATGGCTGACTTCCGGTGGGGTTTAGAGCATGGCTCCAAGAGACTTTTATTTAAGTCCATATGTGATACATGTTCCTACCACATTTCATACATCTAGGTGAAACGTACTGCGAGGGCTGCTTCATTGAAATTTTGTAGGGGGCGCTATTGAGCCGATTTGCCACTCTGAACCAATAAAATCATATTATGTAACTACATTTTGGGCTTGTAATCTGCTTCCCAAGTTTGCTTATGTTTCGAGCATTTTTAGCCTCTCAAAATGACCTTCGTTGTTAACGGCGAAGACTGCATCGCCACGGCAACGGCGTTCGACGAAACATCAAAAGCTTCATGATCTGGCATTATGAACTTCTTGTATTTGTGTGGAACAAATTTGATATTGATTTGATTTACCTACTAAGAGAAACAAGCCAAAGTATAAAGACTTTAACTTCCTGTTACCAGTAGGTGGCGCTATGACTATGATTCAAAATTGGCCTGCACATGTCTTCAAGCCTAGAGTCTAATCAAACATGTGAAATCTGGTAAAGATCTGATGATGTGGAGTCGAGATACATCAGTTTATTCGTTCATGGCGAAGGATCGAAATTCGCCGAGCCGCCACGGCGCCGCCCTTCAGTAACTTCTTACAATCTTCACAATGAAGCATTATCAAGGTCTTAAGGCTGTTCTGCCAACATTTGAGAGGGATCTGATTAATCTGTGAGGAGCAGGATGTCAAAGTACACAACGTACAACTTCCGGTTGCCACTAGGTGGCGCTATCACGAGGATTCTAAATTATCATATAGATGTGTTCCGGGTCAGGATGTTATGACATATTAGGAATTTGGAGCAGATTCGACAATGTACGGCCGAGTTACAACAACTTCCTGTTTCGCGGCGAATGGTGTTTTTTTGATGCCACGCCACGGCCACATAGTTCGATAACTTTTTGATCTTTGAGTAACTTTTCACTGCCAAGGTCTCAAGAGCAGACTAGCCGAATCTGAAGTCAATCGGGTCAAATCTCTGGGAGGAGTTCGTCAAAGTATGACGCCTTGAAACGGTCAAAAAACGTCATAAAAGTAAAAATGGCTGACTTCCTGTTTGGTTTAGAGAAACATTCCAAGAGGATTTTTTGTGCGTCTCATCACAATCCACATTCCCACCAAATTTCATACAGCTAGGTGAAACCCGATGTTGGGGCTACTCAATAGGGGGCGCTAGCGAGCCAATATTTCATACCGCAGCTGGACACCCCAATCAGACTGCAATTTTCGCAAATTCTGGCTTACGTGCCAAATTTCACAAAATTCCCAATATCCCAAGCACCTCCTTTTTGCGACGAAACACTTAAAATAATCGGAATAATAAGAATAAGAATAAGAATAATAATAAACATTAGAAATACAATAGGTCCTCCGCTCCGACTACGTCGGTGCTCGGGCCCTAATAAACATTAGAAATACAATAGGTCCTCCGCTCCGACTACGTCGGTGCTCGGGCCCTAATTAGAAATACAATAGGTCCTCCGCTCCGACTACGTCGGTGCTCGGGCCCTAATTAAAGCTGCGAGCAGCGATGACCGGGCCCTCGCCATATGCACGTCGGGGTGCCGGCGGGACTCCGGCCTGCGCGGCCGAGAACGTCCGCGACCGTCGGACGGCGCGAGGACTCTGGTTGATGCTGCCATTCAGTTCTGTGACCATCAGACACTGCATGCAGGTTTAGAGCATGGCCCCAATATACTTTTATGTAAGTCCATATGTGATACATGTTCCTTCCAAATTTCATACATCTAGGTCAAACGTACTGTGAGGGCTGCTTCGTCAAAATTTTGTCGGGGGCGCTATTAAGCCGATTTGCCACTCTGAACCAATAAAATCATATTATATAACTACATTTTGGGCTTTAAATGTGTATGCCAAGTTTGCTTATGTTTTGAGCATTTTTAGCCCCTAAAAAAACACCTAAATATTTCATGGCGAAGAATGCATCGCCACGGCAACAGCTTTTCACGAAACAAGCTTTGAGTAACTTTTCATCACAAAGGTCTTTAGACTGTACCGACCAAATTTGAAGTTGATCTGATTAATTCCCTAGGAGGAGTTTGTTAAAGTGCAGCGCCTGGAAATGACAAAAACGACACTAGAAATTCATAACAAATTCAAAATGGCTGACTTCCGGTGGGGTTTAGAGCATGGCCCCAAGAGACTTTTATTTAAGTCCATATGTGATACATGTTCCTACCAAATTTCATACATCTAGGTCAAACATAATGCGAGGGCTGCTTCGTCGAAAGTTTGTAGGGGGCGCTATTGAGCCGATTTGCCACTCTGAACCAATAAAATCATATTCTATAACTACATTTCGGGCTTGTAATCTGCTTGCCAAGTTTGCTTATGTTTCGAGCATTTTTAGCCTCTCAAAATGACCTTCGTTGTTAACGGCGAAGACTGCATCGCCACGGCAACGGCTTTTCACGAAACAACAAGCTTTGAGTAACTTTTCATCACAAAGGTCTTTAGACTGTACCGACCAAATTTGAAGTTGATCTGATTAATTCCCTAGGAGGAGTTCATTAAAGTGCAGCGCCTGGAAATGACAAAAACGACACTAGAAATTCATAATAAATTCAAAATGGCTGACTTCCGGTGGGGTTTAGAGCATGGCCCCAAGAGACTTTTATTTAAGTCCAAATGTGATACATGTTCCTACCAAATGTCATACATCTAGGTCAAACATACTGCGAGGGCTGCTTCGTCGAAAGTTTGTAGGGGGCGCTATTGAGCGGATTTGCCACTCTGAACCAATAAAATCATATTCTATAACTACATTTCGGGCTTGTAATCTGCTTGCCAAGTTTGCTTATGTTTCGAGCATTTTTAGCCTCTCAAAATGACCTTCGTTGTTAATGGCGAAGACTGCATCGCCACGGCAACGGCGTTCGACGAAACACCAAAAGCTTCATCATCTGGCATTATGAACTTCTTGTATTTGTGTGGAACAAATTTGATATTGATTTGATTTACCTACTAAGAGAAACAAGCCAAAGTATAAAGACTTTAACTTCCTGTTGTCAGTAGGTGGCGCTATGACTATGATTCAAAATTGGCCTGGACATGTCTTCAAGCCTAGAGTCTAATCAAACATGTGAAATCTGGTAAAGATCTGATGATGTGGAGTCGAGATACATCAGTTTATTCGTTCATGGCGAAGGATCGAAATTCGCCGAGCCGCCACGGCGCCGCCCTTCAGTAACTTCTTACAATCTTCACAATGAAGCATTATCAAGGTCTTAAGGCTGTTCTGCCAACATTTGAGAGGGATCTGATTAATCTGTGAGGAGCAGGATGTCAAAGTACACAACGTACAACTTCCGGTTGCCACTAGGTGGCGCTATCACTATGATTCTAAATTATCATATAGATGTGTTCCGGGTCAGGATGTTATGACATATGAGAGATTTGGAGCAGATTCGACAATGTACGGCCGAGTTACAACAACTTCCTGTTTCGTGGCGAATGGTGTTTTTTTGACGCCACGCCACGGCCACATAGTTCGATAACTTTTTGATCTTTGAGTAACTTTTCACTGCCAAGGTCTCAAGAGCAGACTCGCCGAATCTGAAGTCAATCGGGTCAAATCTCTGGGAGGAGTTCGTTAAAGTATGACGCCTTGAAACGGTCAAAAAACGTCATAAAAGTAAAAATGGCTTACTTCCTGTTTGGTTTAGAGAAACATTCCAAGAGGATTTTTTGTGTGTCTCATCACAATCCACATTCCCACCAAATTTCATACAGCTAGGTGAAACCCGATGTTGGGGCTACTCAATAGGGGGCGCTAGCGAGCCAATATTTCATACCGCAGCTGGACACCCCAAATAGACTGCAATTTTCGCAAATTCTGGCTTACGTGCCAAATTTCACAAAATTCCCAATATCCCAAGCACCTCCTTTTTGTCATGAAACAACAAAAATAATCGGAATAATAATAAGAATAATAATAAACATTAGAAATACAATAGGTCCTCCGCTCCGACTACGTCGGTGCTCGGGCCCTAATTAAAGCTGCGAGCAGCGATGACCGGGCCCTCGCCATATGCACGTCGGGGTGCCGGCGGGACTCCGGCCTGCGCGGCCGAGATCGTCCGCGACCGTCGGACGGCGCGAGGACTCTGGTTGATGCTGCCATTCAGTTCTGTGACCGTCAGACACTGCATGCAGGTTCAGAGCATGGCCCCAACATACTTTTATGTAAGTCCATATGTGATACATGTTCCTCCCAAATTTCATAGATCTAGGTGAAACGTACTGCGAGGGCTGCTTCGTCGAAATTTTGTAGGGGGCGCTATTGAGCCGATTTGCCACTCTGAACCAATAAAATCATATTGTATCACTACATTTTGGGCTTTAAATGTGTATGCCAAGTTTGCTTATGTTTCGAGCATTTTTAGCCGGTCAAAATGACCTTCGTTGTTAACGGCGAAGAATGCGTCGCCACGGCAACAGCTTTTCACGAAACAACAAGCTTTGAGTAACTTTTCATCACAAAGGTCTTTAGACTGTACCGACCAAATTTGAAGTTGATCTGATTAATTCCCTAGGAGGAGTTCGTTAAAGTGCAGCGCCTGGATTTGACAAAAACGACACTAGAAATTCATAAAAAATTAAAAATGGCTGACTTCCGGTGGGGTTTAGAGCACGGCCCCAAGAGACTTTTATTTAAGTCCATATGTGATACATGTTCTTACCACATTTCATACATCTAGGTGAAACTTACTGCGAGGGCTGCTTCGTCGAAATTTTGTAGGGGGCGCTATTGAGCCGATTTGCCACTCTGAACCAATAAAATCATATTATATAACTACATTTCGGGCTTGTAATCTGCTTGCCAAGTTTGCTTATGTTTCGAGCATTTTTAGCCTCTCAAAATGACCGTCGTTGTTAACGGCGAAGACTGCATCGCCACGGCAACGGCTTTTCACGAAACAACAAGCTTTGAGTAACTTTTCATCACAAAGGTCTTTAGACTGTATCGACCAAATTTGAAGTTGATCTGATTAATTCCCGAGGAGGAGTTCGTTAAAGTGCAGCGCCTGGAAATGACAGAAACGACACTAGAAATTCATAGAAAATTCAAAATGGCTGACTTCCGGTGGGGTTTAGAGCATGGCCCCAAGAGACTTTTATTGAAGTCCATATGTGATACATGTTGCTGCCAAATTTCATACATCTAGGTCAAACGTACTGTGAGGGCAGCTTCGTCGAAAGTTTGTAGGGGGCGCTATTGAGCCGATTTGCCACTCTGAACCAATACAATCATATTCTACAACTACATTTCGGGCTTGTAATCTGCTTGCCAAGTTTGCTTATGTTTCGAGCATTTTTAGCCTCTCAAAACGACCTTCGTTGTTAACGGCGAAGACTGCATCGCCACGGCAACGGCGTTCGACAAAACATCAAAAGCTTCATGATCTGGCATTATGAACTTCTTGTATTTGTGTGGAACAAATTTGATATTGATTTGATTTACCTGCTAAGAGAAACAAGCCAAAGTATAAAGACTTTAACTTCCTGTTACCAGTAGGTGGCGCTATGACTATGATTCAAAATTGGCCTGCGGATGTCTTCAGGCCTGGAGTCTAATCAAGCATGTGAAATCTGGTAAAGATCTGATGATGTGGAGTCGAGATACATCAGTTTATTCGTTCATGGCGAAGGATCGAAATTCGCCGAGCTGCCACGTCGCCGCCCTTCAGTAACTTCTTACAATTTTCACAATGAAGCATTATCAAGGTCTTAAGGCTGTTCTGCCAACATTTGAGAGGGATCTGATTAATCTGTGAGGAGCAGGATGTCAAAGTACACAACGTACAACTTCCGGTTGCCACTAGGTGGCGCTATCACGAGGATTCTAAATTATCATATAGATGTGTTCCGGGTCAGGATGTTATGACATATTAGGAATTTGGAGCAGATTCGACAATGTACGGCCGAGTTACATCAACTTCCTGTTTCGCGGCGAATGGTGTTTTTTTGATGCCACGCCACGGCCACATAGTTCGATAACTTTTTGATCTTTGAGTAACTTTTCACTGCCAAGGTCTCAAGAGCAGACTAGCCGAATCTGAAGTCAATCGGGTCAAATCTCTGGGAGGAGTTCGTCAAAGTATGACGCCTTGAAACGGTCAAAAAACGTCATAAAAGTAAAAATGGCTGACTTCCTGTTTGGTTTAGAGAAACATTCCAAGAGGATTTTTTGTGCGTCTCATCACAATCCACATTCCCACCAAATTTCATACAGCTAGGTGAAACCCGATGTTGGGGCTACTCAATAGGGGGCGCTAGCGAGCCAATATTTCATACCGCAGCTGGACACCCCAATCAGACTGCAATTTTCGCAAATTCTGGCTTACGTGCCAAATTTCACAAAATTCCCAATATCCCAAGCACCTCCTTTTTGCGACGAAACACTTAAAATAATCGGAATAAGAATAATAATAAACATTAGAAATACAATAGGTCCTCCGCTCCGACTACGTCGGTGCTCGGGCCCTAATAATAATAAACATTAGAAATACAATAGGTCCTCCGCTCCGACTACGTCGGTGCTCGGGCCCTAATAATAATAAACATTAGAAATACAATAGGTCCTCCGCTCCGACTACGTCGGTGCTCGGGCCCTAATAATAATAAACATTAGAAATACAATAGGTCCTCCGCTCCGACTACGTCGGTGCTCGGGCCCTAATTAGAAATACAATAGGTCCTCCGCTCCAACTACGTCGGTGCTCGGGCCCTAATAATAAACATTAGAAATACAATAGGTCCTCCGCTCCGACTACGTCGGTGCTCGGGCCCTAATAAACATTAGAAATACAATAGGTCCTCCGCTCCGACTACGTCGGTGCTCGGGCCCTAATTAGAAATACAATAGGTCCTCCGCTCCGACTACGTCGGTGCTCGGGCCCTAATTATGCAACGCCTGCTATGAATGTTGTGCTTCATTCAGTCTCTGGCTTTCTGTTCTTTCCTTATGCTTCACCATAATGTTGTAGCATTAACAAAAAAAAAAAAAGTAAGCAAGTAACAACATGCTAGCATACGGCCAATTTTCTGTTATTGTGGTTATATGTGTAATTTATGGTGCTGTTAGTTGCTGCTTGAGCGCCCCATAACTACAGGTACACACGGGATAGTAAAACGTTTTTGACCACAGTGAAAATGTAGTTTTTGAAAGAGTTGAATATTTAGTTAAAGATGTGGTGAATTTCGGAAATGATTACGTCTATCTTTTCGCAATGAATTTCGAATTTTGGACTGACTGGGACAACCAAAGAGACGAGGACTATTTCACCCTGTGTGTGTGTGTGTGTGTGTGTGTGTGTGTGTGTGTGTGTGTGTGTGTGTGTGTGTGTGTGTGTGTGTGAGGGAAAGAGAAGGTGGAAGCTGGTACTCTATTGCACAAAATGTTTCTGTAAGTTATTATTACTAATCATTTAAATTTCAACAGCATGAATGTAGCTTGAGACTATCTGGTACAGCCCTAGTAATTACTAATGTATCTCAACAAAGATGTCTGCCCTCGTCAGCAAAAAGACTCTAAATGTGCCCATTTGGCGATTGTTTGTTTTTTGAAATGAAAAATACACTTCCCCAGTTTATGTCCTGTGTTCATTGTTAATTCTCTCTTAATATAGGTCAGAATTATGCTTAAAAAATGATCTTTGCATCAAACCCCTGTCTTTTCTCTTCTGTAAAATGGTTTAAAATGTTTGACTCATCCTGTACTCAGTGGCGTTTAACAAAAATCATCCAATCAAATAAGACTGGGCCAATAGCTAGCTAGCTCGTGTTAATCTGCACCTCAGTATGGAGACATTAGAAGAAAGGTGCGTTTGGATATCAGTGGGCAAAACCCTTTCATTTCCAAAACAATG
Organism: Lycodopsis pacificus; assembly: GCA_028022725.1. Taxonomy (NCBI): domain Eukaryota; kingdom Metazoa; phylum Chordata; class Actinopteri; order Perciformes; family Zoarcidae; genus Lycodopsis; species Lycodopsis pacificus. The sequence continues at coordinate 25,695,428 of CM051697.1, forward strand.
TTGCTGAGATCTAATTCATTCAAGTGAAACTTTGTCAATTTCCAACCAGATCTGGGTCACTGCAGCGCGGTGCACAGCAGATGCAGCACAGCACAGCAGATGAACATCCACCAGATGATGCAAATGACCCCCGAGTTTTGCCGGCAGGTGAACCGGGTGCTCGGGCACTTTGCCCAGCGTCATGGAGGGAAGCTGGGGGCCGTTCAGCTGCATGTACTGCCCGATGCAAGTTCCCCTCTCATCTCTCCTTCGCCCAATACAAGAGATTCCTCTCCATCTTCCATCCATCAAAATCATTTTCTCCTTTACATCTTGTGGTTTCTAGCCATTGTTGGGAATGTAAAGGAGCGTGTTTGGGTTAGCAGCATCTAAGAAACTAAATTATTGATATCAATAGAATTATTAATGTCAGTAACAATTATTAATGATTATTAATAATAACGGGGCACCACCCTGCGAACAGGGACCAATAACCAAACGATAAAACTAAGTCTCATAATTAGTGTTCACTCATAATGTCAATAGTCTGAGTACTATTACATATTCAGAGTGAAAGTGAAGGTTTAAGTTCGAGCAACAGACCACATATACAGTTATTATCACAATACGCATGCACAAAGTAATCACAGACAGCTGCTCTTTAAAATATAACAGAGTTTATTAAGTTCTAATACTCATGATCTAGTCAACTAATATCTAAACTAACAACTATGCATTCATGAGCACGCTATCTAAAATCAACAGACTATTGAAAAGAGGGGGGGGGAGAGTGTGTGTGGGTGTGTGTGAGCAAAGGGGGGGGGAGCGAGGGAACAGCTCAGTGACGTGTGACGTAGTTGGGACGTGGTGACGTCTCTCATGCGCGAGACCCAAAATGGCGGATAGCCAACAGGAGACCCGGTGTCTACATGTGGGTAGCTGTTCAGCACCTAGCTAGATTAGCTCGAAGCTATATGTGTGTGTGAGTTAGTAAAAGAGAAGGAAAAGGAACAAAATGAAATAAACAAGCGATTACGATCCTCTGCGCCGCGCGGGAGTACGGAAGATTGCTCTCTCAGCCAGGGGAGCAAGAACAGCGACTCTTTGTCTCAGCCGGCGGTTCTGACCTCCTGAACTGATGAGAAGCAACTTCGACCTCACTGCAGCTGTTTCAACACAAATCACAGTAGCATGGAATACATGCTACTTCTACACAACCCCTACGATCTCAGCGATCGTTAGTGTCGGCGATTATTAAGCATACACCACGTTATAAAAATGAACAGTACTTTAAGCACATAAACAAGATAAAATAAACACAAATTAACTCTCTCTAACTCTGCCCAGAATCTATTCGCCTTACGGTACGATTCAATCGTGGTGATTGAGGGGGGTTCTTCCGAGGGGTTCCTTCGGAGCTTCAGTGGGCTCGTGCAGCACGGCTGCGGAAGCCGTGTTTCTCTCAGTGGAAGAGAATCGCTCTCGTCTGGATAAGGGAGTTTCGCGTCCTTATGGCCGGAGCAGACGAGGCGCTTGGGGGAGAGTGGAGAGAGGAAGTTCTCGGTCTCTCGTTCTGAAGAAGTCTGCTTCTTCACTTCTGCAGGATTAATCGGGTTCGCTTCGTGGATGCGAACAAAGATAAAGTAGACAGTTTGGTGAATTCGGCCAGCGAATATAACTGTGAAACCTAGGATTTTAGTTAAAAAGAGAAGCAACATTGCAGTGTGCTCCCTAGCTCGACGGAGGTTGAAGGGAAAAAGCATTGAGGTGGGGGCTGCAGGTAGTTTTGTTGAACAGTGGCTGAACCACAGGGGTCCTAGGGGTGTCTTGGCTCTCGGCCAATGAGATTGCAGCGGTGCTTTCAGGTGACTTCAGGAACGCATAGTTTTTGGGGGGGAGGAAACTCACACCCTAATGTGAAATTCCTTCAGAGGGGGTTTGGTGCTCATCAAACCACAATCAGGATGAAACCTTTGCTTGCAAAAGGGAAGATCTGACTCTGTTTCACAGCACATGTAGAAGCCATATAGTCAGATCCCAACACCATGCAGATACTGTGATTTGTCCACAGCAGCATCTGTTTTCAACAACAATGTCCCTGTTAGTGGGGATTCTGAGCATCTCAACATACGATGCAGGGCGTCCAGTTGGAGGAACAGATTAATGCATTGAAGACTTATCAGACGCCTCATACTCATAGACAGGGTTTGTGGAAAGTTTTACAGCAGCAACTCTTTTTTTCTTTCAACGATTTCAATGTAAACAGTAGAACTATGACGTTCATTTTAGAAAGCAATCCACCAGGAATGTGCGCTTGCATGTATGTGATTGCCAACGATGCAGCAACTTGCCAGATGAGATTGCTTTGCGTTGGAGCAAAAGTCGAGCCTGGTTCAACTTTTACTGGGTCCTTTCCCCAGGGGACCCTGCTGCACTGCCGGACTGGAGTCATTCAAATCAATGAGACGACTGTGTAGTGTCATGCAAAGCCAATCTCTGAACCTATCAGCTATCAGTCTGAAGACTAATATATCTTTGAGAGCAGGGAGCTTTATTTCTAGGGTTCTGGTGTGTCCAGCAGATATCTGGGCCAGGACTTCCTTTACCTTGTGCTGCTCGTTGTTTACAGTCTGATTTGTAACTTAAGATGTGAGACTGGAGTTGGAGTTGAGAGACGACGTCTACGACCAAATTGTTTCACAAGTAGCCAGTTTATAAGCTCATTTGGAACCCATAAAAAGCTAAATCATCATCAGACAAAAGCCGGTGGGTTCCCAGACTGCATTTCTGCCAATGTTTTCCACCTCTTTTGCTCTCCACAAGGACTGTTTACATGCATTCAACCAAAGTCTTCTCCACCGTGACTACTCAATGCTTTTCAGACTGCATACAGAAATCCACAAATTCCACAAATTGCATTGGGGTGGAGGCAGGAATCTCAAAACCAGGACAAATAAAAGCCAAATGAAGAGTTTAGAAAGAAGAGGAAATATGCTATTTGAGATGTGACTCAACCCTTTACGGAGCTGCTGACCCACCTTCCAAATGAATTCACTCTGGAGTTTTTGCCTCCCACTGTGTAAATGCTGCTTCAGTTCATCCAGAAGATACTCTTGGAGAAAACGATTGTGATTGAAATCAGAAGGGCAAGGCCTGGAGAGAATGGAGGGTTGATTAGATGAGCATCTGTGTGTATTCCACTGAGTCGTCTTGTTGCTGCATAGAGCGATGTTTATGTAAGGAGCCCTTGAGTGGAAAATATCCACCAGTGTGTGCATACATGTGCGTGGGGGCCCAGTGATTGACACGCTCACAGGAGGAAGGCTGTGAGCTGGGCTCTCTCTGTCTATCAGTGCGAGAGCCAGTGTGCCTTTGATTCGTTTTTGAATATGCCCCTGCAGCTCGAGCACCATGGTGCCTGTTTCTCTCGCTCTCCTTTAACTCATTGAAGTCAATACACTTCTTTCCTCCTCCTCTTCCTTGTTCCTGCATCTAAACCGACGTGTGCTCTGTTCTTGCCCGGGAAGTGCTTTGCGCCCCATGTGAGATGCGTTCATTTTAAACTGAATAGCGAGGTCCTCCAAGTCTTGCTCCTGAGTGTTGGAGCTTGTATACGCTCCCGCAGGAGAGGTGGTATGTAAATGACAGGAGCTCAGTGTGGAGTCGGTGTGGAGTCACCGCAACAACGGCTTCATTTGTAGGCGAGACGAAGGCGAAGGGCCGCTGCGCTCGCATTCCTCCATCTCCTCTGAGACAGAAGAGACGGTGTGGGAGGAAGAGAGAGGCAGCCAGCCCCGTCGTGTCCCGCTCGTCCTACTTCTCCTCTGGTCGCCCTTCCTCCCATCCTTCTGTTTTTCTTCTTCTCCCCGTGTCTTACGCCTACGCCGGTAGCGTGCTGGCTCTTCCTGCACCAGCTATGCGCTGTCTCCTCTGCTTGTAAACAAATGCACACATCCAGAGTACATTGAAGGAGCTGTGCTGTATGTGGACGCTGTGCAACGCTCCGCTGCCGCCGGGCACGTCACACCAGCTCTGCCTCATCACGGTGATACTGACGTCCCCTTACTGTCAGTCACAACCCCCACCCTGCACCCACATGAGGCCATGTGACACGCGGCGTGGCCAGTCGCCCCCTCCCTCTGCCTCGCTGGGTGCTGTGCAGCCATACTGCCCTGCCTCTGCCAACTTCTCACCCCTGGGGGACACTGCGAGATCCTCCAACCTTTGTTTAAGAATTACGTGTTGAAACTGAGCTGAAGTTTGCTTTTTTCTTTCCTTTTTGAATGTTTTCTTCCCGTTTCTGGATCCTGTTGACAGGGTTTGTTTGGATCACTGCGGCAGTCGTGTCACAATAGAAATTCTCCATACGCTGACCCTGATTTAGAAGAAGGAAGCGTGAGTTGTGGAGGGCTGCTAGCTGCTGCTGCCTTGTAAGTTGACTAACCACAGTGAGAAAATATGGCCTATCTATTTCTCATCATTATTTTTTGCCTCAGACCAGCAGCAAGGCCTGCATGAGTCACCCACAGGTGCCCACAGTCTTTATGAAATCATGCCCACACAGGCCTTGATGAAAGCTGCCCACTGCCAGAGGCTTCCTATTCACTTTGTCTTGTGCTGTGAGGCCACGCCCCTGCCACCATCCACAAAGCTTCAGCTGTGGATCTCTTTAAACACTTGTGTTCACATCCTTGACTGCTTTGAGCTGTTGTGGTAATGATTCGCGAGCAGGGACACGACGTCCTGAGTGGTCCACACAAGCTCTGGACTGTTTTCTTGTTTAGTTTGCTTCATCTGGGCCTCTTCCTTTCACCTCTGTGTCTCTAGGTAAGAAGAGAGGCAGAGGCCTGCAGACTCACATCTGCATCCATGTGCAGTTTAAGTGAATAGGAACGATATTGTTGATTGTCATAGTGTTCAACCAATCAGATCTTTAGTTTAACATGTTGCGTATTCTTTGACATGTCAATTGGCAGGTTTACTGTTGTAGAAAATCAAGCTTTGTGCTGCCACTGGCTGTGACATGATTTACATATTTGGTCCATTCATCTGAGTGATCCAACAAGGCTATATTCAAAGAACACTATTTTGGCAATACTTTTGCACTTTGGCACCAAATTAGCAAAGCATTGTTATTTGTCCTTGGGAGAAAACCAATGAGTAGGTGAGTCAGTCACGTTCATGAAGTGTGCTTTCCTCAGCCAGCCAAGAGCTGGTCCCACTGTGTTAAACTCACAGCTGGGTGACAGCTCAGCTCAGTTCACCTGAAGGAATGTACCTGCAGTGCTGCATGAATGGAAGAGAACGTGTCTGCTACTACATGACATTCCCTTACAACTAAACGTTCAGGATTAAGTTTCGAGGGAAACGTATTTTGTTGCTAATTGCGGTTGCAGTTTTAAACACATGCTTAATGTTGTAAATTGAAACAAAACTAAATTACTTGGTTATGTTCAATAAATGCATCATTCTTTGGCTTGAAATTAGTATATTTGTTACGTAATTTAAGTTACAGATTGAAATAAGTCAACATTGACTTTTGTTTTCACGCGGGACACAAACAGCTGTCTCCTGTGTTGAACCAACCATCCACCCGCCGTCCTCCCGATCTGGACTTCTGTGGACTATGATTAGAAATGTTTTGTGATCCGTCAAAAGGAAAAGTAATCCGGAATAAATAAGTTTCCCTTGAAACGTAATCACCAATGCAGTTTCGTTGTAAGGGAATGTAGCGTTGTGGACATCAGGCTGATGGAAGGTATAACAGCTTTACACTGTAAGTCTGACCTCGTGGCCTTCTGTCTAAAATTAGATATGATCCATTGTTTCGCAATCTCAGAAATGTTATTGTAAATAGGAATCACTTTCATATGCGAACATGTATAAGAACCTGCCATGTGTTTCATTATTAGAGGTCTTGACCCGCCTGCTTTTGTCAGGATTCTCCTTCCTCTATAAACCTCCCTCACCTCTCAGGCCACACAGTTGACCTCCTGAACTCCAACGCAAACGATCAATTTTTACTGAGATTACTTTGCTTGAGATCAGTGCTGCTGTGTCTCAATTCTATACGACATGCCCTGCTTTTTGAGAATGCAGGGCACAACGGTCTAATTGCATGCTAAATGTACAGACATGTAAGGGAACTATATGATGTACAATCTAAAAGGTCACCGCCGTGGTGTTCAATCAAAACTCAAAGAGGTCCGGATACTAAAATGCAAAGGTCTTAACCTAATAATGTCTAACTTGCATTTAATAGCGCAACCCCTCATTCATGTATCTTCCTTCATATGCAGATATCTCTTCATAGAGATTAGCAGTAGAAGTTGTATTTCAACATGCTCGCGTCTCAAATTGCTATCGGACCGTAAACATGGAAGCATGGAAGAGGAAGTCTTGTCAGGGATATCAGTTGGCTACACCAGAAGCCTCCAGAAATATTGGCCGTTGTCCTCAGAGGCTCGTCAGACCATTAGCTGATGGAGTGTAGATTCACATCATGGCTTTGTTCCTCTGTTTATTTAATCTACAAGATGGCTGGTGAGACTGCCAGCTTTGGAAAACCCAGTGAAGGATGCACAGCGATACACAACAGCCAAAGACCCCACATAATCAGGATTGTAGCTGTTCTTAGTGTTGAAGCTAACTGTGGACAAACAAAGAAAGACTGCATTAGAATTCACCTATATCCATCCGTCCATCCGTCCCTGCTGCAGATGTCAGGCTGGAGCAACTGTGGTTCTGGATCCAGAGTGATTCCTCCTTCACTGAGGAAGCCCGGCTCATTGGCCATCTGCGGCTCATCACAGCGACATCCTTCAGGGCTGACTGCGATGGCAGCTGATGTGATGTGTGGAGCTGCTGGATTGACAGGCAGAGTGCCTGAGATGCTGATCATTTTTGTCAAGCTGAGATGAGAAAAAGCTGCAGCCAACCATAAATATTGAACCTGCCCAGGGGCCAGTGACCTGCACCGGCTGACTGTGGCCTTTCTGGCAAGGCAAGTGGATGTTTGTGTGTACGTGTGAATGTTGGAGGGAGATGAGTCCATTAAGCTGCAGGGAAGTATCCATTTAGAGGAGAAAGGGGGCAAAGGTCAGGTCTGCAGTATTTGGTCATTTTTTTCTCGATGGAATAATGTAATGATGAACAGTATCAACACAGGCTTCACATCCACATTTGCCTCATATGATACAGATAAGATGCAAAACTACTGACAGCGTAGAATTCTCAGCCAACTTATCCGAAAGGTTTTTATTGTTATTATTGATTGTATCATTCATTTATGTGATATTTGACTATGCATTGTGAATTTGAGCTATAGTTTAAGAAATGCAAATGTTTAACTTTAATAATTGAAAGGTCCTGGGTGCTGACCCTGCCAATGGAATCCATTTATAGGACAAAAGCCAATAGATTGTTTTCATGGATCTTCCCCAGGGAGTCATAGACGGTATTTATTCCAAAGGCCTTGACACTGGTGATGGTGAAGGCTTTCACTTCACCCGGTCAGATACAAACCATGGTCAGTGGCCTTCAGTGCTTGATACTGAAAACCTAAAATATCAGGAAAAATAATGGAATAATAGATGACGGAACCTGGGACTTTTTTTTATTAATTTAAAATAGATAGATAGATATAAACTTTATTCATCCCCAGGGGGAAATTAGTTTGTAGCAGCAGCAATTTACAGAGTAAAATATAACTTATGGAATGCACAATATATACAGTACAATAAAATAACAGAGCAGATATATATAAAAAAATGAAGAATTTGCTCCCAGATGTTATATTAAACAGCATTCAATGTGGTTTGTTTTTGGTAAACAGCGCCTCCACTGGCAACTCATTAACAGTTCAGGCAGAGAGTTGAACTGTGGTGGCAGAGGTACTCCTACTAAAGCACCACCTGCCCCAGGTCACAGCGGGTCGACAGCTTGTAGGAAAATAATAAAACTAATTCATTTCGGAATATGTAGTATTATAATAACTGAGATAACAAAGGTATTAAAACAAGATAGAGTGCCGCCACAAGGCCCCATTTGTCTTTTCAAGTGTCTGGTGTTTATATCAAATCCAGATGAAATTCATTTTCACTTTTGCCACAAATATGCGTCTGAATCATAAATGTGATTATGCTCCCTGTTGGTTGTTATGGCTACATGTAAATGAGGGTCAGCAGAAGGTGGTGATGCACGTGAGGCTGCTTGGTGAACTTCTTCACAGCTCTAACTCACATACACACCATTCAGTGGTTGAGCTGATCAGGGATCAGATGTATCTGATCGTATGTGTAGAAGTCTCTGGAGTGGTTCTCTTCGGTGCTAACCGTAAAACGCTTGTTTTTTCAAACATTCCCGCACACACCAGGTCTCTGGCGACATTTTGACACCAGAACATTGTTAAGAACAAACAGTTTGAGGAAGACCAGGGAGCTCTTCTTCATGAATGAAATGGATTCATTAGACAGCGCGTAATAATGGCCAACGGTTAGTGAGACGGAGAACAAACATTTTAGTGTCACCAACAGGACAGAGATGGATGTGTAAAGAACATGAGGTGATGAAGTGTAAAAGGGCTCCTCGGTCAGCCTGGCTTCAGCCTGGTGTCTTGCAAAAGTACGTACCCATACAATAAGGCTGCAAACATATTCTCTCCTGGATTATGTTTGTTTTTAACATCCAACGGTGTTTGTAATCATAGCCCATGGAAGTCTGCGTAGTGAAGAGGTCTGGGTGGATGGGTGGGTCGAACAAGCACAGGGCGCCCAGGAGATCGTTGTCCATGTCGCGTGTTAAACATTTAATGATATAGACGTAACTTAGGTTACGTAACAAACGCCGAACCATGATCTTTTACTCAACATAACCAAGTAGTTTTGAAGCTTTTTTTTGCCCACGTGTTTAAAACTGTGACCATAATACGGGAGGAAATACATTTCCCTCCAAACGTAACTGAGAATGCAATTTAGTTGTATGTTTGGAACCATATCAATTCAGCTGATTGTGTTATGTTCTTCAGAGTCTACATGGTAAAACGTGACCAATCAAAAATGTCCACCTCATGGCTCTACAGTTGTTGGGATTTGGCTAAAAAACACACGATGAGATGTCTTCGGTCGGCAGTGAACGTGGTTCTACTGGTCGGTAAAACACTGTGTAAGGTGTATATGTATAGCAGCAAACAAATGAAGCTAGCGTTAGTTCATGCAGGACACTGAAGTCACACGCCCCCAGCTGTAACCAGCTGACAGCCAGCCGATTGAATCGTATCTCCAATCGGCCCACTCGCACCAATCACAGCCCACTCTCACTTCAAGGAGGTTTATTTAAATACGGCTCCCTCCTCACTGATTCATCGGCTGGCGAAGCTTCGCCTCCTCCAACCCCAGCCTCCACCCTTTTTAGTTCATCTTCTGGCAAATGGTTGAAATGTATTTAAAAATGTACTTCTGGCTCATTCCTGTGAACCCGTGGGGGTTATAGCTCGGTGCTCCCCGTCTTAGCTCAGTAGCTGCTGGCTAACGGGCAGCATTCAAAGAGCGGAGCCACCAGCGCCAAGTTCAACTGTATTTTCTTTTGTTGCAATAAATGGTTAAATGACGAGAGTGTTCCTGACTGAACCAGATATATCTGGAGATCGATATATTTCCTGATATGGTACATTTTCTTAGAAATCAACAGAGCAGTTGTTAATGGGAAAAAACAGACACCAAATTTGATCTATTGCTTAATGCAACAAAGTATTAACCTGACAAAGTATTCCATCATGCTGTTGGAAAAATGAATGGAAAATTGCAACATTGCAATAAAGAAGACTCATCGATCTCCAACATGCTCCACAATGGTCTCATCCATAAAGAGGCATTACAGGGACACGCATCCTGGTGTAAACAGTCACATCTCTGATGGGGGACAAATGAATATCCTCTTGTTATTTCACCGTCTGGTTACAATGGATGTAGGAGTGTAGCTATGGAAATAGAAAATCATGAGGGTATGCACACTGACAGTGATGGGTGCATTGGATTACATTCACATAATAAACATGCTTTAAAAAAACATGCCGGTCTGAAAGACATACCAGCATATCTGAAAACACTCGTCCACCCTTCATAAAAATAAAAAAACATCCTCAAACTGCACTCAATGAATAAAACATGACTTAGTAATTGACTGTACATTATAAAACAGCAGGCGACGTGGAGCTGCAGAGAGACTCCAGAGACTAATGAGCTAACTGCGGGGTGTTCTTCCTCATGTGACTGCTGTAATTGGGTCAGTCAATAGCGCTGTGTGGTGCTGCTGCTGGTTTAGAGGAGCCAAGAGACGTCCGACGTCACGGTTCACGCCGCACTGACGATGTGGGCCGCAGCAGCCGGACAGCTGCCTCCATCCAGCCCAGTGTCTGCGCACTTACTGTACCCGAGTTATGTGAAGGAAATCACCATCACATCACATAATCATACAACATCTGAGTTTAAGTCTCGGTACTGTTTAGTTGTTCATTTTTCAGGGTCAATGATTTTACCTTTTCTAGTTCTTTGTGAGCGTGGCTGAGATAGATCAGTATGAATGTACATTAGACAGATGTGGAAACACTCATTTTAAACATTTATTTGGTAGATCTCTGTAATTCAGACTCATTTATATTGCTTTATGTTAAAGTAAGTAACTACATTTAAAGTAACTTATTCATTAAGTATGTTATTAAAGCTACAACAAGGAACTTTCACTTTGTGTTGGTTTTGGCGGTCTCTGTGGATGAGAGTGGTAGTGTCTCCGAGCACCAGAGTCCCTCAGGAAAACCTCTCATGTCACTGCAGCAGGGTCAGACAGTGTGCTCCGCTCAGCCTTGGTTCTGGTTCTCCGGTGCCTCCCTTCCCTCCAGCGGGCCCAGCAATAGCAATACGCTTTGTCATCAAACATGCTGCTCAGGAGGACAGCAGCCTTTCCCTTGTTTTGGCAAGTAACTGACCACGAGCGTGTTGTTGCTGAATCCAAATTCAATTCAGAGCAATACACCTCCATGGATTTGGGTGGTTTCATTATGGCCAGTATGTCTGGCTTGATCTGTCCCCACTATAGTTAGGTCAAGCAACTGTATTCTATTATTTTTACAGTTTGCTGCCAAGAACATTAAGACCAATTCATACTTTCCACATCTGCATGTCCAAATGCAAAACATGCAAAGATATGAAATGAAATCATTCTCTCGGGTCTCTTTTGACCCATTTTGTGCATCAATCGGTTAAGAAATGTCTCTTTCTCTGACTGGCTAATTGTCTACAATCCATGCATGCACTTTCTCGCAAGCAGTTACAGAATGTTCAGTGGAAAAAGGGGAAAGGAACAGAGTGTATCCAATGTGGTGTATTAGCTGGCCAGCTAAAGGTTAGTAATAGATAAGTATAGCTTTAGGTCTCACCTTTCCAGTCAGCTTCAGTCTGAAACACATGGACACAGGATGGTTTTCTGTCTGAACGTAGGCTTGTGCAGAAATGTAGTCCACAGTTGGGTGTTTGTGACAAATAAAAACAGATTGTTCGAGAACGTTTGTTCGGGCATTCAGGGTTCCCAGAGGAAGAATCCCAGTGACTCCAGTGATTCCCTGACGTTTCCCCTAGACATCATCAGGACCAATACTTTGGTATATAACGAGACACCCAATGACATGTCACCTGCATTTTGTGTTTAGTACTAATTAGCTAATGCCAGCTCCTTCTCCAACAGATCCTCACTGTCCTCCCCAGAAGAAGCGCCGGGCTTTGAAGCAAAGTTTACAAAGTGGCCAAAAGGTGGAGTTACAACTTCCGGGTCTGCCGCAAGATGCCATTGGGGCCCAAAAAGGATTTTCCCCATTGACTTACAAAGAGACGTTTGTAAATCAGCAGATTCTTTTTTTTTTTTTAGGTAAATCAACTTCCCAGTGCTACACTGGAATAGCCCTCATTGAAATCATTGCAAGATTCACTATTAGCTCAATCCAGAGTCGTTTTTGTGCTTCCGTAAATGTGAATGAGTGAGAGAGTGAACAGCTGGGAGGCGAGGTTAGAGGAAACGCTAGTGAGCTTACACTTTGGGCTAATCGATGTGAAAGACCGCTGGACGATCATTACTCTGCAGTCGAGTTTTGGACGTGTCAGGGGTCAAGTTTCCGCTCATTACAAGCATACAAGCATGTCCTTTCAACATGAGTTCCGTGTTCAACTGACAGTTTGTGCTTTTACATGAATACAGTCACTTTTGAAAATAAACCTCCAACGTAGTTTTGACAAAACTATGTGATTAGGTTCAGGCACAAAATCAAAGTCATAATTCCATTACGTATTATGAAACCTAAAATAACTACACTCGTTACACAACTGGCATTGGTAAAGTCAGGAAGTTACGTAACAAAAGTAAGGTAAAATAAGTCCACGTTGACTTGGTTCCTCACAGGACATGACCAGTGGTCTGCTGGGTGAAAGTCCTGTTTGGTTAATCCAGCCATCCTCCTCACGCCCTGCTTGGACTTTCTCATTCTTTACAGTACGTCAGTTGCTCTCACCATTCTGGAGATTTGTATAAGCCTGTTCCATCTCATGAACGCTAAAGGGTGCATGCGCGGGTGCGTTAGTATCAAACTACGAGGGGCACTGACCCGGTACTCATGGTACTTGATGTGTTGGGAGTGAGACCGGGTCGGTCTCTCAGGGCCTGCCTGGAGACTCTTTGTAGCCTCTGACTGGAGTAGAATAGACAATGCTAGCCAATGTTTACCTGGGTTTAGTCACTGCTGTTATCTTTCAGTTTCTAGCATCCTCTTTAGTTAATTTACAGTTTACACATTCATGATTGCAGAGTCTGAGCCAGCTTCTTTTGTCATTATTTTAGGATGGAATTGACTTTAAGGCAGCGTCTGAAGGTCTTTAATTTGTATTTCAGAGAGCTGCAGGTATGCTGCTAACCAAACCAGAAACCAACTTCACTTGCTGCTTCTCCCTGCACTGGATACTATACATCTGTACAGTGCACACACAAACATGTAGCCCTTGCTGCGTGTGTGCGTGCGTGTGTGCGCGTGTGCGTGTGTACACACTAATTCACAGTGGTGTATAAAGTACTCAAAAGCCATACTTGAGTAAAAGTAAAGATACCTTACTGGAAAACTACTCAAGTAAAAGTAAAAAGTCACCTTTTAGAATACTACTTGAGTAAAAGTCTTAAAGTAACTGATATTTATTGTACTTAAGTACAAAAGTACTTTTCTGATATTAAATGTACATCATAACCTGAACATTAAATGAACATCATAACCTGTTCATTGAAAGTAAAAGTACAAGTAAATGCTGTTCATAAAAAAGCAAAGGGTCAGAATTTTGAGAATTATAAAGTTTATTCTTTTCAGTGCTGTGGCACCAGGACCAAGCACATGGAGCTGTGTTGAACATAATTGGGTTGGCTGTGATCCATCCAGGAGCAACAATGTTCAACATAATATATTGTACATAAGTATACTTTTGCATCTACTATGAATGTACCATCATAATTCTCCGAAAAGCAATATGACACTATGAAGGAGTTGTAACAGTGCGTTTATAAGTCTGCTCATTAGACTAGAGGATGTAGAGGCCAAATGCATAATATTATGTTCAGCACAACATATCCACTTGATGCATCAGGTCAGTGTTGTGAGAAAGGACGCCTGCCTTGTAAACTCCTATGGGCCTGATTTGAACACAACAGGCAAAGGTTTTGCTCAAGATGAATCTGCAATTGGGCGACTGCTACCATCATAACTCCATCTGATCATCCACAGCATGACTCAAATATCAAAATTGATCTTAAATATGAGGTTTAAAATGTAGCATTCTGGTATATTCTGAGAAGAAAATTAAGTGATGAGACATTTACTTTAAGCAAAAAACTAATATATTATTCAGTCATTAATCAGTATTTCTGCTCTATTATTAATATTAACCTTTATTTAGACAAAATCCATTGAGACCGAGGTCTCATTTTCAAACGTTTTGGTCAAATAAAAACAAAGACAGCAAGAGTAGCGAGAACCATCGCCTGTACAAAGAAAGTGATTCGTTTTCATTGAACCCTGTTACTGTATGGCTTAATATTAACTTCTACTGTTACTGTACATTTGTTAGAATTGTGGCCTATCTTATATTTGCAATTAATATGCATTCAATCCAGTTCAATTATTTAAATTAACCCGCTGAAATGAAGATACAGGCACCTAAACCCTCTCTCATTACTTCAGGGTTCTTGGGAGCAACGTGGGACTGTTGGGCCTGTTAGTCCACTGGCTGTGGTCATCACAGTGAACAGTGTGAACAGTGTGATGAGAGGACATGTGAGCCCTTGTTGCTGTACTTCATCTCCTTGGAGCAGAGGCTGCATTTAGCATACCCTGCCTTATCAATGTAAAACACTGTGACAGCAGGAAGCTGTACTCACGTCTGTTTAGATCTCCACCTTTATCCAGACCCAGCTCCACCTTTATCCAGGCTCAGCTCCACCTTTATCCAGGCCCAGCTCCACCTTTATCCAGGCCCAGCTCCACCTTTATCCAGGCCCAGCTCCACCTTTATCCAGGCCTAGCTCCACCTTTATCCAGGCCCAGCTCCACCTTTATCCAGGCCCACCTCCACCTTTATCCAGGCCCACCTCCACCTTTATCCAGGCCTAGCTCCACTCACAGCTCAGCCCTGTGTCAAGGTGCGCTACAGACAGCCTCCTCTCCCTGAAGCTCTTTGGCCTCATCATGTCACCGGAACACGGGGGGGGGGCTGCATGTTTCATCACGTTACGTTTTTTCCTTCTAAATCGCGATTATGGCGAACGTTAACAGGTAACGGAACATAACGTAACTTAAACTTTAACGGAGGGAAATGAAGACGCTGTACACATCTGAATGCTGATTGGCCAAGACTCGACACATCAAAGATGTTCTATTGCGAAGATCACCACATCACATTTTCTCCTCGTCTCACTCCAATCGGAGAAACGCTGGCTGGCCAGTTGCAGTCTGTGTTCCACCACAGTCCCCGACGCTGTTCTCATGATTCATTTTGTTTCAAAAGATAGATTTGATTTTGTAGCGAGTAACGAAGGTTTCAGGGGAAATGTAGTGAAGTAAAAGTATCGGTTTTCTTTGCAAAATGTAGTGAAGTAAAAGTAAAAAGTCACCAGAAATATAAGTAGTAAAGTACAGATACCCAAAAAAACTACTTAAGTACAGTAATGAAGTATTTCTACTTCGTTACTATACACCACTGCTAATTCATGTTTTCATCAAATGCTGTCAGGCCAAGGGGGCGTTAACTTGAAACCTAGTGCACATTCCTTCCTAGTTAAGTGTTTGCAGCTCATCTTTTCCGTTTTGAGGTTTTCATAGTAATTATGGAGGTTTCTCCAGCGCCCTAAACCATATCTGTGTACATAAACCGGATGAGAGGGTGGAGCTAGAGGAATGTTTAGTGTTGTTTTGGTGTGCTGAAACGTGGCCTCTGCACTGCACTGAAGCAACTCCACTTTGTTTTAGCTGAAAGGGGTTGTATATATCATACATATAAGTAATCTGATATTCTGACATCACACGTTTAATGTATTTTTCCTTCTGTTTCGTCTTTGTCTCAGTGTGTTCAGCTGCTTTCATTTGCTGCACTTTGTTCTCCGAATGCTGTAATTAGGGATTCAAGCCTGTGAGGCAGAAACCAACTTCTTTAAGATGTCTTTCCTTCGTCGTTTTAACCCATGAATGCTCACATTTGTAAGTTCAAAGTTTAAACATGTGCCAGATGACAAGTTTTCCAGTTTGTAATACATCCTGAACAGTCTGGTCTTGACTAATGGCTGAAGATGAATTCACTTCACATACAGTTTTAACATGTATTGATCCTATCTGCATGTATTGATCTATGTCAGTCAGTGTCAGGAAATCAGTTTGTTTGCATGAGAACGCTGTGTCACCCATATAACACTTATATTTGATAGACGTGGCCAACATAGTAGAGTTTTAGGGGCATTGTTTACTCGTTGTGAGGAGAACTACTCAACCTGCTGTCAGTTGTAAAATGTCTTCTGAGGCTCTGGAGGAGCTTTGTCAAGTCTGAGAAAATAACCCTGTCGATGTCATAGTGATGTCATCAGGGTTATCTCAGCTGGGAAACTATAGTAGAAAACATGCAAGTTACAAACTGAAGGCATGGAGTGTAACAATGGACGGTTTTCAGTTGCATTATAGGAAATGCAGGCACCATTTCTTTTGGAGATTGACCCACACTAGGGCCCAAAGTGCTGCTTCAATTTTGGTCCTTCTTTTTTATCTTTTAAGTAGACATTTAAAGAGAAGATCACCAGCTTTAGTTCCAGATTGGAACTTTTGCCCCACAAACATTTGCAAAACATATCTATAATATTTTGTGACCAGATTAACGCGCTGTTTGGATCCCTTTCATGGTCCCAAGAGGAGGATTTTGATTACCTGCTGCCTTTTGTCTACATCAGAATTAACCCCATTTTTAGTGACTTAATCGACTGAGAGAGTTGTTTTTCACTCTTGATTTCTTCACAAAACTGAGATCCGCCAGAAAACAAAGAGTAGAAACTGAATCCGTGATTCCCTGACATGTTGGCTTCTGATCTCCACAGGTAATTATGCTTAGGAACAGTGTGTAGAATCTGTGTGGATATATAGGCAGAAATGTAATATTATATTTAGAATTGTGTTTTCGTTAGTGTATAAATAGGGAGCAGGTCCTCTTCACAGAGCCCGCCATGTTGCACCGCCATGTTTCTACAGTGGGCCAGAAGGAACAAACCAAACGGTGGTTCCAGTGACTGAGCCTACGTTAGCTGAAGGCCACCGACGTTCTCCGACATGCTTGTGAAACTGCGATAAATGAGCCGCTGATTGCTAAACCGCAGCTAAACTGCCATCTGACTTACGTTGCTCCTTAAGTGTGTTATTATGGTAAAGATGGCCTCTGAGTGAAGCCAACGGGTTTAACGGTTTTGCACTCGGTGGCTCAGGTTTCCAGTCTTGGAATGAAAGGAGTGACACACTGTCCCTTTAAGAAGACCTTTCCCTTCCTTTTTGCTGGGCTGCATTTCACAAGAATGAAGCAAGGACTGGAGAACACATTTGAACACTAACCTTTTTGTAGCAGAAACACAGTATTGTTACTGTTGAGATCCCTTTGAGAGTTCAGACCTCATGGTTGAGAACCAATGTTGTAGAAGAAATGAAGTGTGTCTCTCTGATTCCCTCCTTGGACAACACATATTTCATTTGAACAGACTGACCTGAATTCATCAGTAAGGCACACAGTCTGCCATATTGAAAGGATATTGTTATATATTGTCATCTAGTTTATTGTTAACCAAACAGGCACAAATAAGAAACTGGGTCATTCAATCTGGACAAACAACTTTATTTCTGGTAATGCATCTATACACTGTACATTCAGTCACTGTAGTATATAAGCATAGCTATTTTCAAACATAATCTGATAAAGTCCTTTACTTTACAATATAGTCCGTGTTGTGAGAGAAGAGGAAGGGTGTTGCTGAAGGAGGGATGAGGAAAAAGGCGCGAAAGGATGAGGGAAACAAGGAGGATAGATGAAGAAGCTAAGCTTTTTCTCATACTGTATATGTGGCATTAATAAATGGAAAAGCTTACGTTTACCTCTTACATAAAAATAGTTCTAGAATTGTAAGGTTTGTATAGTATTAGCAGCAGCACAGGGCTAAACAGATACACGAGGATGAGGGAAAACAATCTGCAAGGTGGCGTAGTCGTGTGTGACCCATACGGTAGGCCTGCTATCTGATACTCAACATACTGTTAAAAATATATATGAACTGGTGAAAAAAGTCATTCAATATAAAGACTCTACAGTAAAAAAAAAAAGAAAAGAAATGGATTAAAATGTGTATGTAGGGAATATTCTCTTACGCACTGCTGTTCAGTTAAAACACAAATCAAATTTTTAAAAAACCCAAACAGAAAAAACAAGACAGCTATTGTAAGAAAAGATTTCTTTTTGAAAAAGGAAACACCATGTACATATATTATACAATATTATAAATGAAAAAAATATTTACATTTGTAAATTCTTATTCAAATCTTCACACTGGCTAGTTATTTGTTATTAATATGGACTGTTATTGCTGCTTTACTGTCCATCATTTAGCAAAACGGTTGTCCTTTAGAAAACAAGATGCTGTTAAGCTGCTTTTTGACGTTTTGCGTGGGAGTGAAGAGCCAATGTCGTTATTGTCTCCCTTCTTTTGTAGAAAACCATGAGTAAAGTCAACTACGCATAGGCTATCAACTCTTCTGAGTGTAAAAACAACTACAAAATGTACCAATTGTAGGTCTGCCAAAGTCGCAGACGCAGTGTCGATCTCTGAGCAACATCAATATGTTAGGTAAGAAAAGGGCTTTTAACGTAATGCCCTCTTTATTATCCTCGACCGTCTCTATATACAACCCAAAGTAACAATTCGCCGAAGCAAGCGGCGTTTTAAGATCTTCTATAAAAATTGTTTGAACATGCATATCATTGATTTCAGATGAAGAAAATAAAGCACTCCTTCAGGGAAACAAGCCTCAAGCTTCTAGCATTTGTTCAACACAAAGTTTGTAAACTGGTTGGTTTTAAGAATACTGATAAAAAGCTGCTGAGCTGCTGAGCGAGGGAGGGGCTTTTAATTTGAAACCTGCAAACAGGAAGTTGATGAGAGGCCCAGCCCCGACGGCTTTGTCATCAGTTTTCCTACTCTGGAAACCTTTCGCCCACGTCCAGGCACTTGAGGTTGTCCAGCATTGCATCAACTTTTTTTTTTCTTCTTCTTCTTTTTTTTTGTTGTCTTTTGTTTTTTGCAAGTGTGAAGTTTGTTTTTCTTAAGAGCAATATACTGTGTGTTGGTTTTTTTATTACCTTTTTCATCTTCTAAATAAGACAAATTGCTTTAAATTGCATAACACAATAAAACCTTTACATGTACAGCATCAATGCCCAATAACTGACTATATGTATGGCAAACTCAAATTTCATGCATAAAGAAAATATGAGTTTTCAATTGGAAAAAAAAGTGAACATAACAGACAAGCAATAAAATATCTCCACGTTTAAAAACAACATCAACAACCAAAAAGGAAATGTAGCATTTAACACAATGTACATTGTGATTGCATTGTACCCACTGTGTGACGGCAGACCCCTGCCTCTGCCTCCAGAATAAAATCGGATTTTATTGTGACGCATGCTGTTAATTAGGTTTTGTCAAATTGTTTGGGAGTCGTAACCAGGTGCTCGAGCGACATTTGTGTCAATAATATTACAAAAGCGGGAGAAATTTTCCAACAATCCCAGACTGCATCAGCAAGCAACAGGCAGAGCCTTCTTTTCTTTCCGTTTATTTACAAGACTTTGCCTTTAAGGAAACAGAACAACAGTATTTATTGGAGGTGCATATAATCAACAAAATGCTTACTGGATTTATATGGTAGCAGTCATGTATACGATGATGTTTTCAAAGTAAGATTGAAGACAATAGTGGGAGTACAATGCATTATAACAGTATCTCGTTATGACAAAGTGCGATTCATTATTGTAAAGTCAAAAGAAACAAAACATACATTTATATTTACATACCTTAATTTAATTAAAATGAACATTTTGTGGTTCTTGCCAAGGGCGCCCCATCCAGCCCACTATGATGTCATAGATGATGGTGTCTGATGTCAGTTGGAGTAAAAAAAACATGCCGGCTTTCATCACTCGAGCGTTACAAGACCAGAAAACAAGGCCCCGCTCACATCTGGAGTATTTTATCTTTACAAGATACACACTTCAGGGTTTTGACCCAAATGCTTAAAATATCAAACGGCAACCAGTGTGTGACTTAGTGGAGCAACACTGAGACTGTCGGATATTGGTATTGATCATCCAAAACAAGTGCTCTCTAGAAAGGTGCCTTTAACACGGCATGTTTTTATTTCCAATTCCCAACCCGGGGTTTGGAGAGAGTGAAATATCAGCCCAAATACAAGCCCGCCCACTGCTCGGAGAAATATATGATTTTAAAAAACAACAATGGGAGGAAAAGAGGGGTCACTTGAACTTTGAACTCAATGCTTTCCCCTCAGTGGACTGGGATGGCTTCCTGAAAGAAACCCGACAAAACCACGGTGGCACTGTGGGAAGTTCATTTGCTTGTTTTGTTCATCTTCTGATTCATTTCTATCTTTTATATTTTTCAAACTTCAACAGCACAGAGAGATAAGGAAACTGTCCTTTTTGTCTTTACATTTTGCTATGTAGTCTCTTAAATAGCTTAGAATGTCTTCAAAATCCTCCATTATCTTCGTCATGGCGAGGGACGGTGGCAGCGACTTTGTGGGGAACTGTGGGCTGAGCGTGAGTCCCCGCCCTCCTGGACGCACCTCTGTAACGCCTCTCAACATCTGTAAAACTCCAATGTAATATGATCATCTCTCAGCATTTATTATCACAGACGTCTGTCCCAAAGTCTCACCTCGATTCCTTGTCAGGCACAATCACATGTTGTGCTGCTTTCTTTCATTGCTGTAGTTCTGTGAGTTTGGAAGGTGCGAGTCAGTGCTTGATGTAGAAACACCTGTTTCCTTGATGCAGCATTGTACTTTGCCATTTCCAGTCCAAGGAAACCGCTCACTTGACTTTCCATGGATGAGGAGACAGGTCCTTGTTGCTCCTCTCTGATCGAGAGTCTTTCATGGTTGCGTTCTGGAGGGCGAGCGGGATGGACAGTGGTGCCATGTGGCCGGCTGGTGGCTGGGTGTGTTTATGGTCTGGTCTGGGCAGAGGATGTTAGGGATTGCGGTGATGGGGGGGCAAATGGTTGGCTGCTGGATTAGTTGTCAGCTGGCGTGTCCTTGGGCGCCCCCTCCTTGTCACTGTGGGATTTGGGCCAGAGTTGATGCTGTAGCTCTTTCACCACCCTCTCCAGGTGCTCCCTGGCCTCCCGCTCATGCAGCAGGTCGGCTCGGAGCTGCTCGCGGTCCGCCTCGGCGTGCTGCAGCTTCATCTGGAGGTCCTCGATCTGGAAAACACATGGCAGGAAGCAGATGTGACTACGCGTCATGGTGCAACCATTGATCATGATTCATATTCTTAACTGAGCTGTTTACGTAGACTGCTTACGCGGCTATTTCATATGCATGTTTACACGATGTGGCCCCATCGCCCTGTTCTAGACACCAATGGTCCAACTCCAGCCCTTAACTACCTTTTACAAGATCCCAAATGTAAAGGGGAATATTGCCCCATCTTTGATGTGGAGGGTAAATGTAGTCGATTGAAGCAATAAATTCCTCATTGTGCCTGATTGACCTAGAAAGAGCTCTCCTGCTGCAAAATCTGTTTCTCTTCCTGCGTCCAGCACCATCATTTAACGAGAGGGTGAAGTAGTTGGAAGCGAGGAAGAACTACAGGCTGTTTTAACTTTGCTTTCTAGCCTCCACCTCTGGGTACCCAGGGGTGCACGGCTGAAGAAATGCAGCGGAGAAACACCAAGGTTAGCTGCATTAGCCGTGCGAGAGGATTTGTCCGGGGCCCCTCTGGGCATCACAAACTTGTGCTATTTAGGCTTAAACCTCACCGTATAATGCGTGAAACAAGACGTTGGATGCATTCTAATATGTCTGACAATCCTGTGATCACAATATGATCACTTTACTCTTGTTTTAATGGCAACCTGGTCACAGTCCCTCATTCTTTGGTACTTGCTGTCATTTCCCTTTTCCCAATTGGTTCAGCTGAATGAGCTGAAGCATCGCCTCAGATCCCCTGTTGAGCAGGGTGAGGGGACCGGCTCCTAATTAACAAGTAAGAGCAGCTTGGTGCATTTCCCCTCTTGGCCAATCAGGGTGGTGCCCTTTCTTTAGGGCTGAAGAGAGGTGGGGAACTGCGCTCCCAAGGCATTCTGGTCCTTTGCCTTAATGTAGACCTCTTTTCAGCAGTCTGTTTAAGCCCTTTGAGACTTCTGGGCTGTCTGAACTCTTCTGATTGAGGGTTTTGAGCATCCTAATATGAAGCCTAGCTGGAGTGAAGTTATCAGCATAAAGAGGCATTTTTCATTGTGAGGGCACATGTAAATATTCCATATGAAGCGGTTGGGAACTGCTTCTCTGGCAGATATTTTGGGAATGGGTACGGCCACGAGCTGGTGAACAAACCTTACGTTTCAGCAATCTGGATGTTTCCAGTAGAATGGTCTTGCTGCAGCGGCAGATCGACTTCCTAATTTCAGTTTATTTGATTTGAGTGAAAATGACTGCTGTCAGAAACCTCGTCATGAAATAGAGTTCCTAGATTTTTGCTGATATTTCAACAGTCTCTTGTATCAAGCTGACGTTTAGAAACAGGTGGTCTCTTTAGGAACGTGGCGTTTGAGAGCACAAAGATAGCGCTGAGAGCCTCAGCTCTCTCTTCCTGTCCTGAGCCGAGGCTGCACGTCGCAATTGAATTGAACGCCTTAATGACGGCCTTCCAAAGACGGCCGCGGTCTCTGCAGAGGAGGTACGCAGACGCAGCTTGAGAGCGTAACCTCCCTCTTGTTTTGTCTAATCTGCATTTCCCATGGTGCCTGAGGGAAGTCAACGTCTCTTCCTGTTTCCTTTCGGAGGGGGGGTGTATCCTTCGTCTGTGCACTTGAGGCTACACCCATTTATTTTTGACTGGGGAAGAGGAAACGTCTTTTTTTCCCTTGCCTCCTCCTTTGCTGACCTTGAGAGTATTTGAGACAGTGAAACTTTGGAACACTGTAATTACTCTGAGGGTGTTGACATAATGGTCCAGACCAGGGATTCCCAAAGTGTGGTGCGCGCGAGCTGCGAGAGGAAAAATGTAATGGCGGTGCAGTCCCGTCTCCTAAAAATGACGTTCCCCCAAAACTAAAATGCATTCTCAATTACGTTTTACCATGAACGCATTTTCTCCCTGATTACGTTTGTGTTTGACGCATTACAAATACGTTTCTCATCAACGTATCTTTGCCGTACTCTAGTCTTCATTATTTTTCTGTGATCTGCCTCGCCTCTACCCCGCCACCCACGAGTTATTTACCAGCGGCCTGTTCCGAGGGCTGACAGACCTGACGATCGGGTGCCTCGCGGCGGGGGCGGCTGGAGACCTCGCGTCCCGGCGCCAACGGGTGAGCGCCGCCACTCGGAACCATAAAACCAAGTCCCGATTTCACCCGGGGGATATTCTGGAGGTATTGTGGCCGGGTGATGTGCCTCGTTGCTGGGGAGGTATGAGCCGAGAGTGGCGGGGTGTTATGGAGGTATATATTACAACTCGGTGTTGTTCCCGTGCGTGAATGAGCGCGTTTCTGCCGGAGACAGGCGGCGTGTTGTGGTAGTATCCTGACCGCGTAATAGGGAGAAGGAGAGGCGGTGGTGGAGAGGGAAAAAAATGTGAAAGAGATGGTGGAATGTATGATTGGAGAGAGAGAAGCAAACAAGTTGGACGTGATCCCGCGTCCAACAACAGTGTCGCCGCATCGATGCTTTGTCCGAAGACATCCTGGCTACATTAGTCGGTCGCGTGAAGAAGAGTGAGTTTTACTCTCTGCAAGTAGACGAGTCTACAGATGTGGCCAATCTGGCCAATCTTCTGGTGAACGTCCGTTACCTTTTCGAAGGCACGGTGCAGGAAGAGTTTGTGTTTTTTATCTTGTAAACAAACGCCACGCGCAAGCAAACTGTTCTCTCATTAGTCCGATTTTTATGCGGCTCTGTTGCTTTTTTTTAAGGTGTGTGTGTGTGTGTGGGGGGGGGGGGGGGATTGGGGGTGCGTGAACCCGGTCTGGATGTAGAAGGGGGTGCGTGGCCTAAAAAGTTTGGGAACTGCTGGTCTAGACTATCTGCACATTAGACATCTGTCTACATTCAGTTCAACCCATGCACCATGTCCCTTAAACAAATCTTCAAGAGCTTATCTCGTCTTTATCTCGTCTTCATTACTTTATTATTGACGTGCGAGCTCACTGACCTGTGCCGAGTACTTTGCACGGAGACGCCCGGCCTCGCAGCCTTTATCGCACACTCTCAGCTGCCGGGCCTGCTCCAGCTCCCGCTTCAGGCGGACCCGCGACTCGTTGGCTTCCTTCATCTTCTTCTCGCTCTCGGCTCGCAGGCGCTCAATTTCCTTCCTCAGGTTTCGCTTTGCCTCGGTCGCCTCCCGCAGCTTCTCCTTCTTGGCCACCCTCAAGAACTCCAGCTCCTGGGAAGAAGAGATTGCAGATTGTCTCTCTGGGGTTTATACAATGAGTATGCAACCAATCACTTAGGAAATTAGCTTTATTCCTTCTCTTTTACATAATTTGATTGAATTATTGAGAATATTCAGCGTCCCCCGATGCTGAAGCCACCAATGTGAATGCCGGTGGATGTCTGTCACATGGCTGCTTTGCTTTGTTTCTGGGCTGTTGACACCCGAGAGCTGTGCCGTGTTACAGGAGGCTGCAGTGTCCATGTCAGTGTTTACGTTGAGCCATGTCAGGGGAAAAGTGTGGGCTGACAGAAGTGAGGCTTCCTTCCTCTGAATCACTGGAAGAACGTGTGTGTGTGTGTGTGTGTGTGTGTGTGTGTGTGTGTGCGCGGCACATCCACAGCCTTCTCATGAGAACTTGGCAGTACAAACATGTCTGTTATCAAGCTTTGTTGGTCCTACAAAAAGGTGCAAATCCCCATCACACGCTTTACACATCAGAAGCTTTACATGTGCACTCTTTCAATGCCATCAGGGTTAGTTCAGCTAATCACAGCAGCGACTCCACCAGTGCTTTTTAAAGTCAGACTGCTCTTGGTTCAGCCTGTAGGTCGGTTGGATGTACGCTGCCTCGCCTCTGAACACTGATGGAAAGTGAAAGTGGAATGCCGTCCGTTTGGAATTGCCTTCTCTCAGTTTAGGAGGCATCTTGTGCCGCTCACCCACACAGACTCCTTCGTCGGCATTTTCTTGTTCTCGGTCCAAGACCAAAAATAAAAATGGAAGTCTGGCCTTTCCCTTTGCAGCAACATCCGCTCTCATTGTTATCACTTGCCAACTCACGCTAAGCTTTGCTGACAGTGATAATGACTTTCAAATCCACTTCTGCATTTTGATGCCTAAGCTCAAGTCATTTGTGCCAACTTTGAAAACTTTCTGTCTCGTCTGATTTGAAGAAAGCAGGGAGAAGCTTAAAGTTTGTTATGCGCTGCCAGCTAGGGCTGGGAAATCCCTGTTTCTCAGCCAACAGAGACACAAAGCACGGTGCATTCACGACAATGAGGTCACATACTACGTGTGTGTAGCACATCAGTGTGAGAATAGAGACACTTTATCACAAGGGTGGCCTTAATAAATGACACAGAGGGGGGTTTAGGGGAAGCCGTTTGCTCCTATATGAGGTATGAACATTTAAAATGCATTCCAAATCCCTTCATAGTTTTCTTGGGAGCGCTGTTTTAAAAAACGTCTGGGCCGAATGCAAGTCAGGTTTCAAAAGTTTATGTCCAACCAAAGATTCAATTCAATAAAGACGAGTCCCAGTCAAGCCTAAAATAAATCTCAAGTTAATCAAGAAAACAATTCCAAGCAAAGTCCAGACAAGTCCGAGTCCATCACAAATACGTAATACAATACTTCATATTTAATACTTTCCCTTCAACTATTATAATGACAGCGCTCCACGATGACAGCATTATTCTTTCAAATCTGAATAGTGTTCAGTGTCCAAAAGCTGAGTCATGTTCATATGCAGAGATGCCTCTGAATCCATGACGTACCTTGAATAAAGGTTTACGTGTTGAATAAAGTGTCAGACCAGTTCAGAGGAAGTGGATGACCTGATGTGAGTCTACAGCGCTGTGGCTCTCTGGCTTTGGAGTTGTTGGAGGTTGTATTCCAGTCTTTGTGCTGAAACACGTCTCAGTTCTATCTGTTTACTGAATGCACACATTTCAAACTGTTGTCATTTGACACGGGGAAAGATGAGGGACAAACATATTTCCGATACACGTCGTATATGAGCGAAGCCCTACCTGCTGGAGGCTGCGTTTGGCCTGCAAGGCCGATCCCAACTTCTCCTCCTGCTTCACCCTCATCTTAACGATCTCGTGCAGAAACTTCTCCTTTGACTCTTTGGAGTCCAGTCCGCTGTCCAGAGCCTGCCTCAGGCTCTCCAGCTCTGACTCCAGCCCCAGGTCTGACGGGGTCACGGCGGCGGCGGGTGCGGCCGCCGGTGCGGTGCCCTCGACCGACGTGACGGTGCAGATGGGCCCTTGGGCACCGGGCGAGCTCAGGTCCTTGGCCGAGCTGCTGGAGGAGGTGAAGGATGGTGACGACAGGGAGGACAGGGACGAAGTGACTGTTGGGAGAGACCAGAGAAAGAGAGAGGAATGAACTGACATCATTCCGGTGATCAGGACTCTAATCTGGCTGAGCCCCATAACAAAAAAACATCTAGTTGATGGTATTGAGTTCTTTGCTTACATTCGTCGCGGCTCTCCACTTCGATATCCACCTCAGAGTCCCTGTCGTCCTGAGGCACCAGCGGTGCCGGCGGCTTGCTGGCAGCTGAGGATGGAGGGCAGGGGGCCTCTGGCCCCGGAGGCTGGAGCTCCTCTGTGGCTCTCCTCTTGCGAGGCCTGGAGTTGGCGGCCTCGCCTGGGGGTTCGCCCCCACTTGGATGGGAGGTGCTGGGTACCGACGGGGACATGGGATCCACCTTCCCCAGGGCCAGTGGTGCCAGGGCGACATTGGGGGCCACAGCTTTCTCCATGCTCTTGTAGTTGTAGAAGCTAAAAAGACACCAGACACTTTAACTTTATGTCTCTTGATGGTTGTGTACAATAACATAAATCAAGGTTACTTCATTAGGAACAGCTGAGTTGTGCCAGTACCAGATGGTATGGTCTGATTTGAGCTGCCTGAGCCAACCAGGGAAGAGAAACATTCTAATAAAGTGCCTGCAGCTCTTTCCTCCCACTTCATGAGAAACTGGGCAGATCAAGAGTGAAATGGTGCAGCCTGCACTGGCAGCGCCGTGCCAAGTGGGTGTCCACAGCATGAGTGTGTGTGAATGGTGGAGTGTGGGAGGCTGTGGCATAGTCAGACTTGACCCCTCTGACACCAGCCCACCCAGACAAGTGAGAGAGCATGCTGGGAGCTCATCAGATCCAGCTGAACAAAACAGCTTCTCTCAAGTCCAGATATTACATTGTTTGTGATCTATGAGCAGCTCGGCCCATTGTGGACCCGGTTGTCCAACACCGTGCTGGGCTCACCTGTCTCTCAGCAGGGCCAGGGGGTGACTGGATGGTTCCTTGTCACCAGCAGAGACGTGGGGGGACCAGGGTCTGAAAGCTGAAGGCCTCTGTCTGGGCTGAATGCAGTTAAGCCCCTGAAAAAATGACAGTGATAATACTTTAAATCACAAGAAATTGCATTCAGTAATGATAGAGCCAGAGCTCTCAGTGACAGTTGTGTTAGGGATGGATCTGGCTTTACATTACAGGAAGCTATTGCCCATATGATACCTGACTCTGACAAACATTAATAACATCCTTTTTACAAATTACTTTTTCCTTTAACAAAAGAAGCAACATCTCTAAATCTATTTCTAAAAAAGTCAAATTAGATGACAGCGATTTATATCAGCGAAACATTTAAACCTAGTTCTGCTGAAGTCTGATTAGGACTACTCTTAGACTAAGGCTACAGAGTTTAAAACAGAGTTTTAAAACCAAATCGTTCTCCGTTCACACGGCGTTTCAGCGTCGTTTTGGAAATGATCTGCGTCCAGACTACAACGCCTGAAAATGAATATCACGTGACTCTTCACGTGATATGCAAACAGGAAGTAGATTGGTTGCTAAGTTTAAAAAAATACGACGAGTACGAGTAATATACGTGTAATAAAGGAAAGTTAGTGCTTGATACTTCTCTACCTCTATGAACTCAAACAGACACATTTCGTGGAAAGTTTTAGAAGTTTTATTTTTCAGACTTAGTTACATCGCTGCGGGTCTTGCTCTATCTCTCTCGCACATCAAATTTACTTTAATATTAACACTTACACATAAAGGTTTATTAGATTATGGATCCATAAATGTGGTCAACACTCATCTCACTCGTTCCCTCTCGGTTTCATTGTTTCTGTTCTCACTCGTAGCTCTGCACGTGGCTGAAGTCTGTCCTACTGGACACAGTAGGACAGTAGGACATTCATGTTTTGTTCCTTTATAGTTTGTGTGTGGACTTCACAATAGTTGGGCGGAACAAAATAAGCATTAATAAGGAAAGGAAAGTCCTCCTGTGTCCGACCTCCTCAAAGCCGCTAACGTGACTTCAGACTAGGGCTGCACAATTAATCGAATTTTAATCGCGATCACGATTTTGGCTGCCACGATTAAATGAGCATGATCGTCTGCGATATTGACGTTTAAAATGCGTGCTCTGCTACATATCAAATTAAGCGCTTCCTCAACTAACAGTCAGCCGACCACCAGGGGGCGAACGAGATGGGAGGTGTCATGCGCGCACCCTGCAGACTCCGGTAGAAGTAGAGAGACAGACAACAGAGCAGACGGTCAAGGGTGTCGTGTGAAAGCTAAATCAAATATCAGGAGCAGAAGGGGAGGAGCTAGCCCCTCAAAAACGATCATCATTCGTTTTTTGGATTTAGGGCAAGTGATGTTAACCAAGAACAAATCATATGACAGAGTGCGTTCGAGTTGTGTCTGCGCCGCATAGCGATGCAGAGACGTGTACATTAGCTGGAATGTAGCACAACATGGAAGTGAAAGCAGTGCTCTGTTGATTTAATTTTGGGTAAAAAGTGTTTATACTATTTTATTTATATTTTCCTTTGACGAGATGCACTGTGATCAGGACCAGTCTGATACAAAGAGTTGTACATTAGCCTGAATGTAGCACAACAATGGAAGTGGAAGCAGTGTTCTTGTTCATTTAAACGTGAAAGTGCAATAAAAAGTCCCTAAAATGAATGAATAATCGTGAAATAATCGTGATCGCAATATTGATCAAAATAATCGCGATTATGATTTTGGCCATAATCGTGCAGCCCTACTTCAGACATCCGCTCCGTAGGTCTGATAACGCCGCTAGACACGGCGCTCACTAATCGCTCCAATAACAGCTGCTTCCTCCGTAATGATGCAGACTTTAACTGGACAACAGCTGCTAGTAAAGACAACAAGTTCAGCATCACCTGTAATCAGTTGTCCATGTTGAATTAACCTGGTAGTCGATCAGCAATCAAGGCTGTTGTTTGTGATCTTCCGGGTAAGGGTCACGTGATAGGAGTGTGACGACAGGGAAGGACACATCATGACTGCTAAGAACCAAGCAAGTATTTATTTTATATTTAATTTATTTTATATCTTACTTTATTTTATATCTCTCTGTAAATTTGAATATGTTTCAACTTGCACTGACTGTTGTTGATTGTTAAATGTTTGCACCTCCCGTCACGCCAAATTCCTTGTATGTTCAACATACCATGGCAATAAAAGGTTCTGATTCTGATTCTGAAGTAGCGAACGCGAGTGTGGGCGTCATCGTTTCCAAGCGTATTCGTTTACGATCGTCCACACACCCCGGAGTTTTCACGTATCCGTCCTTGGGAGCGTAATGTGGCCGCTCAGTGTAAACGTAGCAGAAGATATGCGTCTTCAAATGGAAAGGTAGTAGTGTGGACATGGCCTCAGTTAATCCTTGTTGGTGTAACCCAGCCTAGAAATGTTTTGTTCACAGAACTGCTTTTCTACCTTTGGTACGGTCCAGAAAAGCAAAATTAGACAGTAGAATATTTCAAGGGCTTATTCGTGATGAAGAGTCACTTATTCGTGTCACAAAGTGCTTTAGGTTGCAGTTCTTTTCATGGAGACCATTCCATTGATTGAAAGGGTGTGAATATACCACGGTAAGTAATTGTGCAGTAGAGACTAGAGTGAGTGTGTGACTGGAGAGGGGTCAGTATGAAGAGTAATAGTTGAAGACATTGTAAGTATACCTCCATTGGAACCATATCTCCAGTGTACATGTTTTGGGGAATATTGATCTTCACAGGGGACACCTATCATACTGTGTTACTTCTATCCGTCTCAGTAAGTGAATCTGCGGGGCTCGTGGCATCTCCAGTTACCCCCTTTGCTAGCATGGCTTGCCAAATCTAAATTCAAGAGCTACCCTCATCCGAAAACGTCTATATAATATTACATGACACCTCATCTCGTGCACCATGCATCATCATTATCTTCATCATCATCACCATCTCCCCCTCCGAGCGTCGCAACACCAACCTTATTGGAGGTGGACAGGGACTGGAGCCAGTCGTGCTGCTTCTCTTTGTCCGCCAGCAGGGCTTGCGATGGAAAGTCGTCATATTTGGACTTTTTGATCGGGATGGGATCGGAGGTCTGGAAGAGAAGGACATGTTGTTTTAAAAAACTGGTTGTATTTCATTCAGGGACACATTTTGAAATCATCACCAAAGACATTATGTGTACATTTAAGTTATGATGAGGACTACAATCAGTTAACAGATATATGTACTGAATAGCTGTACTACTTCAAAAAGACATTTTTTTTACTAGTGATGTGAATGCACAGGTTGTCTTAACAGTTGGCTAAGGGCTGTCTCACTATAATGTCAGTGAACTGAGAATGCACCCGATAGTGTCAGCCAGGCCAATAACTGTGTGTGTGACTGTGTGTGTGTGTGTGTGTGTAAGGAGGCTGATGCGGGAGTGCCAGCAGAGGTGTCTGATAGCTGGAGGTAGGAGTGTGTGTTTAAATGTAGGTGTTTTTTTCGACTTTGACACACACACAATCCAATAGAGCTAAGTGTGTTTGCTCATGGGCAGCCAAGAGAGGAGGCTAGAGGTGACTGGGGCAGTGTGTGTGTGTGTGTGTGTGTGTGTGTGTGTGTGTGTCTATCACACACAGATACATCCATACAGACAAACAAATAGGGGTTTGTCTCTCGTCCCCCGTTAGGCTGGTTTCTAAGCTATGACCTCAGCCTCTCCAAGCTGTGGCTGTCACTAGCTGCCACACGCACACACAAACCAAGAGCAATAGAGTGCTGCAAGATGACGTATTTTTGTACGCCAACCAGGAAGTTGGTATCGCACTGGTTCCCTCGACAAAAAGCCATTTTTCAATTCCTTTTTTAATGTTTCTGATACTTAGACGTTTTGTTCAGCGAGATCTTCACAAATGAACACTGCTTTCATGATTTCTGAAGCATGAATACAATCAGACAATAAAACGCTAACAGCCTTCACCGTGGTCACGCAAGCCAGCACTAAGCTGAAGGAGGACTCCTGTTCTCGTGGTGACCTCTAGGTGTCTCATTTAGACACTTGTTAGCAGCCGCCTTTTTTAAGACACGTAAAAGCTTCCAAATTCACAGGAGGGGTATTTACTCACATCGTTTATAAACCGTAGAACACACCGGTAAACTCTCTTAAGCTTGTGTTAAACACAGACCTTATTTCAGACGTCTAACCAAAGACCCATTGACTTGAAGAGGAGAGAACTCATTTACGGGTTTTAGGACTCAGCCCTGCAGTCTATTCCGATGCATTATTGATTGAACACAGGACATGAATTATCCAATTTTGAGTCCTACTACGTTGTATGGGTCTTAAGTGGGCCGGTAATGCAGAATATAAATCAAATCGTATTTTTCCTGAGAAAAGTGATACCTCTAACATCTAGCTTTAAACTGGACTTTCTTAACAAGGATTTTAATTCTGACCATGAATGTGAAATTTTGTGATGCATATATTTGTATTGAATGGGCATGCAAACAACTTTTTTTTAAATTGCTAGTCGTGATTTCGCTCTATTAAGCAGCTACATGATTTTTTACCAACTACTGAAACAAAGTTCTTCTTCTTACATCAGTAGGTGTTTCGTTGTGGAATTATTCTCTGCATGTTCTTCACTCTTTAGGTCATGTGTTGAAGTGGCGGTCACATATCTGGGCTGGCTCTGTCAAACCAACAGTATTTGTAGAGGGGATGTATTCACTCACTTATAACTGGTACACTTAGTGGTGGTTTGTCTCTGAGGATCTCCCCCAGGAATCAACAGCGTGCAGCCAGCAAACACACACACACACACACACACACACACCCCACCTCCTGCGTGGTGTCAACAGGTGGTCATTTGTAATGGGGTTAGATACTGTTGGCAGTGTGTCATGCTATGCCACATGCGCAATCAGAGCTGCTCTCACAGGAAAGTAGCGTGGCTAGACGAAAATACCGCTGAGGTCTGCCGATGTGGCAGCTGTCCTCATTCCAGCAACACGGCCCCGATGTACAACCCCATGACTTTCAATGCCTTTCCAGAACGACACCTGAGGGCTTCCATGACCAAGAACGTTCTTTTCTGTCTGCTCCGGTAGAACAACTCTAGACGATGTAAGAAACAGCTATGTGTTAAAGCCTGATCTCAGAGCAATGATGAATTATGTCCATTACAAACCCCTTGATTATTTGATGTATTACCAAGTAAAATGTTACAGTATAGCAGCCAGGATTTGCCAATCCAGTGAGATATTAACTGAATTTGACGAAAAATGTATTGGATTAGAATCACAGGCATTTTAAATTGCTGATTTCATGGCGAGTTGACACGCATTAATAGGACAGCGGCGTAGCCCTGGCGAGTTAACTCAAAGCGTGTCAAGATAAAAAAGGTGCCAAGTTGAAATTGTCATGGTGGCCCAAGATGAGTCATCCTCCGGGTACATTTAATACCAAAATGAATGCAAATCCATCCAATAGCTGCTAAAACATTTCAGTCTGGACCAAAGTGGTGGAGCAACCAACTGACTGATATAGCCATCACTACAGCAATACTGGTAGTGTAATACCAAAATAATGGTTCAAAAAATCACAACACAAGACACCCCCAAAAATCCCAGATAAATGACATGTATCTACATTTCACTGGTCACAACGCATTGTTTGCATTGTGTTATCCACAGTGTGTAGCTAAGGCGTCACTAAGATGTCTGTGCACTTTAAGGTAAAAAAGTTTCTCTTTATAACAAGAAGATGTATTTGAATAGTGTTATCTCGTAAAAAGACAGACGCTACAGTAGAGTAGAACAGAGAGCCTGACTGTGGCTGCTAGCTTGTGGGTTATCTAGAGATGAAGAGATATGTCCTACATATCGGGGCCAGAGGCAAGAGGCTAGTGCCTCTAGTTCAGTCCACACACACACACACACACACACACTGTGCTGCCTCTGGGCAAAGTCTCTGTGCCACGTGCCAGTCCTCGTCTCGTGGATTACCAGTTGCCAACACCGTGGCTTTCCATCAGGGCAAGATCCGGCCCCGGTAATCTTGGATGGAGGAGAGCATTGGAGGTCAACAATTGGCAGCTGAGCTCATGGGGCTCAGCGGTGGGGGTGGAGGGGGAAAAAGAGTGGGACTGTGAGACATTAGGCAAACAGACGGCCACAGTGGAAATTCCTATTTTAAAAAGCGGCTTGGTGATGTCTAAAAGTGGCTGGCCACTCCTGGACGAATCCCTTTAGGAGTGTTTTAGGGCACATCCAACTGGTATGGTTAGGGTTTTGAACTAGAACACACTGGAGAGATTATACATCTCGTCTGTCCTGGGAACGCCTCGGGGGTCCCCCAAGAGCTTGAAAGCGTTGCTGGGGAGAGGGACGTTTGGAATAGCCTGATGGATGAACGGATGGATGGGTGGATGGATGGATAGATGGATGGGTTGGTGGATGGATGGGTGGGTTGGTGGATGGATGGGTGGATGGATAGATGGATGGGTGGATGGATGGGTGGGTTTGGTGGTGTCCGTGGCACTGGTTCACAGGGGCCCTTGGGCTGGTTTCAGGTGATCCAGTGCAAAGGGTAGGAGTGGTGTAATTTCACTTTAATTAGATTCACTTGAAGTTATCCCATTAGAGGGCATGATATCTTTATGTATGTGTCTTCTAAAAGTCCCCTCCGTGCTTTTTCACAAAAAATAAATAATATGTTTATGGGAATAAACATTATCATTTGGGGGGCGAGTGACATGAAAACGTGAGAAATAACGTGCACGCTCATAAACACACACACAGACTCTTTTATTGGGAACTTTACAATGCTCTCCTGATAAGCAGGGTTGCTGCAGATGATAGAGCTGGGCTGACTTCAAAGACACATTAAAAACACATGAGTGCATACATCCACACGTTGAAGCCACAACCCCTTTATGATCCGGTGCTGATTACACAGCATAGACAGGATGTCACACTTCTAAAATAAGGTATCCCGATTAGCTGAGGTGTGCGTTAGACATGCCCAGTCTGCACCGTCTATGTACTGAGCCCCGGCACCTCGCGCAGAGAACATGACACCTCATAATATCTACGCATTACTCTGGTACCTGGAGGAGATGACATTGGCCTTTTATTAACATTCAGATATCACTTTATTATCGGTTTCCAGTGAGGAGTTGCAGTGCTCTGCGGCCTGAGAGCGAGCTTGTCGGCACAACATTAGCCAAGTGGCACAGAGTATCAATATCGGCCCTTTTGAAGCTGTCAAATGCTCATTTACGGCCCCTTACTTCACACATGGCGGCTAGGAATAGCCGCTGCATGAGAAAGTCACAAAGCCTCAAGTCATGGGGAAGCATATGTGGAAATAGTGAGAGTGGCAGGCCCGTCTCAGCTGCCAAAGGGGCCCCCATGCATGGGCTCGTGTGTGAGCATGTGTCTGGCCAAGTGTATGTGTATGTGTACATGTCTGTTCGTATGGGTGTGTAAGTGTGTGTGTGTGTGTGTGTGTGTGTGAGACAGGATGGGTGGGGTGATAACAGTCTTCTCAGTTGAACATTGTCTGTGCGTTCTGAAACCCTCAGTTTCAGAACACTTCCTCTGTCTGCACAGTATTGATGTTTGTCACAGTTAGACAAAATACTATCAACAGTACATTTGAACAATAAAGAGCATAGGATTTCTTGAGGCTCGTACCTTTAGCGAAGCCTTTTGCTGGTCTTAAACAGTATTAGTATCTCACTACTCAAGTTCCTAGTTCCAGGTTTCTCAAGGAATCTCTCTCTGGATGCTGCTGCTAATGCTAACATAATCATAAACATGATGAAAAAAATTGCATGTAACTATAATGTTATACAGCTGATGATATCGGTGATCGCTTGAATGTTAGCAGCAATAGCGTAGATAAGCTCATTTAAATACAGCGGAATATCGTAATAACCCCAAGGAGTGCCCCGCCCCGAACAAGCACTGCACTATAAACTGTTAAAAAGCGACTTTGTTACACGTTCACTGTGTTGATCTTTAGGCAGTTAAATAACACAACCCCTCACAAAGTTGTGGACATTCTGAAATTCTCTCAAAGACCGCTGAAGGAATGCATGAAATGTTCCAAATCAGCTGTGCTCTTTGGCGACACACTGGGTTCTTTATCCTGGTGTACCTTTTTTTTTAAATATAAATCATAAGGGTTAGCAAGTAAACTGAGGAAGCAAAGTCCCACTGGGCTCCAGATGAGTCAGCCAGGAGAGAGTTCATGGAGAGTTCTGTACAGCTGATCAAACTCCAGCCAAGGAGGTGTAAGTAGAAAACATAGATTTGTGTGAAACGCCCCCAACGTATGAGGGCGTTAACAGGTCTGTCCAATGTATCCATGGTGAATCTCTGTTTCGAGGTTAACTTAATTGGAGTAGCAAGCAGTGGAGAAAGCAACAGATTTGGAGGAAGGGTTATTCTTGCTGGGCTCTGCTGGACAGATGCCAGAAGGGGCCTGCGAGGGAGCTTGTGGTTTCCGGAATGACTGCCTTCTGAAAACTCGATCGCAAGACAGGATCTCTCGTCTGAGGTGAAACTCGTCTCAGCAGCGACATTGTGGTGTTGAAAATAGTGTCACCCCCACCCAAAAAAAGACCACAGAATTCTCCCGACTTGAATAACGCCGCTCGTGTGACACAATCTGTTTCTTGACACAATCTGTCATTTCCATCAAAACCCGCCTCCTAGTTTCATTTTCGGCCACTCCCTCCTATCACCGTCTGTCCCACAACCCCCACCCCGGCCTATTCATCTATCTGTCTGTGTGCGTTTCCTGTCTCATAGATTACAGGATGTCCTCTGCAAACAAGCAAGATTCCAGTCGCAGAGAAGGAAAGCAAGCACAACAAATTTGACAGAAACTTGCAGAAAGCATAGACCAATAAAGTGCTTGTGGGCTAAAAGAGCTTCCAGTACAATCTCATGGTCACAAACCAAAACCATAACTGCTGCCATAAGAACAAAACACCAAAAATGAAGAGTCAATGCAGCATTGAATATACATTTCAGTTTGTCATACCAGTAATCCACTGAGAAGCTACGTTAGGATTGATCTACTCAAATAAAAGTACATGATGGCTCAACAATGATATATTTGACAACAACATCCTTACTCAAGGTCTACCTTACTGGCCTTTTCTGTAGCTTGTAACTGTACCTCATGCCTCCACGGATTCACTTCTAGAAGCATGGATAATAATCTCCATGACAACTGACCAAACTCCATCCGGTGAGGGAAGATTGTAAAACGTGGTTAAAGTCTTTTGAATAATTTAATAACATTTAATGAAAATCATGACCCCTCCCTAATTGACATCTTGTGCCATTTCAGTGCTGTGTAAACCTTGGGTGTTCTGGAACATGACACTGATCATTAACGTTTCCTTCGCCCAGAAATCCTTTCTTCTTTGACCGCATAATGTGACTCAGTGTCAGGACTGCACGCTGTCAGAGAGACAAGCAACTCGTAGTGACATGGTGCTTGACAGGTTGCCTAACCCAACACCCCCCCCCCCCCCCCCCTGAGACTCGGCTAAGATGAAAGGGCAAACAACCGGTTGTCTCTCTTCACTCAGGAGGGCGAGCAGAGCCGCACCCTGCCTGTGACCTGACTTTGGCCTCGCTGCATGTTCCTCTGAGGCGCCCATGGTGGTGCGAAGGGAGGAGGCCCTCCTGGAGGCAAAATGAGAGCTCAACTCATGCAGCCACAAAAGCACCCCATATGCTGGGTGTTGGACAACATGTCCTTCCACTATTTATGCACAAAAAAAAAGGCTGACCTGGAACGCTCAGGTTCGTGGCTGAATGCATTAGCCGCTGGCCTTGGAGGAAACAAACAAGCTGTATGCAGTGCTTTAGTTTCCCCCCCGAAGCTTGAGCAGTTTTTATGTCTGCTACGAGCACAACTGTTATGAGCAGTGTAGGTACGGTGAGCTGCTAAGTCTTTCTCACCACCTTGCTATGCTCATTTCCCAGTCAGAGTGAATGTGTGTGTGCCGCTCCACGCCCAAACCAACCTAGGGGATAAAAATACAGCGAGCGCTGCGGCTCGAGTGAGATTCCTCGTCTGTGTGTTTGTGGGTTACACACACACGCGCACACACACACACACTCGCAGAGCTCCAGTTTTGGCAACTGGTTCATCCCACCATCGTCTCCTTGGCTGAGGAGTCACAGAGAACAATAGGGCCTCTGTCTTCAATGAAGTAAATAGCAAAAACACTTTGCAGTCAAACTGCTGCAGCGCTGCCCTGCAAAGCATCAAATTCATCTTATTATTCAAGACTCTGGTTCTCCGTCCTGCCGAGGCGCAGATCCG
Source organism: Lycodopsis pacificus (assembly GCA_028022725.1). Classification (NCBI taxonomy): domain Eukaryota; kingdom Metazoa; phylum Chordata; class Actinopteri; order Perciformes; family Zoarcidae; genus Lycodopsis; species Lycodopsis pacificus. Next base: position 25,733,136 of record CM051697.1, read on the forward strand.
ACTTCAAGATGAACTGGTTTGCTGACTATACTGGAAATGAATCGAATATTCACTTTGATACAGCGAGGAGTAATTTCTCCCGTGCTCAGCACATAAGTAACCGCGTTTGAAATTACAAAGAGCGAGTACAAACTTGTTGAGATTGTTGGTGCTGGGACTGGAAGCGTGTACGTGTGGACAAATGGCAGATGTTCGGACTATCAGGTAGCTGTATACAGAGAGGAGGCCCCAGCGGTACCTGCCTGTACCACCGCTCCCCACAAAAGCCATCATTTATCCCATTAGCAGGGAAGCTTCTCCTGCATTCCCCTGCTACTGATTACAAAAAGACACTGTTTCCACGGCCCCTTGCCAAAAACAGTTTGCACTGATACTTGCTGCTCTGTACAAAATATGCTAGCTCCCCTGTCAACTCCCAGCATTTTCCCTGGAGTATAACTGCAGAAATCTGAATTTCAATTCCTTCTTATTTCAACACAAAATGTGACGGTTCCAGTGCCCTCCACTTCCAGGAAGAGTCCCGACAGGCTACGGGACAAAACGGAAGACGGACCTCCAAAAGCTGCTGTCGCTAGCTCGGCTTAAGGTTACATGCTTGTTGCAACTGATTAAAAGCTGCCAGATAAAAACATAACATCTCAATATGTAATGAATATGATGTGAAAATAACCACTTTACATTCACTACTAAACATGAAATGAATGAAGTGGGTCTTGTACGCAACATGCTTAGCACTCAGGCTATGCTACGCTACACAATGCTAAACTAGGCTACAGTTATTACAACTGAGAGGACCGGAGGCTAAATAAGTCTCCTAGTCCCAGAAGGAAAGGAGGGCCGACATTCCCAAACACGTGAGGAAAAACAGAGGAGGGAAGGACAGTAAGGCAAAGAACGGGAGAAAAAAGGCAACAACAGCTGGGAAAAAAAGAACAGAAACCAGAGCCGTGTAAACAGTTTGTGGCAGGAGATCAAGTGTGAACAGAGAGCAGCAGTCAGACACACAAACAGACCATTTCTCAGATAAAACACTGCTTATCCCAAAGGGCATGAGACGGGCCGCCTCGTTTTGAGCTAGACCACCATAAGTCGATGTGATGGGTCTTAAAGCATTAGTGCTCAATTGACCATTGGTTAAGCCCGCCCCCCCGCTGCTGTCTCCGTCAAACTATGTTACCATGGAGCCCACACTGTCACCAACTGCACTTCCTGATTAAATATCAAAATAGAAGGGAAAAGACCAGATTCCAGGTGATGCAACAGTGTAGGCTTTTTCCTGCAGTGTGAACATGGTACCAAAAGGTACCAATAACCACTGGGGTCACAGCATTGTCACACCCCGTGGAGGACGATGTAAATGTTCTAACTGAAGTACGAACATGGAAAACACCAACATATTGTTTCCGAGTTACACATGACAACAGTATTATGTGTGGAAAAACACAAAGTGAAAGAATAATGAGAGCTAAAGGCAACGAATAACTCCTTTTGTGCCGCAAGCCTTCCCGCTGCACTGTAAACCCGAATTTATTTCAAATTAAACTTTTCAGTAGTCATTACTTATACTTGCGTGTTTTGTAAAACAACTGTGTCATTACTAAATCTATTTAGTAGTTTGCACGAATCAACTGAAATATTGAGTGCACTGATCATGTTTAGCAGAGATAACTTGGTAGGTTACGTTTCTGTAAGGGGGGGGTGGGCCCGTTTGAATTTCACTCGATGAAGCATTAGTGCCGTGTGCAGCGCAGTGACGAGCCCAGAGGAGTCTGCTCCTCCTGCGTCTGAGCGCGACACCTATCCTGGCTTTGACGGAGCTGCAGGACTTGTGCAACAACTTTGAACCAAGTGGAATGGTGAGTGTGTAACTCACCATATTGACTGTAACGTTAGATATCATTCTGGGAGCATTTATTTCAACAAGTAAGCTAAACGCTAACGTTAGCATGCTAACGATTTTCTGTGGGTCGTTTATAACTTTAACACATGTTTGCATGTGCTGTGTATTAAACTAGCTGACGATAACGTTACGTTAGCTTTTCAAAATGGTGCTTGGTTAGGTTGCACAGGAGTTATTTATTGCATTTATAGCAGTAACTTAGCTAGGCACGAGTTCATTAGTTGGTTATTAGCAGAGGCTGGGTAACGTTTTGCAGTGGAGTTAATGTTACTGGAACTGGGTTGTTGAACTGAAAGTTGAGCCAATAGTTTTCTTCTTGTTTTCACAGATTCTTGTGAAGATGCAATGGAAGTGTACGTTACATATTGTGAGTTCATAAGTCGGTCAGGTCGCCCCCGGATCGCGCACCGTCAAAACAGCGGACTCACTGCGAACACCGGGGTATCCGCACATCAAATGCGCCTTTTTCCCCCGTTCAAATACTGCAGGCAGGTAACAGGCAGCCTACCATTAGGACCCAGGCAACGGGGCATACAATAGGGTGGGAGGTTCACCTTTCCTCCTGAACTCAGACAAACCTGAGAGAGCAACTGATCTACCTCGAGGCCAGCCTTTGTTTGGTAAGTTCTCTTTCCTTTTTAAATATGTTTAAAAGCATGATTTTAAGAGTGAAATTGTAGAAAAGACATTCTGTAAAGTGTTAACAGTACTTTTTTGAGCCATTTTAGATTTCCTCCCTGGCAACCATCGGAGGACATGACACAAAACGGGTTACGTGGAACATCCTTGCCCGCATGTTCAACGGTGATGTTGGGAAGAGAATGAACTGGAAAGGGATAAATGGGAAAAAGTCCTTCAGCCAGATGGAGTCGAAGACTTTGCTCCTGTGTAAGTAACTAATATTTAATGAAAACAATTTGAAGTCACCCAGAGGTCTTAGGTAGTGTTCAAACTTACAAATTCTCTTTGCAACTTCAACTTCATTCTCTGCTCAGGTAGATATTACTCGACTATATCTTCACATAATAGTTATATGATATATTAGCTCTGAATATAGCATAGCAAACCTTTACATGCCAGACAGCCACTAGCTTTTAGCCTGCATGTCTGCTATATGTTCCACTGAGGGCTCATGGGATTTTGTATGATCTGCTTGTGATTACAGATGCCGTCGAAAGAATCATGTCTCACGTGCTGCCACAGATGAGTGTGAAACAGCAATGAGGTGGTTCAACCTGGCAGCAGACAGGGGAAGCTCCAGGAGGCGTGCCACAGTCAGCATCCCTACTGAACAAGCCTAAACATGTATGTGTTATACATGTGATACATGCGATGTTTTAAAATCCTGATTTTGATACTATTCATTGCAGAGACACCTTAACTGGGGTCTGCTAGCCCCTCCAAACCAAGCCTCACATGGTTTTAATCCCCCTTTGTCACCAAAGACTCTCAGGAAATGTTTAACTGCTAAGATACTTATTTTGAATTATGTTATAAGTTTATGTTGAATGAGGAGTAGGAATGTTCCACCACTTGTGTTTTACAGTGTATGCTCAGGACTGCATATTGGTGTTCAGTTGTTTCGATATGTTTAACCCAGTTCCTCTGTCCTTATCCAGTCAAGTTGAAATGTCTGCATGTGAATACTCATTCACATGGCAGTTACTGTGTAATGCTGCATTTCTGCAATGTTTTGAAAAAATAAAACACATTGGAACATTCAAATGTATTGTTTAATTTCTTTCCTTCTGTACAATTTTCTTGAAACAATACATTAAATCTCAAAATCAAATAGTATAATTCATTTTATTAAAAGTAAAGACATTACTTAAATAAACTAATGGTCTTAAGTAGCAATAAATAATGTTATATTAGTGATTTGTTTATATATGCTTATGTATGTTGAACTTAAAATAGTTATTTCATTAAACTAATTACTTACACTAAGGAAAATAAATAATTCAAGTGAACTAATGATTTTTAGTAAAGAACACTAATGTGGACTTAAATTTGTCTACTGCATTCATTAAGGTTCTATGTTAACACAACTAGATCTGTTTAGTTCCTCCATTTGCAAAAACTTAAATGGTTTGAGGCAACGGGTTTCCACGCGGTTTTCTAGTAAAGTCAACTAGTTCGGGCTAACAGTGTGCTTCCTGAAGGCCATGCAGAACAGCTTTGAATGTATGCTCATACACACACACACACACACACACATGGAAAAAGGGGAAGGAAAGGGAAGAGATTGGAGGTTTGGGAAGGTAGAAGGGTCTCAGTTTCCTCTCGCCAAATTTGCTTTGGCAACTCTTTCCGTGGGAATGGGTAGAGAGAGACCAGCTCTTCTCAGCCGCAGAGAGCCATGGATCGGCCCACCGAGGAGACGGAAAGCTCAAACGCGTAACATGGAGATGGGGGAGGGTGTTGGGGGGGGTAAGTAAATACAGCTGGACTTTTCCATGGCTTTTCCTTTTCCATTTCATCCCTTCCTTAGCTTTTGCTGTTTCTAGAGGGATCAAATGCTAACATCAACATGCTAGACAGAGAGGCTGGGTGTGCACGATGCAGTGTCACTGCCGGCATGTAAAGTTAACGTTCAAATTCTGCATTGAACCTCTACGTATTTGCAAATGTGAAACAATTTTTAGTAGAACTCAACTGACACTGGATGTTTGAATCCAATACCAAAATTCAGGGGTTAAAAGAAAATCTCATGATACTGTTTATTGGCCGTTCATATTTTGGATAATAATCCATTAAATGAGTTTATCAATAATTGTGAAAGTGTAAAAATAAACAGTGCAGCCTGGTGGATAAACAGATTGAAGATTGTAAAAAAAGGCATATTGTACTGTAACTTCTTGTGACGTACCGGCCGACATATACAGATACTGACAAATGTGTGATGTTCACACGGCAACACAAAGATATGACAAGCTAATATCAAATTATAATTTCGGCAGGTCATTTTACATTTCACGCAAACTTCAGATGTTTCTTCCCAGATTTTAACCAAATAACAGTGAGCTGCTAGCTAAATAGGCGAATCCATCATTCAATCCTAATTATATTGATGATTTTGAAGGAGGATGAAACTGATATTTGATATTTATTAAAGGCCATAACCCACAAACAAAACATTGCTCATAATTTTTATGTCGCCAGCTGGACAAATACAGCCAGAAAATTAATTTAACATCCCTTTTATGATCCTCTGCAGCAAATGTTTCAGAGCCATCTAAAAGCAGGATAATTCAATTTGCTTCTAAACTCTGCTTATACTCTAATGCACATATCCATTGATCTGGGAGTGTGTGCAGGCACTTCTGGTTGTGTGTCCAATCTCACGTAAAGATATCTTTATGCTTACTGGACAACCTCAACCTTTACAATATCTGCTGCTGATGAACATCACTTTCAGCCTCTTTATACAATTCTTGCAGTTAAGGTGTCGACTATTTTCATAATTCAGGTTGGAAGAAGGTAGTAGGCTCCAGTGCAGAGGAATCAGCTGTCTCTTTTCGTGGCATTGGTGCAAAGAGCTGGCCTCTTTTAAAAGGGGGCCAGATGTGAATCATGGGTAATGCAGGGAGGAGTGAGTCTAGTGTGTGTGTGTGTGTGTGTGTGTGTGTGCAGCATCGGGGAATGCGGGCCATAGGGCATATTTCTGCTTGGCGTGTAACGTGCCCGAGGTTGAGGTTGCTTGTGAAAGGGTTAAGTCGCATGGCTAAGCAGATACATAAATAGCACTGGGGGGGGGGGCATGGATGCTGCTGTGGTGGAGGGAGGGGGCGTACACACACACACATGGTGGCACTTTGATTTCCAAGTATTACTTACGGGGCACCTCGGTCCAGCCTGCTGCACATGACTTAACATGTGACAGCCACAGCCGGGGACTGCTGTGCAAACATGCACACATATATGTGTATGTTTACACACTTGTTTGAAACCGCCAAATGTACACACACACACGTACAGACAAAAACCCGCCTGCTAGCATACATCGAAGGAGATGGCAACACCGGAGTGAAGCTGCAGCGACAGGCCACATCCCATAATGATACATCACACCGTAAGAGAAGCTCAACCCTCCACTGCACTAAGATGGATACCCAAAACAATACCCTCCCCCATCCTGTGAACACAAACAGGACGTTTTCACTAATCTGAAAGCATTAGGACAGGTTTTATGTCAGGCTGCAATTTAAAACCTGACATGCAGAATTGGTTCTGTTCCTTACTCATGTCAACAACTATTACCCATTTAAGTGTATAGTGCTCAATAGGCTAAAAGGTCTGGGTGGACTTCCTAACATTGGAAGGTAGAGGGCTCATGATGGTTTGCCATATTGGGACTTTCAATTTGCCGTGCATGGATCGTCTAGTCAGAGAGGAGGATGAGGGTGACTTAAGCCAGTGTGGGGCCAGCAGTCAAATCCCCTCTCATCTTACAGACATCATTACGCCTGCTAAAGCCTCATCCCTGGAGCCCTCCGCTACCAGGAACCGGGATAGACCACCAATTACAGCCGTACCTCAAATCTCGCCTTCTCTGTCTTTATCTCACTGTGACCCGGAGCTGGAGGGGGCGGGGGGGGCATTATAAAAATGCTGCCCCATGGGAGACATTGAAAGCCGCCACCATTACAGATGTTGTCTGCTGGGGTGGAGTAAGACGCAATGTTTCCTCTACATAGAGCCATCTGTGGTTCACCGCCACAGCTTTATCATGGCTACAATGCATCATGAATAATGAAAACTCCATTATGACATCTTAAACTTTCATCATAAAGCGGTATTGAGTGGAGCATGAATAAAGAAGCAGCCCTGTTGTCATAGATATAGTGGTCTGATAAGATGTCAAGTTAAACTCCTTTAATCTGGTGTGTTTATCCAGGGCTGTCTTTCTTTGTTTCGCTCCGTTACAGGTGTCTCTTCTCAGAGTTGTCATCTTGATTAGCAAATAATGCTACATTTAGACAGGTGTGTTGTTTCCTGCTACTAAACTAAAAAACAGTGTGAAGTATATTTAATGGCCACTGTTTTCTTTTCTGGGTCCTTTCTGTTCATGAATTGGTGTTGAGGCAGTTTGACCCTGAACTTGACCTGGAATCAAGCCCTATTTGGACTAGCTGGTGGAGCTAGTTAACAAGATCCACATGAGCTGCTGTCATACGGCATGTTCCCTGTATTGCAGATAAAAAAGCTGAATGGAAACAGCAAAATTCGATAAATGGAAGGGGTGAATAATCCGCCTGAAAACACAACCTGCTGCCCAGAAAGGCCTGTAATTATTGGAGGCCCGCCCAAACGTGCATTAGGTCTGTTTTTGATACTGTATATTGAGTATATGAAAGATGGCAGCAGCTCTTCAAACAGAGAGCGAGAGTGTTGAAAACACATTCACATAAACCGAATAACATGCATTGGATTAACAAGGTCTATAGTGACACAGCATGGACTTGTCACTTGACTTTCAGCTTCGTTAAAGCTTCCAGTGTACAGCTACAACATAAATGAAAAGGCTCATGGGGTGATCACTTGGCAGATGGAGTGGTCTGCTGTGACTCAGCGGCTGTAACTGAATCGTTGATAACATAAACAAGCCTCCGGCACTCGAGACACCGAAGGCGATATGATGCTTTAGAGGATAATGGAAGGTGTGAATCTAACAATGTGCGAGTCTGTGAGGGCCCTCTTAAAACCACATCCACAGGAGCACCTGGAGGAGTAAATGAGCCAGGGTAAACAAGGCAGGTCATTGGCTCAGAATGCGTGAATAAATATGTGTGTGATCACCGGGTTCAGCCGTGTGCGTCTGTATTTACAGCCTGTGTTAACTGTAAACACCATGAATGGGCGTAGCTGAAATTCTAGTGCAGAACACGTAGTATTTCTAATTTAGGCACTGTAGTGAGACACTCCATTCAAACCACTGCACGCTACAGTGACAGAGGTGGCTGTGGCTCTTTGGGTAGAGGGTTCTCCGGCAACCTCAAGGTTGGCGGCTGATCCTCGGCTGCTACGACTCCTGTGCCAAAGTGTCCCTGAGCAAGACACTAAACCCCCTAACCCTTCTCAGCAGCCACTGCTCCCAATATGCTAGGGATGGGTTCAATTTCATGTATAATCATGACTCTAATCAAGTTTAGTTTTTTAAGTTTCGAAGAAGAAAAAAGGTTTTCCCCTCAACTATATGCACTGGATGCATTTTGCCCAAAACATGGTGAGCAGTTGGGACTGGATGTTGTGGGATTAGGGCTGTTTGGAGGGATTGACACCAGAGGGGGTCAGCAATGATAGCTAAATCCTTTGGCCATGATCCGCTCAATCCCCTGAATGAAATACCTGGATCCCCGTCCAGGCAAGAAACCGACGCAAATGAGTGAGAAATGAGTTAGCTTGAGCTTTGGACAAACGTAATCTAGAGGGTTAAGTGGTAGGAAAACACTGGGTGCTTGTGAGAGACACTGTGAGGGCCATTGTTTAGCATTCGATCAGCTGGTCCTTTTCTTTCCATGCCACTTTTCTACAAATTCAGTCTGCACACATCTTGTTGGGCTTAATCCATCCTCTGAGAGTGTTTCTACATGTAAATGTAGTAGCAAAAACTGAGCTTGTGAGATTTTGTTGGTATATATACGTCGCTTAAGAAGCTAGAGTTCAAATGTCCAAATCATGTTCTATGGGCTGAATCTTGGTTTCAGACAATACAATTCTGGAGTAAATTCTGGATTTTCTATTTAGAATATTTGAAATGAAATCAGATCAAAAATATAATTTCTAAAAGGCTTCTATCCGCAATGATCAGAGCTGATAACGTCAGTCAGTGAATGTGAGTTAGGCTAACAAGCTCCCCTTTAAACCGGTCAGTTTGCCTGCAAATCTTTGCCCGATTGTCTAACCCCTCGCTGTACACAAAACAAGTCTTTGAGAGGCCGCGGCTCAGACGGCCTCAGGCTACACTCCTTTTCCTTCCTGTCTGTGGGGGTGGGATTAGGTCAGCCTGTCAGCTGTTTCAGACACCACGACTAGCCACCGCCACTCTCCTGACCAGGCTCTTGTCTGACAGGCCCCAGCCACCCGGGTCTGCCTGCTTTTTAGACAAACCACTGAACACACTGTGTCCTTATACGCCGCATAAAGCTGCATCTATTGATGGCCGTGTTTGTTGTAGTTGGGCATTAAGTGGGCTGAGCACGGCCGCACTAATGCATTTGCAGACTTGGCGGGTCAATTAGAGCGCCACTCTGAGCCCATCATCCAACATGGGGAAACAATCTCTACACATGAGGGCTGCTGAGATGAAAGCTGTGGCCTTCAAGTGGCGTTATGAGTGGAGAACCAGGGAAAACAAGGCGGAGGGGGGTGAATGAATAAGGTCAGCTGCTATGTAAAACTTGATGCATGTAGCTATATGGTAGCTATATATATATATATATATATATATATGACAGGGTAATTATTATGTTTGGTGGGTACAGAATTCCCACCATTGCACTGATCTATTTCTTGCTTTTTTTTTTTAAATCCTTTACCCCATAACCAGACCCTTCCTGCTTGGTTAACACCACATTTTCAAAGTCACTGGCCTCAGCTTGATTCTGGTAAAAATCGCAAGTCTCAAACCCAATACATGAAAGTGGAAAGGGAAGCAAGTTCTTATATTTCATGACTTCCTCAAATAATATATCACACAGGAATTCCTTCTGCATCTCAACACTGTGACATGTATCGTAGGTTTAGGTCTAAGACGCCTGCTGGTAACAGTGCAACTCCAGCGCAGACAGACCTTTCACTTCCCTTCACGTTGAGAGCACAACAGAGTCGAGCAGATGTCCCAGCAGCCAGTCCCAACTGTCTATGGCAGCTATCCCACAGTAAACACCAGGCAACCTGCGGGTCTGATAAGTGACGCCAATGCTGGAGTACCTTAAACCTGCATTCTGTCTACTGGCGCTTAGGGGGTGACTTCTCCGGTTGTTAAAAAGAAGTCAGATTGTATAGAAGTCTATGAGAAAATGACTATCTATGAGCCTATAGTTGCAAAACACAAAACTTTGATATACTTCAAGGCCTGGTAAAAACAGGTGGCAACCTCCTGCAACGCTAAAGTGCCTAAAACCTGCATTCTCTTCAATGTCCATCAGAGGGCAACTCTACGAAAATGACTCTACTTCTCTCTTGATTTATTCCTTCAGTAAACATTGTGAACATGAGTTTATGGTCTCAATCTCTAGTTTCAAGTCTTCTTCAATACAGCATGATGTTCATTTAGTACATTATGGTTCATTTAGAGTCAAACAGACCATAAAGCAGGGGATGCTTTAGGGCGGGGCTTACTGTGACAGGTCGCTGCCACAGCGTTTTCGTCTTTTGTCTGACTTTAACCCTTTCACAGTGTGTTTACAGTTCATGAAAGTTAATTGTAACATATTGGTCGCCTAAAAATGTTTTATTTAGCATTACTTAGCATTACTGTACTCTCTACCTTCTCCTGTCACGTTTAGTTGCACAAACCAAGATGGCGACGACCAACGTGCGGAACTCAATGCAAAAACCAATGGGTGACCTCGCGGGGACTACGTTTATTTCTTTATAGACACAGTAGATGGTAAATACTGTAGCATCATCAGAGCAGGACATTTTGATTAGCATTAGCATCTGTTAAAAGCTCTCAAGTGAATACACCTGAGCCGGTGATTGCCTTCCCTTCACTCAGATAGTCTAATGGTATGCAGATGAGAAGGTTCATCTGCTGATTTTTTCATATTACTGCAGCTGATCCACTTGCAGGGGGAACGATTGCATTTGCGTTTGAGCTGTGTTGTTTTAACAGCATTTTACATCTCACTTCCAAACCACTAACAAAAACAAGAGGCTGATCTTACCCAACAAAAAATAGAAATGTAATTGGTAGTCTGTCAGACAGGAAGTTAGCAATTGCAAGATGAAAAAAGGAGAAGTGCTTCAGTGAGAGACATTAGGTCATGTCCTCCTAAGGCTAAAGTGGTGTGTCTTGGGGACCTTTAAGAAAAGAGACACCAGACATGTTCCTATAATGCTGCAGCAGGAAACTGCAACATTACAAGTCATTAACCAGCAGACCGGAGCTCCAGCCTCCACACTTGAAATATTTATCCCACAAGGGACAGAGCAGAGAGCGTGGTGAGCTCCATCTGCCGCTACATCCATAAAGGTATTTATGGGGGGGTGGGGGGGAGTGTCCATGCAGAGTCCCAAAACTGTCACATATATTTTCCTGGAGTGAGAGACTCTCCAGTGAGACTCCTGACACATGCGACTAAGGTGAGAGAAAATGGCTGCCACTGCACACGTGCTGCATGTACCAAAGTCACATCTCAATGTCTGCAGGGCTCTGTCTGCTGGCTCACTGGGGGAGTGGAGGCATAATGGTCTGGGTTGTTAGAGAGCACTCCAGTTGCACTGTGATGGGAATGTTTTCGACAGCTTTCAGACACTTGGCACTAATGATGTTCTGCGTGCCCGATGGCCAGCTGGGATTTTTTTTTCTTCTCCCGCCAATCAGTGTGTAGAACAACTTTACCAGCAGCCACGCAACTCTAGGAAGCATGCCAGCTCAGCCGGGTTGCCTCTACTTGGGCTTACACAAGTTAAAATAGTAATGTGCTAAAAAAGAAAGTAGGTGTTCTATCCTTACCCACGATGTTCTGTCTAAGTACTTCATCATTTCATGGGGCTTCTATCAAAACATGTATGGGCGTGTTCACTGTCTGTTTGGCTTGTCCGAATCAGAGTGAAATTGATACTTTTGGTTTTCCGTTTAGACTGGTTCCGTTTGACGGTGCACAAAATGTATCTTTTTCTTTCTGAAGCTGACACTTCATTGCAGGGAGTCGCAGACTTTGACTCTGCAATGATCTACTGTGCACATTAACTCTTTTTCCTCCAGTTGATCTGGAATGACTTTATAAATGTCACTATTTTTGTGGACTTTATATGGCTTCTTCTGTATGTTCTCTTTGGCCCAGATGTCAAGCAAACATTGGACTTCTGCAGAAGTCCCTGTTAACCTTTCATTTACCTCTCTCTATATCAACAAAAACATCCTGTGTTTTGGTTTTCTTCCAGCAATTGGGTCGGATTATGTTCTCAATACAATTAACCTGAAATAGGGTCCGCTTGGAAACGCTTTGGTCGCTTGCGAGACCGGTAGTAGATTGCGGTAACTGCTGAGGGGGGGGTGAACCCCACCAGAGTTTGATTAAAACAGACTAAATGTTGGCTAGTGAAAGCGCCCAAAAGTTGACCACATTTGGACTCATGATAGAGATATGTAAATCATTTTATAAACAAAATCAAATGTTTGCACTAAAAAGTCTTTACAGGTCCACTAGGTTTCTGGTAACCCAAGACTGGACCCAGGTCTGGAATCCTCCCGGGTTAAAATTACTTTCAGTCTGTCTATAAAGGGTCAAATACTTGAGTGGACCTGCTCCTGGTAGATCCCCTTTTCTTGACAATTAATGTATGGCTGCTGGGTTTGGGTAGGTTTTTCTTTCTGTTGATGAAGTTTGGGATTGTGTGGATGGTGTTTATGGTGGCCATCGCTGGTCATGCCAACTACTCAGTTCTCCCTTCAAAGGACCACAGCATCTTTCCTGATGAAGGCCTACCAGATATTCCATTTGTCCAGGTGGCAGAGCTAAAGCAGATGAAATCCAGCAGTACATCCCATCCCTGTCACATTGAAGTGGGGTAGCCTATGATAGGTGAAAGCCTAGTTAGAGCCAGTCAGAGAGAGCAGACAGAGGGAACGAATCAATGAGCACCAGAGGCTCCCGGAGGGCCGGCGTAGAGGAGGAGAGGGTTATTGTAAATCAATTGCCTGCCAATTCATTTCCATTGATAGCATCAGAATAATGACATGCCGTAATAAAATGGTAATCAGGGCCTTTAGCTGCAGGCGGCGGAGAGTCGTTTGGCAATCTGAGCTGCAGGGAAAGTGGCACTGGCCCACATTCTCCACTCTCACACTGCTGAACATGTGTCCACTTATTCATGTGTGTGCATCGGCACCGTTTGCTCAAAGGTTCCAGTCCTTGTCGGCCCTTTTTTGTTGTGGCTGGATGCGTGCGTGCATGTATCTCGCTGTGTGCAGGAGGAACATCTCACGTGCCGCACAGCCTCTGATTTAATCCCCGAGAAACGCAGCCCGACGACAGCGGCAGATGGCTCAGGGAGCAGATTAAAATCTCAACAGCTAACCTCGCGCAAACCCAAACAGACACACATTAAGTAAGTAAGAGGAGCTGAGACAATTACAGAGGGGAGAGGGGAGGCAGAGATGATGTTGATATGATTTTGTTTGGAACAACAGTCACCCTAAACGCCCCCCCACTCAATGGCAGAGGGAAGCAATATTAAAACCACGGGTCACAGCTGAGGTCAAACCTCATGAATCAGCATAATTGGATGAGATATGGGTGTTATGACGGAGCGAGGGGGAGACAGTAATAAGCTGGAGGTCTTGTTTGGTCAGAATGTGGGTGGCAAGGCAAAGAACTGCTTGAGCCTTGCTTTATCGTTGTGGTGTTGGATCAAATTGGGGGCAGATTACAGTGAAGCCAGCCAACTAATGGCCTTTTTCCACTGCAGGAACATAGCGACCCATAACCAAGACTCCCCAAAACCTCACGTGAGATATTTGCCATGATATTTGCTATCTACAGTATGTTACAGTGTCATTTGGTCTCAAACCACAGACACACACACACACACCTAACAAAACGAAAACGAGCACTGTGAAGCAACAACTCACTAGCTTCTAGATCTAGAAAAAGGAATACTAAAGGAACATGATGCAAGGGGAAAAGAAAAAACAAATGGTAGGATGTTGTGGTTATGAGTGTGTGTGTGTGTGTGTGTGTGTGTGTGTGTGTGTGTGTGTGTGTGTGTGTGTGTGTGTGTGTGTGTGTGTGTGTGTGTGTGTGTGTGTGTGTGTGTGTGGATGTGGGAGGAGCAGGCGCTCTTCTTTTCCTCTCTGGAATCTGTCTTAATTAAAAAGGATTGCTTTTACAGTAGGTGTGCGCCCTGAGGGTGGCAAACATGCTCTGAAGCAGGGCGGCCGTGGGGGGAAAGAGGCGGGGTGGGCCCGCCGTCGAGGACTCGTTTCCAGACACACCCTGAACAAAAAGAGTTCTGTACCCCCTGAACTGAAAAACACAAGGGGGGGGGGGGCAGCATCAGGTGGGAGAACCAGAGCTGTCACCACGACAACCGGTACACCCGTGGCTTTTTTGGAGAAGTGTAGACTAAACTGATGATACAGAGTCAAAGCAGACCCCGGTGTGACTGATCCTCTATTAGTCACCTGACACACACACACACACACACACACACACACACACACACACACACACACACACACACACACACACACACACACACACACACAGAGACCAGGGTTCACAGTGACCTGCCAGACTCAGGCCGTATGCTGTTGTGTTTTTTTCGGTCAAAGTGACATCTGTCTGCTCGTGCATTTGGCTAGATTTTCACTGTGTGTGAATGTGTGTGCATGAGAGGGTGTGTGTGTGTGCACTCAGCACCCCCACGCATGCAGCCACACACACATACACACACCCTCTCACGCACACACATTCACACACCAATAGCAGGAGTAGAAGGGCAAAGATACTGCGAGTGAGTCACCTTGCCTGTTTGCAGTCAGGCAGCCATGAGAAGTGTGAATATGTGTGTGTGTGTGTGTGAGGGTGTGTGAGGGTGTGTGCGTGTGCCAACATACATTTCTGTGCCTTTATGTGCCCGTATATGCTGACTACTTTACTTCTGGACTCAGTAGCTGTGTCCACTGTGCCAACAAACATGCAAAAAGTGTGTGTGTGCACGTGTGTGTGTGTGTGTGCGCGTGTGTGTTTGTGTATGTTGGCACAGTTTGTGTGTGGGCGGTTTTTCACTGCAGGTGAGCTGCATACCACAAGCTAAGCTTTAGATAGATGGACTGATAACAGACAACAGGTACGGGCATGACACACACACACACACACACACAGATGTGGAATGATGAACAAAGAGAGATTTGATGCAGCTGCATATACAGCAAAAAAAACAAGAGCGCTTTGATTTAGCCTAGTCTAAACATTCGTTTTCACACACCTGCAGACACACGGACACGTCCTCTCTCTGTTTTTCTCTCACACACACACACACACACACACACACACACACACACACACACACACACACACACACACACACACACACACACACACACACACACACACACACACCAATCAAGGAAATGGCAGAGTAGAAGCCGCACACTCACAGCTGACCTTTCACTCACTTCAATCTGTTAAATAAAATGCCCCCCATCAATCCAGCTCTGACACCTCTAACATACCTCATCTCTCATTCATACACACACACACACACACACACACACGTGCACGCACACAGACAGACACACACTATCAATCACACGTCAGCATGCCCTAATGCACCTCATCTTTCATTCATGGAGAGGAAACGGCATGAATAAGCAGCAGCTCTGTTCATGCTGAAATGTGGGATTAGCGCTGTTAACTGAACTGAACCCCTCACCGGATCTCAATGGGCTTCACCCTTAATGCGGTACACGTTCTAGTCAGCGGGGGGGGCTAACTCTGGCAGAGAGGTCGTTATGAGGGAAAAAAATACTTTGATGATTGATGGTTTCAGCTGTGAAACATTGTCTTTGTTTTATATCATTGGAAATTCAATATCTTTGGTCAGAGAAGATGAGCGATTGTAAAATGCCACCTTGGGATGTGGGAACTTGTGATGGTATTTTTCACTATTTTCTGTCAACAAGTAGCTAATAATTAGTTATTATACAGTTAATCACTCAAATTCCTTCCTATATTTAGATTGAATGTAATTTGATTTAATTTGATTTTATAATCCATAGCTGTAACTAAGGTTAAGCGATATGTTAAACTGACCATTAGAATACAAGCCCACACATTTGCAGCAGGCCTTTAGAATCACTTGTGTGTCAAACGCTCTGGCTCTGGGTGTCTCAGACCATGTGCAGCTTGAGAGAGAGGATTCCTCTCAGCTGACATTACATTTCTGCTTGACTCAGTTTCTACACTGACTGACGAAAGAGTCTGTTGCTTCTATCGGTCTACTGCACACACACTTCCTTCTGTCGTGTCTTGCGCTCTGTGATTCCACACCCTCCGAATTCTTGGAATTGAGTTCCCCTTGTTCGCGCCCCCCCCCCCCCCCCCTTCTCCGTCCCTGCACATGTTTCTTTTCTTTTTCTTTTTTATTCCTTGTACTAGTCAAGTCTGGCATGGGCCGTGTTTTTCACCATAGAAACCGACATAACAGACCAACACAGCCAAGCTCAGGCTCAGCAAACAGAGACCAAATGAAATCCATCATTGAGTCGGTGTGTGTGCGAAAGCCCTTTTTTCTTTTCCCCTCTGTCTCCTCGAGGCACTCGCGCCTTCTTTTAGAGCAGTTCCAGCAGGACAAGGAATGGGGGGGGGCTTGAATAAAGTTTTGAACATGGACGTCATTTGGCAAGTCACCCGCTGAAGGCAATGAGCATTTCAACGTGCAAGATGATGATCCAGAAAACCATATCAATGCTTCTAAAACATTACCAAACACACAAATGTGTTAATAAGCCAAAGCAACACAATAATATCCTCAGAAGAGTTTTTTTCTGATAATGTCATTGATGACTACATCTCTCCACATTATGTTCTGCAATATTTATGATGCAATGTGATGATTCTGCTCGTCATCAAGTTATCCCACTGAGTGACTTGGTACAAATCTTTTGTCCTCGCTATAAAACTGCAGCGCTGCACCTCCCCAGCACACAAACGCAACTAAGAACCTACCAATTTGATCCCATTCTTATGATGTAATCCCTTAAAATGTCGGATATTTGTTTTAGTTATGTAAGCCCTCGGCCCCTCCACTGGGTCTGCCAGATGGAACAAATGACGAATCTCAGGCGTTTGGCGTTTCCTGGCCAGAGAAGCAGGGGAGGGCTGACTTCCAAGTCGTTTCCTAAGATGCAAACTGTTCAATGAAACCCACACAAAGCAGAGAGTGGAGAACAAACGCAGACAGAAGAGGCTCTGCCTTCGTCTCCCTCTCACTGCAAGTGGGGAAGCACACGCAGTAATGCCAGTGTAACCATCAAGTTATTGCAGATTATTGTAAGCTGCCAAAGGCTTTGTAGCTGCAGGTTTCCCAAAGCCAACTGTAAGACTTTTAAGACCTCATTAATGCAAGATGGGATTGAATGTAAGACCAATTTGAGAACAAAATGGAAGAAACAACTCTGACGAAATATGGCTTTCTGGAAATGTCTCTGCGGGGGGATGTTCTTCAAAGCTCTGGCATTGACAAGTGGATTTCCAAACAACCAACAAACAGAATAAGTAGCTACTGGTCACTAGGCAGGATGTACTGACGTCAGTAAAGAAACATATCATTGCATGATTGCAAAAAACATCTAAAAACGTTTCAAGGCGCTGTGGAAATTCTAGAACATTTAAAGTACTCACTGCAACATGCTGGGCTTTGGGGAGGCTCCTGCAACCTACACTTTGAATGCAGAGTATCAAAAATAACTATTTTCTTTTTCACAAATGCACACATTAATCAGGGGAGGGGCATACATTATACACACACACACAGTCCCTGTCAGCTGACACTGGCCAGTGCCAGGCCAATCGGCCAGCCGCCCGTCTCTTTGGACAATCAGCCCCGTTTCCCTCGGTTAACCCCACGGCCCTGTGGGATATCTGGGCTGTGAGAGAGGGAGAAGAGAAAGGGAAAGGGGAGGGCAAAGCACCGATGGGGGCTCTAGGAAAAGTGTATGTGACACACAGACAAGAGCCAGAGAGACAGACTCCGGCAGAAGAAGACACAGACTTTCTATCAGCTGTCTCTGGACTCTGTCAGCTGTCTGTTACCGTCTCTCTTTCTCTCTCTTTACATGTCCTTTCACCTTGATTGCTCAAGTGCCCTCCCTTTGTCCTGTCTGTCCCTGTCAATTTAAACTATGACAAAGAGCCTGCAGCTACTATCACTTACTATGAATCCTTTAGCTGATGCTTTCCATTCCCTTTTAATACACACATCAGACGTGGACTGAGAGTCTGTCATACTAGGCTGCACACTCCTCACTGATCCAAGGCGTTTTCTGTCCAGACGCCTCCCACCCTCTTCTTTTTCCCATCCTCCGCAACCATGACACAGTGGTTACATAATTGCATTTGGTAAACTATGTGACGCTCCCCCACCCACCTCCTCCTCCTCTTCCTCCTCCACTCGACTCCCTCCATCCTCACATTGCGCTCATTGGTTACGTCTGAGGCCGAGGAGACGAGATTCCCAGACAGATTTATCACAGTCTGTCTTGTTACCGCGCTGTGGAACTTTCATCCGTTTCCTCAAACGAAAAGAGAGAATTCCTCCCAATCAAAGATTGAATTCACAGGCCGTTGTTTCAATACTGAGAAAGTCCAGATGAAGTTTCCTGGCTGTAATCTCAGTTTTATCAGCTAAGCACAGTACCGCGTGACTTTTTGTAACGCTTGAATGTGTGTTTGTGAGCAGTCTCCTGTCCCACTGAAGCTCTATCGCTGCTGGGGACTTGGCTGGCCTTCTGCTGCGGATGCAAATGCTAATGCTCATGTTGGTGACACAACGGAAGACTTCAAAGACAACACTCGCTCAACCAACCTCGTAAAAGATGGTACACTTAAAGACCCAATGAATCAAGACTGGGCATAACTGAGCCACACTGAATGAATCAGCAACAACTTTAATACTCGGTTAATAGTTGAAGTAACCTTTTAACCAAAACATGAAAAAACGATTTCCTTAGTCGTGATCTTAAGGTGCACGCCTCTGGGTTTGGGATTGATGATCAGATAAAACAAGCACTTACATGTGGCGAGGTTCTAGTGGCTCAAATCGATATTCCATTTTAGCGTGGCCACGAGGGTCCATGTGACAATTCCAGTCCATGCAAATGTGTCTTAGTGTATACGCATTGATCATTGGCCCCCCGGTGGTGGATATAAGCAGTGTTGTTGGTTTGGTAGCTGACATGTCCCATGCAACGACTTTTGTCTCTGGGTATTGCTAACATTGTGCACTCACGCAAACAGTCCTTTCACTTTTTTTAGTCTTCTTGTGCAAACTGTTCCTGACTTCTTTTGTTCAGTTTGACAAAAGGCCTGGAAGCTGCAGCAATGGCGCCAAAAATTCAAGCTGGGGGGCTAATCTGCCCACTGGGACACCTCAACAGGTCGTGAACAGAGAGGAAAGTTGGAGAGCAGAAAGACAGAACATCTGTCTTTCTCTTAGAGGATGAGGGAAATAAAAGTGTTTTGTGTAGAGTTCAGAATGTACCAGTTGGAACTGGCAGATCTGGAGATTTTCCACAAGCTGTACTTCCCAGAGAGGTCTCCCTATTTCCTCTCTGCCGCTCTGCCGCTATCCCAAACTCGTTTTCTCTTCATTGTACGGTCTCATCATTTTGTCTTCCCCAAGACAACATGTGAAGACAAGCCTTTCATGTACGCACTGAACAAAACAAAGTACGGATAGGGGGGGAAGAAGACAATGGGACGCATGAAGTCGATTTAGTGGCAAAAAGAGGAAACGGCCATTTCCTCCACTTCCCCATTCCTTTTATTTTGTCCTGTCATGTGGACAGGAGACTACAGTTCCACACCAGAAAGGAGAAAGTAGGAAGACAGAAAATATCTGAAAGGGGGAGGGAGAAGAAAAGGCTCAAGAAAAATAAAAAAATGTATCAAGAGCCGAGGCAGGCAGGAAGCTGCTTAAGTGCGGTTAAATCAACAACAAACTGTCTTTAGCTCGGCTGCTCGCCACAAACAAGGGCCCAGCCCCTCCCCAGCGCCTCTATGGCCGATAAAAAATGCATTTAAAGGATGGCAATCACACGCCTCCCCGTTGCCGCCAAGGTGAGACATCGTACTGGTTTGAACTTCACAGAGAATGCATTACTACAAGGCCAAGTTTACCAGCGTGTAGCAGGAAAATGTGACGGGCAAGCGTGCTCACAACAGCAGATAAGCGCTACGGGCTGCAAATAGATGTGTTGAATTAGAAGGAAGCTGAGGTGCTAATGGTCCAAGACTAATAAGGGCACTTAAGTCAATTAGGGAGAGTACAACTATCATCCCTCAATTGGCTTCATGCCTCTATTTGTCTCGTTTTATGTTCACTCCCCTGCAAAGCCAATAGCTCTCAGTTATTTAACTGGATTAGTCATGAAAGACGCCGACACATGCAGTGTGTAGAACTGTGTTGCCGTGATAAGGATGGGACAAGTGCTTGTGATCATGATGGTATCAAAGAGCTGCGTCAGAGGCCTATCAGCCACTGCCATCCCACTGCAAACTCACTCCATATTTGTCGCTTTGCTCGCAGCCAACATGTGACCTCATGCACTGAACCTAGGTTTGTGCAACTGCAGTTAGATGCGAAAGTGAGTTAGCGTGTGTGTGTGTGTGTATGTGTGTGTGGAGGACGAAGTCCCCCCACATGATCCCTCCCAGGCACTGGGGGGCTTAAGTAGGCAACCCAACACTGGCGAGTCTGCACTGGCCGTAGTGAGCAGTGACTCCTATCGATTTCATTGCGTAGATTAGATTTGGGGAGTGCACTAGGATGGAGCTGATGGTGCTTTGAGTGGAGGGGTGGCAATCATCAGGCGCCTAGTTGGTCTTTTGGAGTCTGCCAGAGCAAACACACACACACACACTCACTCACAGAGCCCAGTGGCAGTGGGTGGTGGGGAGGGCGATATCAAGGCTGGCTGGTGGTGCAGTTAGGCAGCTGTTAGTGTTTCAGAAAAAATTAGCACCAGGTTCAACTGTAAACAATGAGCTCATTCTCTCTGCTAGAGCACACCACATCTGTTTTGGAACAAGCAGCCTTATTCAAGGCCCACACTGAGGTAATCCACACCCCCCTTGTACAAATCTAACTGGGTAAAGCACTTGAGAGGACCTTGAAGTCATGTAATGCCCTGCAACCAACGCTGTGAACGATATTTTTTAATATGCGTGACTAGCATGCGCACTTCACCTACTCTTTGGACCAGTGAAGAGCTCAAGTATGGAAGTAGTGTATGGAGGGGAGGATGATTGGCCTTATAGGCTCGCACAACTTCAGTGTAAGCAAGCTGCCAAGCTGATAATACCATTAGGCTCACCCCTCTCGCCTTCTCCTACTTCAAGCAGGTCTTAACTGCAGTTCCACAAAAGGTCTTCAAAGATGTCACCTTGAAGGCTTTCATTGACTCTGAACCTTTTGAATCATGGTTTTAATTGTTGCAGTTGCTGGCATTTCTTTAATCATTAAAATAACTGTGAGGAAGCAAAATGGATTTTTACTGTAAAAATCTGCTTGTACAGATAAATAACTCCTAATTAAATGACAAAATACAATGTTGTACCTGCATCCTAAAATGACCCATAGTAGTGTTGGATGGGCTGCTACTGCTAGGGTCAAGGTTTGGTTTGGTTTAGGCACTGGAAGGATTTGGTTAGGGTTATGGAGAGATCCTTGTTTGGTTTTAAAAACGACTTCATCAAGGTCAGGGAGACGTCATGGTTAACCGATGAACTCCTCTGTCAGGCCTCCGGAATGATTGTGGTGACCAATGAAACACAATGTGGCCAATGAAACACTGACAGTTGGTAGGAAATGGGATGCAAACAGCGGTCTCCCGTGGCACAGTCACATGCTTTAACCCATCTGACCCGTCCATCCACACCGACCTCTTCCCTAAAATCATGCAGCTGTGAAAAATGTCTCATTTGTCAAATCTAAGCATTTGAACAAAAGGCTGGTGCCGCCATTTCTGTGAGGAGGATGGTAAACCATCGCCGCAATGCGTCAGCTTTGTTGTTTGCCACGCTTCAGCAGTAATGTAAAGTTGATTTGTAATTTAAGGGCTATGACAAACAGCATCGCCTGTATGGGCCTTTAAGTCACTCAGCAAATCGTCTATGGTGTGAATGCACCTTACAACACAAACCTCTGGAGATGCTCTGTGTAGAAGGCTGATGTCATGTTTAGTGTATGTCGGACTAGATAAAAGAGCTCAGCTTCCACTATAGGACCGAGCCTGGATGACAAAGCCTTGGAGGGAGACAGTGGGTGACTCAGAGTCAACAGGCACATCTATAGCTAGCTACTGTATATAGGTCACCCTTTAGGTCTCCTATTGCTGCATAGTGCATGCGTGGAGCAAAGACAGCTGCAGCAACCACTGGACATGCTCAGGCGCTGATCCAGACTGTAGCAAAGACTGGGAATGTGGTTGTTAACGTTCGCCGTGTGCAGGATTTCTTTCCAAACATGACTTTGTAACAACGCAAGACTATTATTGTTTTTGTCTTGGGTGTCTCTAACTTTTATCGTTTCTATTAGAACAGACTGAGAGAAGACTAGGCACAATGGTGTTAGTGGAGCCCGAAAATAGAAAACGAGTGTAAGATGTAAGCGTGTACTTCTCTCTCCTCGCAGTTTTTTTGAAGCCATGTGGTCCTCGGTGTGTTGGTGACTGGCAAGAGGGTCAAACAGACAAGAGGAGCAGGTGGCACCCAGGTGGGTGCTGCCGGGTTGGTGGGCAAGGATTGGTGGGCGCTGCCCTTTTCACGATCCACGTGCCATCTGCCTCGGCCGGCAGTGACGGCGTCCCAGTGACAGAGAGGCAATAGCGGGACGGAGGAAGAAAACTAGATTTGCTCATTTTCACCACCTTCTTCCACTTTGTTCTCACTGCAGAATCAGCTCTGACGGACTTGGCTCCGGTTCCTGTCGTAAACTATATTGGTGTGGTATTATGCCAGCAGCAGTGCCTGTATTAATGGTGGCAATACGTTTTGTGAGCGGAACCTTGACTCGAGTCCGGTTCTTTGGTTTCAACCTACACAAACCTACATCTGTTTGTCCTACATCTGTGTTGCAGCATGGAGTCAAGTGGAGGGATCGGTCCCGTCTCCATAGAGACTTGATGTCACACTCTGGCAATTTAATTTGGCAAACCAATTTATGGAATAGTTAATTGCAACACTGCTCTATTTAACAGTCAAATGAGCTCTGGAAGATGTCCTCGGTCTTGTGACCTTAGAAATGTCATATATTTAATCAGCGCTTGAGCGAAAGTTCACCGTGTGCACTGTCCTTTGTGAGAAAATTCTGCCCTGTGTCATTTTTGTGTCCTCTTGATAAACCTATTTGTGGCCGCTTCTGCATCTTTTCAACTTCAACATGAAAACAGGATCAACGCGGGGGTCGGGATGTGTGTAGAATCTGCTGGCGGCTCATGTTTGTGAGGGTCTGCTACACCTGGCTTCTTGTTATAAAAAAGCGAGACTGGCAGAAATAAAATGGGGGCTTGTTACGGTGCTTAAATCCGTCTCAGCTTTCTCTATCTTCCTCCCATCGGAACGAGAGGGGTGGGGGGGGGATTCGTAAGAGCTATTTATGAGGAAGGTCACACTGAGAGGGCATGGCAAGGAGCCAGCAGTCTCTCCTCCTTCTCCTCCTCCCTCCCCATGTATTTCTTTTATCCTCTCCACTCTACTTCTCCTCTTGTGACTCTCGGAATGCTAAAATCGACACTTTTATTTTGGGATTGAACCTGTGGGTATTCGATATTTTTCTGAAGTGTTCAGTATCTTCCAATGTGGCCATCGTCATAAGTAAATGGAGAAAAATGTACATGTAGTTTACATGAGTACTTTTCCCTCTTTTGGGAAAAAGAATGCCTCTCATTAGGACCACAGACACTGACATCCTTCAGTTTGGACTATGCACTGTGTGCTGAACAGTGGCCACTGTGGCCACAGGCGGTAATTACAGGATGTTATATCTCAAGACTTTTGAGTCATTTGCTTTAAAAACACCATGATTAGGTGGTCTAACTGAGAGCAAGTGGAGTGGGACCACAAGCAGGAAAGGATGAACTGACTGAGGAATGTCAGTGACCCAGAAACAACTATCTAAAGTCTGCTAACATTAGCCACCAGAAGCAGAAGTAAGACTGGAGCAGAGTGTTGATTGGATCAAGGATTCGTTCTTTTCAGCTCAAAATTATTAATAATAATAATAATATATATTATTCATGTGACACTTCTCTTAGCAATGTTACAAGGTGATTTAGAGAAAAATCACAACAATACAACAATTTAAAAACAACATAAAAGTATAAAAACACCAGGGGATGAAACAAAGTAACAAAATAGATATGAAATAGCAGGAGATGTATGATAAAACCCAGCAACATATTAAATATTCATAAACGTCTTCCTATAAAAGAGTGTTTAAAGAAGGGATTTAAAAGAGGCTAATGAAGTAGCCTGTTTGATCTCCATAATTGGCCGTGTTTGGGGGCTCTAACAACAAAGTCCTGTTTGGCGGGATCTCGGAACAACGAGCAGAGCCACATCAACCGATCCAAGGGAACGTCCAGGCATTAGAAAGCCCTTGATGTAATGCTTTAAAAGGGAACAGTAACATTTTAACATCAACACGGAGCATAACAGCGCTCTGAATGACCTGGCTGAGAGGAAGCATCAGTCGATGATTGATCGAAAATCAATCTTGCATGTATAAAACATTGAATGTCAGAACAAAATATCAATCAGCAGGTTCACCCTGATGTGTTCTTTCTCTCTACTTGTACCTCCAAGCCTCAGCAGCCCCCATCCACACCTTCCCCAACTCACACACTCGAAAACTCAAGAGAGCACTCCAGCAGGAGTAGGAGGCAGCAGGAGCACAAGAGGGTTAGATTAGGTGTGAAATACGTTCTGCGACTTTCAAACAAGGAAAATGTACCATGGCATCACTGGCGGAGTGGGCGAGCAAGAGCACCTAGTGGAGGGCTGTCCCTTTGATGTTTAATTTACAGCGAGAGAGAGGGAGGAGGGGGAGGCTGGAAGGGTGGGGGGTGGATGGAGGGAGAGATGACAGTGTCGAGTATGCTGAAACTACACTGTTTTCCATCAAAGGCTCTGGGAGTCCTCTCCTTTTCATATATTTACCGAAGATGATAACGGACAGTACGGGCTGGAAAACACCAGTTGAGAGAAAAGGTTGGGGGAAAGAGGAGAGAAGGACAGAAGGGAGGAGGGAGGAAGGGCAGGGTAAAGGAGGTTCTGGTGGAGGGTCGAGCCAGATCAGGCTTAGGGAAGCAGTTTTCTCCACAATTTCCTCTCTTGTCCTCTCTTACTTTTTATCCCCCCCCCCCTCTCCATCTCTCCTTCCTCCTCGTTTCTGCTCACTGAGTGAAAAGTGGAGCTGTGTGCCAGGCGGAGGAAGCAATTAAAAATTAATGGAAGCTGAGTGATAGAGAAACCTGCAAGGGCGTGCCGCCCGCCACACACACACACACACACACACACACACACACACACACACACACACTTTTCCTGTGCTCCCAGTCTCTCCCTTCCTCAGTTTCTCTTCACCTCTTTCTGCTTCAGTGTGTGTCTGTCTGAGCGTCAGCCGTGACGTGAAATGGGAACATGGCGCGCAGCTGAAACCAAACCCGTCTGATGGAGGTTGCAGTGGTTAAGGAATTTGATGAACTGTGACATTAGGTCACAAACATTTTGTTATGATGAACATGAAGTTTCTCATCATGTCTGATCTTGTCCAGACAGGGCCTACAGCCTACGTGGACGGCTTTTGGTTCGTGTTTTCTGACTCCAAGAGTGACTTTCTTCTGCTTTGCACTAAGTGTAGACAAAACTAAATCAACTATGCCGCATGTGAACACAAACAAAATGGTGGGTTTGCAGTCAAAACAAGGTCTTGCATCTGGTTTGGGTCATGGCTCGTCAACTTGAACTTTGAACAACATTTTCAAACAGGCTTGTTGATCCCCAAAACACAATACAGCCCAGTTCCCTTGCAGCTGGTCCCCATTGTCATATGATTGGCTGCTTCTGTGCGTGTCATTGGGTGTTTGTAATTATTACAGTGAGTTTGTTGGCCATTGCACACTGCACGGAATTCAAGGTTGATTTCTCTTTCGCACCGTGCAGAGCGGATTACGTTGCGGAGAACTTTATTGCTCCTTCCAACCTTGACAAAAGCGGCGCAGACCAGATCCACTCTTACATTCTTACCTTTCACAATAAAAGCCCTTGAGATTTTATATTTAGCATGTTGGTGTTGTGTATTTGTCATGCCCTCCGTGTGTAAAGGCCATTTGGC
Organism: Lycodopsis pacificus; assembly: GCA_028022725.1. Classification (NCBI taxonomy): domain Eukaryota; kingdom Metazoa; phylum Chordata; class Actinopteri; order Perciformes; family Zoarcidae; genus Lycodopsis; species Lycodopsis pacificus. The sequence goes on from CM051697.1 coordinate 25,759,327, forward strand.
TGTTCTAATGAGCCATTACAGCTTTTGATTATTCATTGGTTGCTGTTCAATGCATGTTAGTTGGGACACTCACAGATAACAAGCACATCAATAGTGCTGAGCTGGTTGTCGCTTATTTCTCAACGGAACCTCATCCCTCTGTCTCTGGTCTGGTTTGACCTCTAACCCCGTCCCCCACCCCCCTGGGAGCCCTCAGGGTGCAGCGGCCATACTATCAGAAGACATTTGCATACCGAAGAGGAGGATGTAGACCTTGCTACGCCACACACACATGGAGCCACCCTGACCCTTGACCTCGAGGCCCTCTTCCCCCTCCCCCCAGGGCTCCCCCATCCCACAGATGAGCTGATGTATTATTCCCCACAGGTGGACGACTGGGCCTTTGTTCTGAGAGTAGGCAGCCGGCCACAGCAGAGAAGAACATCCACCTCTTGTTTGGTGCAGAAACAGGATTTCAACCTCTAACAACAGTGTAAAAAGTGCTCCAGTGCAGAGGAGGTGACTTCAGCAACCTCCTCCCACAGACAAATCTATTAGAAGTCCACTGCAACAGAAGAGAAACAGATTGATTTTTCCTCTTAGATACAAGTATCTGAACTTAAGTAAACTAAATGTGGACTCCTGTATACTGTCCACTGTACACTATGTGACAACCCCCATGTCCTCACATCCATCTTAAAGGAGCACATGAAGATCAGTCATGATGTGTTCTACTCTGCGTTGCATTATGGGAAACGTAGGATCGAATAGGGATGTAAGGAGAACCAAAACTTCGGTATAAAGTTACTGCCAAAATTCTGAAAACACGACGGTACTTGTTTTTTGGTGCCGTCGGACTGGGGACAGTAGAAAACGTGTTTGGGATGCAGCCAGGACGCACCCTATTTTTTCCTGATGAATCCGGGCTAACGTTAAGCAGCTAACGTTAACGGGAGGTGCCATTGATAAATGGGTCAATTCTAACGTTAGCATGATGTGTTGCAATGTAAACTTGTAAAATGTAGTTTTTGACAAGAAACTTGAACAACTTGCATTTGTGCAAGTTTTCACAGTGATATACAAAGATAATGTGAATGTTGACATCCACTTATCGTTTTACTTCTGTGGTGTTGAGAATCGTGGAATTTCCTCGGTATTTGTGTCGACTACTACATTTCTGGTATCATGACATCCCGAGGATCTACTTTTTCGGACCCTTAGTCTGAACATCTCGACCTCTGCTGCACCAGTGGATGGAATTCTTCCATCCTCGCTGAAATGGCTAACCGGGCAAACTCCATCTGCTGAGGAAGACGGTGAGTTGAGAGCTCTGGAAATGACCATTAAGTGGACCTTAAGATTTATTTTTCAAACTACTGTTTCTGAGGTCTAGAAGGAACTTGGACTGTCAACTTAGTTGAAGAGATGTAGAGCATTGTTTTTAACAGGGGTGGTCAGTGGTAGCTTAACTGGAGACTGATGTAGCAGTAGCAAAGTGCAGTGCTCTCTGCAAAGCTCTGTGGCTTTGAGGCGCCCTGAGGAACAGGTTGATACAAACTGAAAGCTGGGACAGAAAGTTGTAAGACATGAGGGTTGAACAAAGCAAAGCCTGGCTGTGCACACACACTTGACAATTTGTAGGTCGCAGCGTGCAACGCTGCTGCGTGGAAGATAGTCGAAGCATGTGGTTACACCCTCCTCCATCTCACTGAGGCCTGTGGTGGGCGGCCATTTTGGTTAAACCCATGTCGGTCTGTGCTGGGGGTTTCACTACCGCACCCTTCACCCCCCCTTCCTCCCCACCCTGCAGCTACCAGGCAGTTTACAAAGTTTGAACACAGGTTTGCATGTGAGGTTGGACTGCATGTAACATGACTAACCGGTGGAAGATATCGTTGTGTGAAAGGCAGCAGTGTTTTTGGAAGCATGTGTGGTGTGTGATGAAGGTGACGATGGGCAGCCCCTGCTACATCTAACATGGTGTTGTGACTGAAGCAATGGAAACAAAAGAGAACATAGAAAGTATGAAGAACTACAGATAATGACACTCACCTGTGGATGGAAAACAGTAGCAGGAACACACCACAGAGCCAGCAGGAGAAGGAAAAAGAGAAACGTTAGTCAAATCATCTTCAGGCGTTCAGCATAAAATCACAGCAGACTAATTGCACATTTCACAAAGTGGTCATTTAGGGGGTTCCAGCAAAATGAGCAATTGCTTAATTTCACTTCAATTGAAATGATCCTCATTCGAGCATGTGTAAGAGGTACTGCTCTAATCGTTAGCTTCACTCTCGTCACTAGTGTTTCCCCACAGAAAGTGTAGACTTCTTACACATGGGGCCTCTTCGGGTCTAGGGCCCCAATGTGAGACCACATGGCATTCAGGACATGAAAACATTTAAGAGCTTCTTGTACAAAGCAATCAAAATACCATATTTTACTACAGCATGAGTAATGAGTTCTCTCTGCTAGCTCGTGAATTCAATGCAGGTGATTTATTTCAGTTTCTGTTAATCAGTGCAGACAATGCACATGTGAACGGATTCTACCGTCTCAAGATGGGCGGCTGCCTCTCTCAGTAGTGGTTTTATATTTTTCCTGCACTTGGCTTAAGTGACACGGCAGAGGGGGCCTATGAAAGTCCAGACAGCCTCATTAAAGCGCAGTAATTGCTTTGTGAGCAGCAGCTCATAAAAAGACCCCGCTGCCCCATCTCTTTCTATGAAAGGCAAGGAGGTAGCAAGGTATTGGGGGGGGGGGGTTTCAGGGTACAGGGGTACAGGACCAGGGGAGGACCCCAACTGTGGGAGGGTTGGAGGAGGAGGAGGAGGAGGAGGAGGAGGAGGAGGAGGAGGAGGAGGAGGAGGAGGAGGAGGAGGAGGAGTGGATGGTGGTGTGTGTTTAGAGCACTTGATTAGCCCCTATTTAAACCATTAGGTCCTAAAAGAGCTGAATCCAGAGTTATTTTCTTGGTTCCCGTAAATGAGCCTGAGGCCGAGTGGTTGGGAGGCGGGGTTAAAGAAAATGCTAGTGCGCTTTCTCCATGGGCCCATGGATGCTGAGGACCTCAGAAAAATCCGGATAAGAGGAAGTCAAACGTTTTGCTTCATGCACCACTGAGCAGGACGTGGCCCCGCCTCCAACGATGTATCCAATTCTCTTTATACATCCATGGATTTCAGCCATTCATCAGTTTATCATTATGGCCTGATTGATTAATGTTACAATTGTTGTCTTTGGGAAAAGATCACTTTCAGCTAATGGTAGCTTCAATCCACAAATGTCAGTGCTGGTTGTGTTATCAGCCCTGTAAACACCCTGCCAAGAACACACAAACAGATACCCACACACTACACCACTGTGAGCACCACTGATTAATCATGCACACATACTGCCAGCACCCACACATATTAGCTACTAACATAGGAAACACAAAACCCGGTACTGAATGTGCCGTGACTCTCTCCTCTCTGTGGAGAGGTGGTGACCCCCAGCGCAATCTGCCCCACTTCTTTCTTTCATTTGTGTCTGGATTCCTGCCTCACAGAGCCTCGCTGACATCGCTCTCTCAGCACATAGCCCGAGGCCTGTAAAAAAAGTGCCTTCTCCTTCATTGCACCACCTAATGAGGTAATCAGGGGTGAAGCTTCACCAAATGTGTTTGTTTTTCACACCCGGGCCCCGCTAAATGTCGCCTCCTGCAACCCCACAGTTTGCATAATGATGCCAGTTGACAAACCATTCTTCCCGTGCTAATGATGAGGCCATGTCAACGCGAAGTCGGCAAAGTTCAAAATGTTTCTTTTCCTCTTGTAGTGCTTTTCAAAAAGGCTCTATGGAGGGAATCCTCTTGGAAAGGTGGAAAGCAACTTACTGTGACAGTTATGATTGAACCGGGTTCTCACTCGAGTCTGGACACCGCTCTATGGTTCATGTGAACGGTTGTTCTTTACAGTGCATCATTGCTTTTCATGAGGTTTGATGCGAAATGTGTCGAAAAAAGAAACAATCGCACAATGAGGAGAGCTGAAATTTTGAGGTGGAAAGAAAATCCCTCAGTAGGTCTCACTTTCACATGGGGATTAATCACTTAAGAAGATTGCGCCCTCCCCCTGAAACCCCCCCCCCCCCCCCCCCCCCCTGGGCTGAAGCTCATAACAGGATTGGTCTGGCTAATGTCTCTCCACTTAACAAATTTCAAGCTTTGGCTGAAAAGTGGCACGTTTTCATCTGAAAAGGCAGATGAATCGCAAAGACAAAAGACAGATCATAGTTCTTGACTTTTTCTCTCTCGCTCTCTCTCTCTCTCTCTCTCTCGCCTCCCCCCTCATTTGCTTAGCTTTCCTCTCCACATAGCTTTCTCTGTGTTGTCAGAGCGAGCTAGCAGGGGGTCCCCACTTTCTCTGCAACTAAAGGGATTAGCTGTTATTGGGACAAAAGTACCCCCCCGGCCTCCCTCTTTAGCGGGCCGCTACCTGCTGTCAGCTCCTCTGCAGGCACCTTCTCGATTCTGACAGGTCAAATGCGTTCTGTTTGGAGGACTTTTGAATTTCAGCTGCAGGAGGAAAATGTGCTCTTCTGGAAGGAATCCTTCTGTGGTTCTGTGCTGGAGGTTGCATGTCGGACTGGGGAACATTTTCATTAATCTGACCTTTCCAGTGGTCTGGCTGTTTTTTTTCTGTCTCGTCTAGTTCTGGTGGCGCTGAGAATGCTCACATGTTTCCTTTCTCACTCTCTTATCTGACATGTCTGCGAGGCCTCGCCGCCTTTGAAAGTGATGTCACTCAGACCGGTGTAGAAGCCCGGGAGAGTGTCAGAAAAGCGGAAGAAGATGCAAGTCGGCGGCCGTTTCTGCATGTTATCTATTTTAAGAAGCAGACCTTCACTGTCGTCAGCTGTTTTCAAACTGAATGCGCATTGAATACTGCAGCAACATCCTCCATGTAACCTTCAGGGAGCCTTCTGCTGCAAGGAATCAATAAATGATGAAGAAGGGCCGGCTGGCCGGTTGGCAGGTTACTACATTTGTCAAGATGCTTAGGTCAGTTGCAGCTCACGATAACCCACTGACACAGTTGTTGCAGCTCTCAGTGCTTCTTGCTCCAGCACTGTACCCTCCATCATAAGCACAACAAGTCCAGAAGCCCTAAGCTGAAACACGTCAAATGGACCTTATCATGTTCTCAAGAGGAATCAAACTGCAGACCTAAAGTGAGGTGCAAGAGGCAAAACAGAAGCCCTGCGTCTTCTCTCACCTAAACTCACCCCCAGAGAGCCCCGTTAAACAGTACAAAAGTCAGGCTCACTGGGCTGACTTTATGGCTACCAGATGGCATGAGAGGGGCCTGGGCTGCCTGTGAACTAGCTTCCACCCCTGTAAAACAGTGACCAGTTGACCCTGGAGCCATATAAACCTGGCGTCTAAGACAACAAGGCTCCAACCAACGAGACGCTCCGGTCAAGTCACCTGAGGAGGTCGGATTGTCGGCATTTAACTTCCAGTCCTGTGCCCAGAGTTCACAGAATGAGGGTAAAATGGTGGCTTCATTCATCAGGAGAAAGCTGGTGTCACCGTTTACCCTTTGCTCTGGTTTGGCAGCATTCAGAGTAGACAGTCGTTCTGCAGCGTCAAGTAGCTCATTTAGCCCTGTAGTCGTGTAACAATAGAGAACTATGTAACCTATTAGGAGTCCTAACGACGCCAACTGATAAAAAAGTGTATTTGACACAGACTAGCCCCAGAAAGCTCAGCTCTAGGTATCACAGAAGGTTCACGACCCTTCGTGACCTCCCCGCGAAACAGCCAAAGCCACCTCTTGACTGACTTTATGGTCTGGACCACTGTAAAAATAGAACAAAAAGGAAAGGGGGAGGCGCTGGGTGGCGATTGCGTCTGGCCTTTAGAAACGCAGGCTCACTCTACAAACACTATCTTGAGAAGTAATCAAGGGAGGGACACTTAAAGGCTTAATTGCGCCAAATGTCCTTTAATGACCAGAAGTCACAGCCCTTCTTTACGTCCGTAGTGTTAACAGCCAGAGAGCCCGGGGTCGGGTCAGAGAGGGGTCAGGTTGAATAACAGGCCAACAGAAAGTTTGGGATGCATCCAGAGCAGCTAACAGCAGCACAGCCCACTTGGGTTGGGCTGGGAGGTTAGAACTGAGGACCTCAGAAAGAAGCTGTTGTGGCTTCTGAGAAGAGGGGGTGTGGAGGCCAGAATATTCAAGGCCAAGTGTACACCGAGGGAAAAAAACAACAATTAATAGAAGTTTACAAAATGGATTCCTCTCCAGAGTCAGCAAATGAGGAAACTGTGGTTCGAGGGTGGTTTCAGGCCCTGCTGTTGGGTAAGATGCGATCTGGCTGCAAGGGTGTCAATAAAGATTCCAGGGGATCCACCTCCGACCTGGCAAATACTACTGACCACGAGATGTATTCAAGCTGGAGCCAGGATGATTCTTTGAGTCGACGATAGTCTGTTTGTGTTGTTACACTCTCTTTTGTCCCCCCTGTTCTCCTCATTTCCCTCCTTTCCTCTCACATCTGGAAAGCAGGACTGGTTTCTCTGCCATTCCCCATGCATGCACACACACACACACACACACACACACACACACACACACACACACACACTGACGTCATGTAGATCACTCTGCCTGATGGGAAGCATATGAGCTGAGAAAGGAACATTGGAGGAAGGGGGTGTTGTCACCAGAACACACAAGTTATCTGCCAGAACCTTACTAAACTCACTTTTTCCAGGAGTTTTTTTTCTTAATCACACAAGGCTGCTGCTTTAAGAGTGCCGAACATTAGATTCTTCCCTTGCTGATTGCAATGTTATCCAAATCTTGAAACCAGGTAGATACAAGGAAGCTTCTTTCCTTGCAAGCAATTGTAGTGTGAAATGAAAAGCTACGATTAAATGAGGAATCAAACATCTTTTCTGTCTGATGCTTCCACCAATCAGTGCATCCTATCAATGGTGGTTGACAAAGACTGTACTTTATGGCTTTTAATAAGAGGCTTATGATTGTAGATGTAGCATTTAGCTAGAAGTAACTAGCTGTGTGGAACTTAATGACCTTAATGTTTGCATTATTATATAGAAGCCGGCCCCTGATGGAAAGAATGCACGTTTAAGGTACCTCAGCCTTGGGCTTCACTTTTCAGACCAGGATGTTGCCGGCTGTGCAGAACTTGTTGCCTGCCTCCCCACCATTCATTGGCTAACTCTTTCCATGGCGGCACCAATATCTGAGCCAAAGCAAACCCCCATCATCATCATCACCTCCAACTGGAAGTGAGCTTCCAGGTCGCTGCACCAAATCTTGGTGCCATACATTAGTAAAATAATTTGACTTCTTAGAAGTTATCTCCCATTTATCATTTCTGACACTTGTTGCTGAGAAAGACCATTAAAAGACTGAATCTTCTTTTTTGCACTTGTTCTGCCCCTCACTCTGCATGTTCCTCTTCTTCCCCTCTCCCTTCCTTGAATGTATCTTCGGTTCACACTCAGCACTGTAACACCATATAGGTGCCACCAGGAAAAAGCTGAGAAGGCTTGAAATGATCAGTCACGCAAACACACAGCCTAGCACACATTCCCACTCTCATATTCACCAACAATAAGCATAAGTGCTGTGCATCCAAACCAGAGCGAGTGGTAAACAACAGCAACCACTCGCATAACAGTGAGAACAAAACAGCAAAAACAAGAATCCGATTAAAGTGGCGAGCAGGGTGAGGTGGCGCTGGAAAGGAATTGTGCGTACTTTGCAGTTGGTATATAAGCCCTTTCGTGCTGAGGGGCGATTACCTAGTTTGCAGCGCTGGTAAGCTGAAAAGCAGCTTGGAGAGAGTTTTTAAAGACGCAGCAGTGGTGGCAGCCTGTCCTCTCTCCCCGTGACCAGCATGGGCTGGCCTCACAAGGCCGCTTAAAAGACACACATAGAGGTGTAATGCACCAAATTTACACAGTGTTCTGTGAAGTAGGTCAGCCCATACAAGTAGGTCCCCCATACGCATGATGGGCCTCCCACAAAAAAGGGCATCAGTTTACATTCTGTAGACGCTGAAGTAGAAGATAGATGGTGTTGTTTCCAACACTGCAGACAGCACCAGTTCACTACTCCAGCAGGGCATGGCCACAGCCGCTGCTCTACTTCTGATGCTGCTGCTGACCTTTGACTCTTTTCTCCTCCAGAAAAGAAAGACGAGTCCTGACTGGAAATGCTACTGGGCTCTGTTGAAGCTGCCACCGACTCCAAGGAGACGAGCGAGGTGGTATAGCGTAATTTGAATCAAAAGATTCCAACTTCATGGAGAAGCTCATACACCTCCGCATACCTGACCCGTCGCTGCACAAACTCTGACAAGCGCTCTGACATGTCTGTAGAGGTCTTTGGCACTACTCCAACATTTGTAATTGAAGCTGCCAATGGATTGCAGTTTGAAAACGTCTCTAAAGCTGATCTTTATATAATTCCAGGTCATTTGGATCTCCATGACAGAACAGTTTTCATTGGTGGACACCTGCATTTTAATTTGCATAATAATTTCATCTTTAAGATTGCGTAAACCCTAAACAACACAGGGCTAAGGGTAGTCATGTGATTCTTCTCTATATGACGATTCACAGAAAATAGCCCTCTAATAGGTCTGTTTATGTTGTGCGCCATAATAAAGTGAGGTGAGGACCAAAGAAACCCGCAGGATTATATTGCACGCATACTGTATATGCCTTAATAACCCTTACGTAAGACTCTCAAACAATGGCGTCGCTCGCCCTGCTATCTTTTTGTGTCCCAACCGGAAGAATGGAGAGGAAAGAGAGAGAGAGAGAGAGAGCGAAAGGGGGGATTAGTGGGTGGGATAGAGGCAGAGGCCCACATCTGTGTAATTGGGGTTGACAGGCCTTGGATCATCCCTCCCGACAACAGAACCTCTGAAAGACGAAGGAGGGGGGGCATGGGGGGGTAAGGGTTGCCCAAACCCTATGGAGTTTATAATGAGGCACAGTATAGTGGCAGCTTTTTTACACTCACTTTTAGAGGACCACACAGATGTTTTTGTCGACTTCAAATCAACTTGCAACCACTTGTGTGAATATTTATTTTTCATGTTAGCAAGCCAGAACCCTAGTAAGTGTCAAAGTGAACAACTGCATTGTTCTTCATCATTGTGTGTCTGCACGTGTGTCTGCACTGGCCCTGCAGGATAGCATGCACAAGCGCGCACCAGCCATCCTCCCACCTGCCCAGTGAAACATAACACGTGGCGAAGGAGTCCCGCCCTCTGCTCCGCGCTGGCATACGTCCAGCAGCAGGTTGGCAGGTTAAACTGGACCCTCAAGACTCCTCAGTGATGATGGTTTGGCATCCAACAGGAAACATTTTCCAAATAAGCAAACGCCTGGCATGCACATTCCCCTAGCTAGGTTAGTTATTTGTAAGGGAGCAGATACAATAACAATTGGTTTGTTATCCAAAAAGATGTTTTCTCGTTTATTCCTAAATTTTGACCCAGATATGTAAATTTACACTCCTGTCCCGTTGAACAGCGTGGAGGCAGACAGTGCATCTGTCTGCCATAAAGCTGCTGTGTAATTGTTCAGTTCAGCTCCACTGAGGTAGGCATGCTGGGACCGTGTGTGTGTGTGTGTGTGTGTTTTCAAGTGAACTGTGCAGCATGGGCGATGAGGCACACTGTAATGTGGGGGGAAAAAGGAGAGAGAAAAAAAGAGAGCAAGAGAAGAATGGATGAGAGAGAGAGGATGGATGGATGGGAAAGAGGAAGAGAACAGAGAGACGCTCTGGTCAGGCACGCGATGCTTGGCTGGAATCAGGTCAGGCCCACATGAGGCCTTCCTCGCTAACACACTCTCAACAGAAAGGCTTCCATGCAGCAGCAGAGGACACTTCTGCAGGGTTGCACTACATTATGTGGTGCTGTTAAGAACCATTTAAAGGAACAGTCAAACATTTCAGACTAGAGCCAGATAAGATTAGACTGGGTATCAGACCACAGTACATACCAAAATGTGACCATTGAAGTGTTTGCACAGTTAGCTGCTAGCCGTCACCATGTTGGGAGACGTTTGGAGGCCACAGATATGCTCTGAATTCAGAATCTAGCACCTTTAATGTCTTGATTAGAAGCAAGCCAACAAAGTTAGCTTGACTTCATATCCAACGTTAATACAATTTGTGTCCAAGAACAGATCGTTATTTACAAAACTAGGCTGTGTGTTAAGCTAAGCTAAGCTAGTCTCCTCCTCTGACTCAAGGTAAGACAACAAACAAGAGGATTTCCCAAATTCTTGGAACATAGAGCTGCAACTTGTCTTTACTTCTGTTATAAACTCATTTCTATATTTATTTTTTAATGCATTGATTCATTGGTAAATCTTTAGCTAAAGAGTTTAAATCAAAAACAGCCAATCTGTGCATTTGTGACACTGGAACTAACAAATCTTTTTCTTGTTTTTTCTTACTGAGAATGATTTTCCTGATGATTGTTAAAACTATTTTGTCAGCAACAAGTTTTTCAGCAGTACTGGGGTGTACCTTTTAAAAATGAAAAAAAAGCTTTTATATGATCTGTCTCTAAAGTTCCTTTTTGAATCCACGTCTCTAACCAACACTTGATTCAGTGTTGTACAAAGAGCGCCGTCAGTGTGGAGCTCCACAATTCACCTGCCTCAACATTTGCATATTAGCTTTCATACACTACACGCACACACTTCAGCCACATCCACCAGCACTGATTTGATGTCTCTGTTGTGTGTAAATTGAAAAAGCAAATGGAATGTAAATGACTTCATTGGCATTGAAAAGACAAGTTATCCCCAAAGGACAGTGTGTTGGGCCGTCTGCCCCGTCTACACTCAGCAGTCAGTAGCTCAGACGTAAGGTGAGGAAATGTGACACCCTCAGTGAGAAGCTAAAAGCAGATGACATCCTGCTCTCATGCACAATCCCTTACACACATGTAGACAGTACTGCTACTCCAAGCATGTTTGAAAGTGGATCCCTGCATGCACCTTGGGGCCCTCCACATTACCACCTCTTGAATTCTGGGCGGGCTAATTGCTGGCCCGGTCGCTCTAAGGTTTGACATAAACGCCGTGCTGACCGCTAACGGAACAGGCTACTGCTTTAATTAAAGCACCCCCCCCCCCCCCCCCGACTCTCCCTACCATTGCACCTCCATCTTGCTCTTTGACGGACATCTCGCCTTACCGGAAACACGAGCCGGCAGCTGGCGGGCTGACCGGCAACCAGAGAGCAGTGAGTGACTTGGACTAGACTTCTCAACATGACGCTATCTGCATGTACAGCCTCTTTTCTGCCAAGCAGGTTTCAGTTACTCACAATGTTTCGCCTTGAATTCTTGAAGAAACTCTTGTGTCTAGTGAAACTTAACAATCCTTTAAAGCTATGTAAATACATTATTAGTTCATTATTAGTCACCATGTCGTCACGCTGAGCTACGAATGTGACAAATAGCTGAAAAACTCAACTATCAGCGGGTGGAATTCATCTTGCAATGACTCAATTTATGAGGTCTGAGAAATATAATCGCAGCTGTGAGAAAATGTTGGGCACAGCAGGCACATGACGGACAGACCACCGTGTAGTTTTTTTTGCCCAGTGGACAAATGTAAATGCAGGTCATCCAATAATCCTTTCTGAGATTTGTCTGGTGCTGCAGTGAAACAAGTCCGCCATGTGCGTGTGTTCATCTCAGTGTGTGAGTCATGTCAGCACCCAGAACCCGGCAGCAGTGGCGGCGGTGGCGCCCAAGCCCGGCCCACCAGCCAGCCAGGAAGTAGTCTTGCCCATTGTGATTTAGTCCAAGAAAACTGCATTTGCTTAGCAACCGCATTAGCGCTGCAATCACAGCAGCATTTGGGATAATGCAGGGCCAGAGCGCTGTGCTGTGTGGAGGCGGTGCATTAGACTCACAATCTGTGTCACTCTCACACACTCACACACACACACACACACACACACACACACACACACTAGTCTGATGCCTCTCTCACTTAATGCTACAGCTCTCTCCAAGCATGAAAAGTAAGAGGGACAGTAGTTTTTTTTTCACACAAGCCTGCCTTGGCTTAATGCTCGAGCCATGGCATAGCCCACTTAGAGAGAGAGCGAGAGAGAGAGAGAGAGAGAGAGAGAGAGAGAGAGAGAGAGAGAGAGAGAGAGAGAGAGAGAGAGAGAGACTATGTCTAGCACCTTGAAACACACACTAAAGTAAATCCATTATCGCTTTCCCCTCCCTCTCTCTATGCCACAGAGGTGTCTGCCTGTCTGCGGCCCCATCGAGCTAACAGACTGAAATAGACATTTCCGTGGTAGCTGGTGCTGGCTGTGCCCTGTAGCATCGACCCACACATGCTCACACACACCAACACCACACAACCCATTTCAAGCCATCGTCTCCAGGACTTCAGTGCTATTCCTGTAATGAACCGCCGGTCTTCAGGTGAGCCTAATTAACACTCCGAATGGGACTTTGTAGGACGCGCCCTGCACGTGTGGCCAGCGGTCGACACTGATGTGGCCCACGCTGTGTGTGTGTGTGTGTGTGTGTGTGTGTGTGTGTGTGTGTGTGTGTGTGTGTGTGTGTGTGTGTGTGTGTGTGTGTGTGTGTGTGTGTGTGTATGGCAGGTCCTGAGGCGTGTATCTGATGCCGCAAAGCTGATACGCGGGTCCCCGCAGTGGCTGGCCTCACTTATCAAGGGCAGGAAACAAGGCTCATGCGGCTGCCGACTGGGTTTTTACTATCACACACAAGGCTCAAAGTTCATTAGCACTACTGTATGGAAACACACACGCAGCGCAAATAAAGACCAGTCTAAGCGGGGTTAATAGAGACGGAGCAGCGTGTAGATTGTGTGATCTGTTTATGACTGTCAGAGGAGCTGATAGTCATGAGTTTGTTTTATTTCTTTTCTAAATACTATCCCTGTTTGTCTCCGTCTGGGCTTTAAACCGTGTTTGCTCCTGAGAACAATTACCTCACGTGACAGAGGGATTTCACCAGAGAAAACCATGTCTGTGTTACAATGTAAATTTCTGACCAAATCTCAACAGTTATTGCTGGATAATCCAGCTCGCAAAGACGAACGTGAGCATTTGCACAGCCATCATGGTTTAGTTCACGAGGAAGAGGAATGAGACGGGGGGGCGTGGCACCCTTTTCAGCTCAAATGGAAAACTTCGTTCTTCTGTTTCTCTCTGGCTTATTCACCAGGTCATATTTGTAACCTCCAATTCTGGCAGCTCTTCCACTTGGACCCTGCGTGTCTGCAGGCTGCAGATCCAACCCCCCCACCCCCCCACCCCCTGGCCAGGACACTGCTGTTGGTTTTGTTTTTGCTGCTCAGGGTACATCTTTGTGAGGGCAGAGCACAAAGAGGCCCTTTGGTTCACTGCAGGGTGCTGGGCAGCCTCAAAATCGAGCCGGCTGGCCAGCACACACTGGCGCTTTCCACTCCGGAGCCGGACATTTTGTTCCACTGATGAATTCTGGGAGAGGCTAAGCAAGTGAGAGGCTTCAACTCTGGAGCCAAATCACATGCTTTCCAGTGGTGAGGAGGGAAGGTCTGAAGTTTGGTTTGACACATACAGGTTTTGGAATGCTGACACTGTAGGCAGAAGCTTCCTTTGGCCAGTATTTTATGATATTCAATAGCATCCAACAACGTTGGTCATAGTTTTGTAGTTTCTTTCCATTTACGGTATGTCAGTTATGACAACCCTGTGAGCTTAATCATTTAATCATGGGCCTTTGTTTCCTCCAAATAGGTTTGACTACATTTGTTTGCAACCTGCCTGCCCATGTTTCTTGGGCCATCGGATTCATTCTAAGTAGTCTACTGACTTCTCATTAGGAATAAGAGTGTGGACAGAGAGTACCCGCCACCAATCAGTACACAGAGTCCTGTGACTCCTGTGACATGTTGATCTAGGTTTCAAAGAATTTCTACCCGCCTGAAACACATGAACCCGCCTCCCAACCACACTTGGCCGCTGCCTGGTGGGTTTTTCGGAGTAAAGTCGCTGAATGTTTGTAGACTGACATTGGACGAAAAACTTTAGACGATTGGGACTGTTGCGACAGGGGTGCTGGAGACGCCTCCGACAGCAGGGCGGAGGCGTCACAGGAAGCTGGTGTGGTGTGGAAACCAGAAGTCTAAGTCGCTGCCTGCGGTAGAAGTTCAACCCGACTCAGTGTGCAGGGTTGTTGTGGCCGACACATTGCTCACCCAGGCTGTACTGAGAAAAAAGGAAGTAGGAGGGATCGCAGTGCAGCAGGTGAACATGTGACACTGCATGGGCTCGCTTGTTCAGTTGTGTGTATATATGTGCTGTGTTTTCATTTTGAACAAAAAGGCCCGTCTAGGCTTCTGGCTGTTGTCCACTGACAGTCACCCCACACAGGTCACATGACAAAGGGGGAGGAGCCTTCCATTGGAGTAAGCTCTGGTATCAGCGACCTCTCTGAACCCCGGTGATGATCAACAAGGAACAACAGGATCCCCCAGTAGAAAACATTTACACAACCACAGAGATGGTCCCCTGCAGAGGCTGATGTTTTCACAACAGTTAGACCAAAGCATGGAGGCAACAATGGTTTGATTCTGATTTTCAGTGGAAAGGTTTTGAATTCAAAAGTTGTGACAAAGCTTTTCCATCCTAGCAGGGACATGTCATTTTTCCCAGTAAACTCCTAACTTATGTTTTGGATTTATTTTTTGCACAAAAAAGATTGAATTGAGATTGAAAGACCTGTTTTCAAAACAGTTTTTATAATAGTTCTAATAATCACATTCAGACAAAAAACCCAAAAGAAGGTGATCTGTGACAAAATGCCACAAAAGCAGCACAAATGAGGATCCAATGCGAGTCAACGCAGTGGGCCGAGAGGAAAGAGACTAGAGCTCGTGTCATTTCCTGTCCTCGTCTCCCAGCCAGGTCAGTTTCTCCTCGGCAAAGGGAAGACTAATGGACACATTACCCGCCGGCTAGTCCCTCCGCGGCGATTATGTGGCTGTGAGGTCATCCCTCCACTTCTGCTCCCATCCACATCAGGGATCTATCATTTCATTACTGCCGCTGGGCAGGAGGAGGAGGAATGACTGAGGCATCCGTCCATCCATCCGTCTTCTCATTCACTACAATCTGTGGAAATGAATGGCGACTTGTCCTACCAATCTCAATCCAAACTCTTCTCCTGTGAGCTCCTGAGCTGGTGGAATGAGTAACCAAACAATCAGTTAAAGACCTGCTTCTTCCAAAAGTACTTGCTCACCTAATATGTTCTTTCACTCTCTCTATCCTTCTCTCGCTCTTTAGCAAAAAATATCACTTTCTAGGCACTTATATGTCACGTCATGCTCCTGAAGTACGTGGAAGTGAGTGTTGATGCAATTATTCTTGAAGGCTCATCCTTGATCCTCTGTGGCTTGGTACGTCACTTTGGATAAAAACGTCGGTCAAATGAATAAATCTTCTGGAAGCATCAGAAAAGACCCATAGAACCCCACTGAGGTACCTGGAACTCCCTTATGGACCCATGGACCCTTATCCACCTATTGAGAACTGTGCTGATGGTGACTGTGTATTAAGACAGAAAGTAGCTTGTGTGACAACAATGTAAGTGTTTAAAGATGGTAGCTAATAATTGGGATACTGACGGGTGACATCTCCTCATTGGAGCTTTCACCTTGATTTTCAAGGTTTAGAATAAGAATCTCATCTTGCTGTTGTAAGTGGTTCTGAGTAAAAGCCCTTCTTACATGCGTACAGTGTGAAATCACACCAGGTGTGTGTGTGTGTGTGTGTGTGTGTGTGTGTGTGTGTGTGTGTGTGTGTGTGTGTGTGTGTGTGTGTGTGTGCGCGCGCGTGAGAGAAAGTACACGTATGCCTGTGCGTTCTCGGCCGTGGGTGAGTGTCTGCAGGACCAGAGATGTATTGATTGCAGCAGGAAGTGGAATCTGATGTTTCACAGCACTTCCCGAGCAGCGACGGTGAAAGCAGTTGAAGGTGGGGGTCTGGCGGGATGGAGGAATGGGTATGACACAGGGAAAGTAACCAGTTCAAGGAAACATGGGGGAGTGATGGAGAGAAAAAGAGCGAGAGAAATAACACCTCTGGCTCTGTCCTTGGGCCGAGACTAAACACTGCCTCCCGTCTCGGCTTCCTCTCAGAACAAACACCGACTCTGCTCTGTGGAAAATGGAGCAAAACCATCAACGCTCTCCTCTGTCTGAGGCCCGGTGTCTTGTATCACGATAGGTCCACATCTAGATAAGAGGGACCGCTGTGCACACCTCAACCTGGCTTTAAAACGAGAAATGCATCTGGGCCAACCACTTGTGATCGGATCTTACATCCGTGCTCACATTTGATTATATCTATGAGAAATGAAACCACTTCAAGGGAGAAAAAAAACACATATTTACACTTGGCCATGCTGCACGAGAGAATGTGGCAGGTAGTCCTTACCTCAACTAGATTCTGATCTTCATAACCACGTCTCAGTGGGTTTTAGAGACTTGAGAAAGCACTAGGGGATAGAATAAGCAGCATGGAGGGCAGTGTTACTTCTTTTATTTATCTGGTCCTTATTCAGTCTCTCTTTTAAACCCAATAATGAGATGACAAAGAGTCACAGACATTACCGACAGAGGCAGAAGCATCGCACGAGGGAAAGGGGCGAAAATGAGTGCGTTCACTGCCGATCGCAGCTGGAGACAATAAATACCGAGACTACTTTGGTGTGACCTTTCCCACTAGAGACAAAAGCCAGATGTTAGTGTGGACGTTTGTCCAGTGGGGAAGGGTTTTTGCTCAGCGACAAAATCCCACTAATCCAATTATTTAGATTTTTGTTTTTGCATGATGTTTATGATCGAGAAATTGTGTCATTAAAATGTGTTATTTTCAGTCCAATGTAATGTAGATGATAGCTGGCTACAGCAGCTGTCTGCGTCAGGACAGAGCTGTAAACTGTGATTAGAAATAGATTCATCAGTGGACTAACATGTCTGCATTAGGGTTGGGTATCGTTTGGGTTTTTTCCGATACCGGTGCTAGAACGATACTTTTAAAACGATACCGGTGCCTAAACGGTGCCTGAACCGATACTTTTTTCTTCAAATTGAACAATATTTTAACTGTTTAAAGCAGGGGTGCCCACACTTTTTCGGCTTGCGAGCTACTTTTAAAATGACCAAGTCAAAATGATCTACCTACATTAAAAATGCTGAATATCTATTTATGTATATATATATATATATATATATATATATATATATATATATATATATACTGAGTATACTTTATATTTACAATATATGTTGGCGTACCTTGCATAACTGCATGAACCCTTATGGCACAATACAATTCTGTACATTTTTGGTCATTCCCTTACTCTGATGACTTGCACTGAATGGGATTGGCCAGAGTTGCATAGTCCGGACAGTAGCTGCTGGTAGCCGCCTCAAGCAGACTTCAAATGATCATCAGTCATGGTGGAACGGTGTTTGGACTTAATGTTCTTCATGTGGGAAAAGGCTGACTCACATAAATGAGTACAGCTGAATAATGCAGTCAAGAAGGTATCACATGTCCTCATGTTTGTGGACTTTTCCTCTGTGAGGAAACTGTCCATGAGCCCTGGACTTCAGCTGAATGTCAGCTTGCAGTGTCAGGATCTCATCCTCCACTCCAGACGAGTTTAAGTGAAACAGCGTTGCAATTTTTGATGCGAGTGAATCAACCTCAATATCTTCTCGAAATGTGCAGAACATAAGTGTAGCAACTGGCTCGAGTAAAGCAAAGTCTGGAAAGCGTTTGTCAAACTCTGACAGACACTTGTCAACCTGCTCTGTGTAGCCCGCACTGTCACGTTACGCACACGCCTTCCGCTGAGTCTCCAGTTCTGACGCCAGGTTTTGGAAGTTTCCCAAATCATGGCGCTGCAGCTTTAGCTTCTTTAGTAGAAATAAATTGGAAGGCTAACTAATTAGCTTGCCGGAGTTTTGCAGTAGCTCGCGCGGTTGACTGCGCATACGTGGTGACCCGTGTGTTAGAAAATCAAGTGGCAAATGCCATGCGGACATCTCATTTTTTTTGAATGGCAGGCGATCTACCCGCACTATCTCCGCGATCGACCGGTCGATCGCGATCGACGTATTGGGCACCCCTGGTTTAAAGTATACTATAAATATAAATAAATACAAAACACTTGGCTTCAAACTACAGCTTCAAACTTTTTAACTATGAACAATATGTTAACTGGTAACAGTTTACAGTATACTTAAATAAATATAAATAAATACAAAACACACACACACTCTGTACACACACTACAGCTTCAAACTTCAGCAATTATTTTGCAGAAATATGAGCATATTTTTCTTCTCTGGCAAAATACGACACGTCTCATGACTTATTTTATTTTACCAGTTGGTGGCGGTAATGCGCCAATTCGTCGTTTGCCAACCGCCAGTACACCTCAAAGGAGAAGAAGAAGAAGCTTTCGCGTGCCTGTGTTGTGCTTATGAGCGGCAGCGCTAAGTACCCCGTTGTAATAATACTATGAGTGAGGAGCGGAGGACCGAGTCCTGCTGCCAGGACGGAGTCATCAGAGTAGTGTCAAAAAAGTATTTCAATCGGCGCAGGCACCGAAAGGAAGCACCGAAAGGAAGCACTGAAATCTGCGTTACGTTTCGGTCCGGTAGGTACTGGACGTATAGGAACCGGTTCCATACCGGCACCGTTTTTCGGTACCCAACCCTAGTCTGCATGTGTGTTCATTCTACTTAGAAACATCTGATGGTGGCAGTCCATAGTTGCATGGAATAACCTGCAATTTATTGATATGCAAGTGGTGCTATTATGTTATTATTTGTTCTCAACTGCTCTGCCCATTATATTGTCCTATAAATCCTGGAAAAAGATGAGTAAAGTAGAAAGTTGAAAGCCAAGGATGTCCTTTATGCACCAATACAAAGCAAGTCACACTTTTTCACACTCGAAAGACATACCACATCAATCAATGTAACCAGTAGAGACCAGGGGTAACTCTCAGTAAAAACAACCATGTGGGTATTAATCATAGAGATAGATAACAGACAGGTACTACTAGAGATATCTGATGGTGTTCACCCAGTTACGAGAAAGATGGAGGCAGCCTCGGTCCCAGAATGTGGCAGACATGCATCGGCGTTGTGATAACGCTGGTGAGAAAAGTGTGACAGCTCAGCAAACCACAAGTGCTGTCACACACACACACACACACACTGAGGCACAGCCGGAGCAGACATATATAAATGGCAGTGGGTTTTATACAAACAGATGTCCTACTGCTCAAGATAGCCTTGGCAGTGTTCCTCTGAAGGAAGGCAATGAGAATAATGTCTTTGTGCTCGCTGTGGGTCAGAGGCTGTTACACACACCACACATTACTTTGTCTTAGAGATCTACAATTACATTAATTATAAGCCAAGGACTTCAAGAGGTCCATTGTCTGCTCTGTAGGAGTGTAATGATTGTATGTGCTTGTGTGAGTGCGTGCGTGCGTGCGTGCGTGCGTGCGTGTGTGTGGACAGAGGATGCTTGTAAAGCTGTGTGTGTGTGTGCAGAAATGTGTTTAGATCTTCTCTGCGTCTGCACGCGTGTGTGTGCTTTGCAATAAGAAATGAATAGTGTGGGTGGCGTGGGGGAGGGGGGGATGGTTAAAGCAGAGGCGCGAGTCCGAGCCTGGTGGAGGCTTCCTGAACCTGAGAAGCAGGCATCCGTGCCAGGAGGAGGAGGGCTCTCCTTTCAGCATATTGCTTTATTTAGCGTCTGAATGGCTGCTTCATTTGCCAGAGTGCGGGCTGGGAAGGATTAATTCAAGAGATTGGTGACTTGCGAGGGGAGGAATGGTTTGGGCCCGTCTGGAGGAAGGATGTTAACCACACCATAAGCCTGTTTTTGCAACGCTTTGTTCCAGAGGAGTAAACTGAGTGTCCTGAGGCCGGCCCCTTCACTGCCTCAACCAACACACACCTTCCCTCTTGACTTCCTGACAGGCCGCAGCTCACACACTTTGTTTCTGTGTCTGCCCAGGCAGCCTCAATGAGATCCGTCTAGTTCTGCTTTCCCCCAGCTGGGTTCAACCCTGCTCTCCAGTCTGCACTCACCGACTGAAACCTGTCCGTCACTGACTGGTTTCACTTCAAACTCTCCAAACGTCTCAAGTGCTTTGCTCCAACACGACATCCACTTTCAGTTGTGTCTCTCTCCTGTGGCCCAGCCAGCCTTACAGCCCCTCTTATAAGAACTGTTGTGATAAGCAGAGAGGGGTTATAATGGCCAGTCAAAGTTCAGGACAAAGTTGCTTTGCTGGAACAATGGGGCAACTTGGTCCACTCCCTGATTAATCTAGTTTAAGATTAACCCACACTGCCTGAACAGAGAGCGGCTAGACATCGCCTATGAGTCAGAGCAGACAAAACAAAAGTAAAGATCAGAGGTGTTTGTACTGCCAGGAAGATACACCTTTTCTGAGAAAAGAGGTGCGCACATCAGTGCTGAATCTAAGGCATCTATATCTGTTAAACCTAAATAATCCCTGCAAAGGAAAAAGGAAAAGGCCCTGATGTTCCACCTCGCTGGTATAACAATACCTCAGGGGTGCAGTGAGGGACAATTTAAAAATCTAAATGAAATAAAAACCCTTTCAGATCACATCCCCAATCATATTATGCACCTAAATAACAATATGCAAAAAACTATTTTTAACAAAACATCCACAGCCCTCGGTAGCTCCGTATCCTGCTACATTCTAAACCCGCCCACTTTTTAACGGTCCAATCAAATGTGAAGGATTTGATTTTAAATCTCGCGTGTAACTGTACTCGGCTCAAATATTTGGTTCACTGTAGAAAACGCACAGTCGGTATTCTAATGGTTTGGCCCACCACCAACAGCGGATGAGCTCAATAAATGTTGATATCAATACGTTTTAGAGCCGCAAAAGTATATTTTATGTGAGTGGCAGTTATTACCAATAGAGACTGTTGATGACTAAAAGGTGGGCTACCTCACCTCTTTGTTTGTGGCGGACAGCAGCACCCGCGCGTCACTTCCAGGAGAGATGAGCAAACAGACGCAAGAGGGAGGATGGAGGAGGGGGAGGCCAACAATGAGCACTGGTGCATGACTCAGGCGCTTTGGGAGCACTGATCATCCAACAGTGGAGGGGGTGGGGGGTTATCACCTCTGTCCGTCCCACAATCACAGAACCACAGCTGACACCCACCACAAAAGAGGTGACAATGGCTAGCAGCATACACCGACCCCCCCCTACCCCGAACTCTCACAAGAATACCTCGCAGAGCTCCTGGGAGCTGCCCTTCCACATGGCTGAGGCCAAGCCAGTATGACCCCCCCCCCACACACACACACACACACACACACACACACACATCCCCCTTGCAGAGTCAATGCAAACGACAAAAAAGAAACACAACAAAGAGGTTGCCCAGGACCGGCCTGCCTTCACAACAAAATACACCTCTAGCCCTTTCAGGCTCTTCTGCATGTCTGCCTTTGGACTGGCCCGTTACTTTAAAGGTGGCGGAGTGTTTAATGCCCTCTCGCCACAACATCTGAGGTCAGAAGAAAAAGCTGAAAGCTCTGTGAACTAGGGTTTGCGCAAAAGGAACTTCAGTGGCGCTGGAGACACAGTGAAACAAACCTGCATCGTCTTAGTAAGGACAAATAGACATGGACCGGCTGGGACTTATTGTGGGGGGGACACAGAATAAGTCAAAGCAGATGTGCAGTGTAAACATGAAACATTGAGTTTCCTTGATTTGTGCCTGGTACCATGACGATAAAGATAAGCCAGATGGTAAAAACACTGAAGGCCAATGTTGGCTAAGGTTAATCCTCTTCTTTTTAGCCTTGTGCATTATGCACCACACAGCTGTGACGGTGGTGAATTGGAGTACAATAAGAATTTGACTTTACAGATTTGTGACAATCATAAAGCCCAACGTTTATTCCACCATGAGTTCCCACAGCACAATTCAAATGGGATTTTCAGGATGAATAACAAAAGATACATGAAAAAAACCTCTGGTTTGTTGGTGCAGAATGACACAGTTGACAGTGTTCAACGTGTATAGAAATGAAGCTTTGCTGCTGTGCCTCTTTAAAATAAAAAGCCGATCTCTCACTACCATCAGCAACACAGCCATTTGACAGAGATTTTGCAAACCTGCTGAGTTGACTTGGCAGCTCTCTCCTTGGAGGAATCGTGGCAGTTCAATCAGAAATCAGATTAGCACAGTGTAGTATTAGCTTGGAAATCTCCCTGCATCTGCCTTCTGTCTCTACCTGTCCTTCCCACACTCACACATGATTAAGGTGAAGCCGTTTGGAGAAAACCAGCCACCCGTCAGCTGTTGTCCCAACAGCGTGAGATGGACCACTGGCTCCTGACACGACACTATGGGAGGATATTCTAGGCCCTGTGTTGTTATCCACTGCTAGTGCAGCTGACAAGTCTGTGTGTGTGTGTGTGTGTGTGTGTGTGTGTGTGTGTGTGTGTGTGTGTGCATGCACGTGATCCTGTCTGTTTCTGTATTCATTATATGACTAAGCAGGCATTGCGGGGGTGGAATCTGGGTGCTGTGTGGATGTCTGTGCTCATGCATGTGTGTAGTTTGTAGTGTGTGTGTGTGTGTGTGTGTGTGTTGTTGGGGGTGAGGGGAAGCATCACTGTGGGAGACAGGCAGATGGGGATGGAAATGAGAAGGCAGTGAGCTCATGCTAATCTTCTCCTACAGCTCCTACAGCTGATCCAGGCACAGAACAAGCACACACACACACTGTTAAACTCAACCAGCCCTGCGCAATCGCACACCAAATGAGGCAGAGGATGCCTTTGCTATTCAAATGTTCCCATGTGTCGCGCTATTTTCATATTTTCTGCAAGCCCAAAATCCTTCAACGAAAACTGAAACGCATCTGGGTGCACCTCTCGTCGCGCAAACATTAGTTTCCTTACATAGCAGTGGCGCCGGATGTTAATTTGTTGGATGATAATGTGTGTGAGTGTGCGTGTCTGTGCATGAGTCTAGCTGCCTTCGTCAGACAGCCATCTGTCCCGTGGGAGTTGCTCAGCAGCACGCGATTGGCCGACTGCGCTTCAAGCGAGGTGAGGTGGGTCACCTCTTTATTTGGGGAGGGAAAGGTCACGTGGTGCTGGCTGCTCCTCCAAACATATGGGTGCACAGGGGGAACATGGATGGGGGGTGGGGCAACTCCAGCCATCACTGCCGTCATCTACAAAGGGCGCTCCTGCGCTGACGCAGCACAAAGTAAAACCCCCACCCGACAATTCCATGTCAAATGAAAGCTGCCCCAGCAGTGTTTTCCAGTTTGAAACCCACGATCAACCGGCCCTTCTGTTCATCCACAAACACTTCGATGTCCTTTTAATGATGACATCTCTGGGGCTGAAAGTGCTGACGGCAGATTAAGAAAAAACACAGCAAGGCAATAGGATGACCGGTACTTTCTGAAGCAAAGCATGTCCTGTATCAGACGTGATGCTTCTCAAGCATCACCACAGTCAGACGCTGTATCTTTTCAAAAGGCATCATAGACCATGGGGAAAGAATGTCACTTTGGACACCATGATAATGTGCAATACAAGCCTCCGCGTCAAGACAAACACATAGCATAACTGCTCTCAGATAAGACGTGGATGTTTATCATGTGAGCGATTCATGGGGAGGAACCGCCCCATCCAGGTCCTCGCTGTCAACTCAACAGTTGGGGCTTGCAGGTGAGAAGACACCGATGTCTCTGTTAGGGTTTAACTCCTAACCTTGTATTCAGTAGCACTGCAGTGACAGTACTGTAATGTGTAGATGGTGTAGTGATAGACCGTCCCTGCTGTTTAAACTGCACTTAACAAGATCGTTTTCAGATTTTTCAACCTTTTCACCTGCAAATCGCTCTGTGGTAAACTTCACAGTTTAGCCTCACTGGTAAAGTCTGCGTGTAGCTTGAAGCTTTCTGCCACTTGGCAGACACTAAAATGCTAATTCAGTGTGATGCTGGCCCTACATGTGAGCCCCGCTGATGCATACCCGGTACAGGAGCCTCAGGGCAGGTAAGGAGGCGAAAGGTTGGAGGATGGTGCTTGCGGATGTGTAGTTAAGACAATAACTGGGCTTACAGTACCATGTGTGTCGATGAATATTTCAAAGTAACTCTCATTAAATAAACATGCGGAACCTCACCGCCTACAGGAACCCTACCATCAATATTGAATGCCCACCAAAAACTTGACGCAGTGTCGTTCACAAGCCAACGGTCAGCTCAGACAGCGGATTGCAGCATCTGAGTGAGAGCTTCTTTTCCACGCAACAGCTGGAGGAGGTCACCGGGTTCTGTCTTCCGTGCCGTTTCTCACCATCACTCCAGTTAGACACGCTCAAGGTCCTTCGGAGACTTAAGAATAGCCACTGCAAGCTGAGTGTGCTTGTTAGTTTGCCGCTGTATCATCAGGAGGCTATGAATATTGTGAGAGGGGGTTTCACCGAGTGGGAGGAAGTACACTTCATTTCCACGCATGCTCTTGGCTCCTCAAACGCATTTGCTCTGAGCTTTGCATGCTTGACTGTCCCAGACAGCTTGCATGCATGGTTTTCTACAACGGCTACATGGATTACTTGGAACCCTTTTCCCCCCCTGTCTTCTTTGAATGGACAGGTGGGTAGGTGGGAGGTACCCCAATGGCCCACGAGAACCTGGTTTCCCTGCCCCTGATCTCCTCCTCTGCACACAGACCGAACAGCCAGTCCTTCATGAAGTACTTGGCCGGTCGCTCCGTCCATGTGTCACAAGAAGACGCTGCTGATGGATGTGGAAGCCAGTGGGCCAGGGATGGGAGCGCAGCAGAGGGGGGTGGGGCAGGCAAACAATGGCTTGAACTTCTCCTTTTCTTGTTCTCCTCAGTCACTGTCTCCTCCTGAATGAGACTTCTGCTATTCACCACAGATAGCTGTAATGTTGAGGCTTTTGAACTCAAGCTGACTTTATCCTCTGAAATACAGCATGACAGATTTTTACACGTTTAATATTAGAATCGGGGGGTCCGACTGGGGGCTAGGTACTGTTTGAAAAATGTTGCGAATAATGCCAATGTAATAGCTGAGGCTTGGTACTAGGGCTGGGCGGTATGACCAAAAATGCATATCACGGTATTTTGTAAGACTCTGGCGGTTTCACGCTATATCACGGTATTTTTTTCCGTGTTAAAGCATTAATTAATTAACGCCGAAAAGAAACGGCAGGCCAGCGAGCGGTGAACAGCTGTTTGTGTGGCGTGTCTTCCGTTCCGTCACTTCCTGTTTCCTTCATCTACATTCCCCTGGGCCCTAAGCCCCTCCATGGAAAGAAACGGGATTAGACCGTCATGATATATATATATATATATATATATATATATATATATATATATATAATTTTATTATTTTATTATCAGAACAGTGAAGAAAACGTTACCCTGAAAATGCACACTCCGGTACAGTAGGTGGCGGTATGCACTATGCAAGTTGGTTGCCATCCGCCAATGGAATTTAAAGAAAAATCACCGTCTATGCACATTTATAACAAAATACCACACACATTATGGTAATCAGCATTGCATATGTGTCTGACCTAAATACCTTTTGTTGTCCAGTCTTTGTTCATCCTGCATCGCTCTTTTCTGTTCTTTAATGTAACGTTACTGCCGCGATGGAGCCTCTCACAGCTGTTAGCAGACTGTCAGCGAGCTTTACCCAGCATGCAGTTCGGCGGAGAAATTTTATAAATGTACAAATATTAGTGCTACAAATTGTTTATCTGTCAGAAACTGTTGAGTCATGGTGTTTTGCCCTGTTGAAGAGCATTAGTTGTGGGTTGTTAATTGTTGTTATAATAATTGTTGTAAAGTTATAAAGTAAACCATGACTAGGGTTCCCTCTCAATACAGGTAAGACAACTTACAATAGCGATGAACAACATATTTTGCTGCCTGTTGAAGAGCAACCGAAGTTGTTTCGGCTGTGTATGACGGTATATGAAAAATTCATATCATATGAGAAATTGAAACCGGTATGTTGAACCGGTATACCGCCCAGCCCTACTTGGTACCGACATTATTGATTCAAAAATGACAAAATATTGTCGAAGCAGACAAGCAGCTGAACTAGACGTTTGTCTAAAAAGTCTAAAACCTGGAACATTTATAATATAATTAGGAAGCAAAGCATAAGCAAACAAAATAACTAATCGTATGTTCAATTCAATGCCAATTCTTGGTTGACAGTTGTCAATACCCCATGCTGCAGGTACATTTTGGTCAGTCACAAAGGTTCAACACCAAGCCCTAATTAGACGGGTCCTATTAGAAAGCCATGAAGCTCTTTGCTTGGTTTAGAAAGTCTTGCCTCATTGGTGTTTGAATGCTAAGCTAAAGCTAAGCTGTATGAATGCACGCTTACTTTTCTGGAAAATCATTTTGTTTGTTGTTGTTTTTCTTAAAGCAATATCGTCAGTAGGGGAATTCAATATCTCCCAACCCTATTGTAACCCTGCTGCTGGTGCTGGCTGGTGCGTCAATTATGTCATATACAGCAGGGAAATAACAAAAAATGGAAAGGCCGGTGCAATGGAAAAGAGTCTATTGCGTATTCATGCGCTCGTCTGGGAGGGAAAGGGGTATTACTCATGCGTGCTGTAGTGCTCTACTGTCTATGGCTGCGGTGGCACATCAGAATCATCGCTCAGACCTTTCACTTCTCCACACAATTGTTCCTCAAAGTTTTTGTGGAGGAGCCCCAGAGAAAAGTCCATCTTCACTGAGCGTTTCAGCCACACAAGTGTAGTTTTAGCACTTTCCTGCATATGGGAAGAAAAAGGCTTTGGAACAGCCCCTGCATATGTGGAAAGCAATTAACAAAAGTTTCACCACACAAACTTAACGACAAATTGGCATTTGCATATCATTCAGGCCAAGAGCAATTACAGTCCAAGTCCTAAAAAGGGTGTTTTTCTTTTTTCTCAGAATGCCAGCCAGTGATCTCCACTGAGGAGACACTGTGTGTTGGTCTGTCAGTCCGCTTCAATTGAGCTCGACAAGTGATGGAGTTTTCAATCCCACTTGACGTAAAGACACTTGAATGTCAATTTTCCATTGATCTCTCTGAGCCTCAGTCATGCCTCACAGTATGGACTATCCTCCATCAGAAACACAGACTGGCATCCTGACCAGGCAACAGAACTCATTACACAGGCCTGATTTAATTGGTGGCTTCCTCCTTTTCAAAGCACAGAGGGCAAATTCTAAATCAGGCAAAACAGAGAACCACCAAAAAGAAAATCCAGCATTGAATCTCTTAAAAACACATGCGCACGCAATCAGGACACAATTGCAGCACACTTTTTCAACCGTCGCATTTTGCCAAACACCCATGAAGAGAGAATGGAAATATTCCCCCAGCAGCCATTGAAATGCACAGCTACCAGCTGTTGTCCTGTCCACCGCGTGGACATGGCTGGCTGTCAGCAGGCTGAGCCAACACTGCGCCTTGCATATCAAACAGGACATGGGCCTATATCCCCTTGGGGAGTTCACTTCCTCTGAGCCCCCACCACCACCACTGCCCCACCTCCCTCCTGAAACAAGCGGTCCCTTCAGCTGGAGGCCAGATATCCCAAGCAGCAGTGGGGGCTTCTCGGGGGTGGGGGTTAGGTAAGTAAAAGGGGAAGTTTTAGCTCCAGCACATTAGAGAATGGAAGACAGATATTGAAGGCAATGCTTTAGAGCCAAATATAAAACCACACAAATGAATAACGTTTTCACTTTGTGCCATGTTCAGGGCTCAATAGTTCCATGCAACAGAACACTAGTCTGCTTCAGTTTCAGCTTTTACTGCAGTGAACCACAGGTTAAAGCATGGAAACAGCCTGCAGGGTACAGTAACATAATGGAGCGTAAGCACGGAATTGTTCTGGCTGATTCTTAATACACCTCAAATCACTTCCCACCACTTCAGAATCACAACGTATCCTTGGATTAAGATTGACAATATGGATTCCCCTGAATGTTTTCAGCAGACATGTTTTATTCCAGCCAAGTAAAGAGTGTTTCCACACCAGTTACACCTCCTCACCTCTCTGAAGGAGTGGCAGGTCATGAATGTATTTATAGTCCTCTAATGAATGAGCCTTCACCTGTGAACAACATGCTGTGCCCAATTCCATGACTTCAACAAAGAAAATACACTTCATTTCCAAAAGTGACGGAGCTGTTGAAACTGAACAGGATCTGCAACAAAAGGTTGGACATGAACTGGCTGCGTTTGAGGAGAGCATGAGCTCCCCCATTCTCATCATCATATCTGCCCTAAACAGACGGGTCGTGTAGAAATCACATCATCTTGAGGGCGAATTATAAAGTTAGCGACACACTAAATCTGCAGCCGCAACCCTTATCTAAACATCCTGGTGCGGAAAGCCACTGATTATGTGTGCCACCCACATGTGTACCAGCCAGAAACCAAAAGACTTGCAGCCAAGGGCTGGCAGGAGCAGCTGGGAGAAGTGTTCCACACCCAGCACATCAACTCATTCACAACTCATTCTACTAACAATAGTCCGCTGCATTGGCTCGCTGCTGTTTACGCTCAGCGCTGTCGCTCACATCCTCTCAGATAAGAACAGAGAGTGAACTTGTACTGCTAGTTCGCACTCCTTCCACAAAATGTAGGCATGCTGCAAAAAGCGAAAAGTGTCTTTTGCTCAACGCTCTGTGATTCAGCGCGTCTCAGAAGGAAGCTCTCAGAAGAGCATCTGCAAGCAGGGAAGTGTGACAATATCACTTCCTGTGTCTGTCTGCATGTGAGACTGCTGCGAGCCCTTTTCAAACAGCCTCATTAATATTCACAGAGCTGCCCGGTTACTCCGCTGACGGCACACAGATGATGGCATTTTCTCGTGTGCTGAACGGTAGAAGGCGGCACGACACAGTCCAGCACTCTGCCTCACATCCTCCAAGAACCTTTTCAAAGTGCCTCGGCTGTGCTGAAATGTGCTGACAAAGGGGAGCTCTGTTGCCATGAGTTAAGCAATATTCCTCAATTCCCACCCAGCATGTATTCCCTCATTAGCGTTTCTTGAAACAAGGCACTTGTGGGGGGGAAAAGGAGGAGTCAAATTAAAAAGCCGGGTAGAGTCTCAAATGAGCCTTGGGCTTAACACTTGGGTGCCCCGTCGGCACTTATAAAAATAGAAGAGGCCCCTGGAAGTGGGGGTGCTTGAGGTGTGCCCACTTGAGTCTGAATGGAAGTGTGTGCCAAGAGTGGGTATTCACCATGCATGGCAGGACTTCGGCACTCTTCGGGACTTCAATGGTCTCCCCGATTTCTCTTTCTTTGGTAGATTCCACTGAGAGAAGCCTCAGTGAAGAACTGGATGGGGGCTCCTTGTAAACACTTTTGCTTCTGCTTTCTGCGCCTCATCAACAAGTCTGCTGCGCAGAGGTCCACTCTGGTTTCAGTCGGACTGGAGTGGAAAGTAGGAAAGTGGGGGAGGATGAGTGCGTGGGTGCGTGTATGTCAGAGATGGGTGGCTGGCCTCGGGTAGGTGGATGTTTGGGGGGGGGGGGATCCGATGTTTGCTGAATGCTCTCCTTTGTTGCGATCATATTATGTTTCCACCACAATACTTCTAAACCCTGCTCCATCAACTCCATTCATGTGTAACAGCTCATGCAAATGGCTGCACTGGCCTTTTTTTCTAGGGGAAGGGTATGAGGGGGGGGGTCCTTTTATCAGTCTACCACCCAACTACTCTCTCTGCAACCTCCTGCCTGGTCTGCACACCAAAACACAGATTATGATCCCCTCATACAGTCTGACAAAGATGGAGGAAGCATAGAGAACCAGACGGTCTAAAAGTACTTCACTTGGTCCTAAGTCTTGTATCTGATCACAGAAACTGCAGGAAACACACAGAGCCAACACCTGGCTGCATGGATGCTCCGATTCTCATTATTCTAACGTGCTACAACTGTGTTACGCAAGAAGAGAATATGGACACAACCACTGATAGCAGCTCTGATTAAACCCACAGGAAGCCAGGCACATGACAGACAGACGAACGGTACATTTAATGTGACACATGAGGCTTCACACACACACGCGCAATGAAAGAACAAGCAGAAATGTAGACTAAGGAAGAGACACCCCTTCCACAGGGTGTGTGTGGTGTGTGTGTGTGAGAGAGAGATAGAGAGAGAGAGAGAGAGAGAGAGAGAGAGAGAGAGAGAGAGAGAGAGAGAGAGAGAAAGCGGGAAAGAGTGGAACGAAATACCATTTAATCTGGAGGAAAGAAGAATGATTTCCTCACATCTGAATTCATGTTAAATTTAAGCGCGCACACACACACACACTAACTGTTGTTTACTGTTTCCCATTGAGCCATTTGTTGGTAAATGAGATTGTATTTACAGTACGGGCCAATAAAAGTGAGCCTGAGAGGTGTTTCACGGGCAAATAATGGCTTTATTGCCACCAGAGGCGTTTTGTTGTCATTGCTGGATGAGGTCCAATTAGTAACAATGTGTCAAAGATGAGCCAATACTGAGTAGTTGAGAATACAGAACTCATATTACAGATCCACATTATAAGGTTGAGCCCCAGATTCATTTATGTATTCACTTTTTACCTGAGGAGAAATGTACAGGAAACCCTCTCAAAGAACCAATCTAGCACTCCCTTGAGTCGGGACAATTTCTAGTGTTGTGCAGAGAACTTTTGATGGTCCATTAGGTCCCATAGGGAGGGACACTACGAGCAACTTCAGAACAAGCTCTGCGCTGCTGGAGGGAAGTGCTACAAACAAAAGAAGCTGAGCAGGAAAATGAGAGGAGAAATAAATAAATAAATAACACTGAAGATGAGCTCCGATGCATGAACTGGATCTTGGCAATGGGGGGAATAAAGACAAAGCAAAAGGAATCAAAGCTCCGTGGTGAGCAGGACCGACTCACCCTGGACGATGCTTTCCTCTTGTACTTGTTGGCGAAGTCGAATTTCTCCTTGATCTCGTCCAGGAGCTGCTCCATACGAGCCTTCTCCTCTTTGCCCGAGTAATCCTGGCCCAAGAGGATGTACGCCCTCCAGTTGGCCGAGTCGAAGCCCCAGTGGCAAGTCCTGTTCTCCTGTGCCTTGTGACTGTGCACCACGAACTTGTGGGTCGGGTACATGAGTCTGCAGTCCATGCACTGGATGCACGCTGCGTTGGGGCTGCTGTACAGCTCCGGCACGAACAAGCCATTGCACTTGCCGAAACACTCGTGGTAGACTTTGAAGCTCCTCTCGGTGAGCTCCAGCTCCAGTGAGCCTCCGCTCAGCTCCTTCTTGCAGCGCGGCGGGTAGGCGCCTCCGTAGATCAGGGCGTTGCAGAGCCGCTCCGCGTCCGTCTTGGTGATGAGGCCGCAGGACGGCGCCGAGAAGGGCAGGATCCCCATGACTTTGAGGATCTCCAGCTGGTCCGCCGTGCACCGCGAGCAGTAGATGTGCAGGTCGTCGCACACCGAGTTGATCTGCTGCAGGGAGAAGTCCCGCAGCACCGTGTTGAGGATCTGCGGCAGGCACAGTCGCTTCTCCCCGCCGACCACGAAGCACGAGATGGTCTCGCCCTCCAGCACCGTCTCGCACCTCTCCGTGGAGCGGTCCGACGGGATGAACAGCGGGCCCGGCATCACCGGCGGCGGCAGATGCTGCAGGACCGGCTCGGGCTCCTTACCCTCCTTCTTGAAGAGGAGCTCATGTTGCCACCGGGCAGAGAAAGCCGCCGGTCCACCAAGTGAGCTCATAGAGCTGATGTGAAACTGCTTGAGAGTTTGTTGCAGTCCCGGATGAGGCTGGAAGCTCTGCCGATTTACAGTCTCCATGTTTTTCCTTCAACTTTAGAAGCGTAAATCCTTCTAGTCGTCGACTGGGAATCACGATTATCTATCCGTCTCTGAGCCTGGTAAATCCACGGTGTCAAAGAACTGACCAAATTTGCGAAGCACTTCATCAAACATCCAGTAAAAAGTCCCAGAAGGCGAGTTTTCGGTTTTATTCCCGTGACTACAGAGTGAACACCGGCCAGTCGCTCCCTGCAGCGGGTCGCCGACTGTCCATATCTGAAAAAAACGTCTCTCCAAACTCAAGAGAAGCGAAAAGTTCTGTTTGTCGAATTCCAAAAAGTAGTGGGCGACAATTATAACAAAAGGGGGAGTTGTGAGTCGATAGAGCTCGATAAAACAATCCTTATTTGAGGTTCTTTCCGCTGTCGAGGACTGTTGCAATCCACTCCGTCTGCCCCCGCAGTTCACTCTGACTGTGTGGCGAGGAGAAGTCTGAGAGCCAGCCTGCTCGCGCTCCCCCCTCTCTCTCTCTCTCTCTCTCTCTCTCTCTCTCTCTCACGCTCTCTCTTCCTCTCTCTGTCTCTGGCTCCGTCTAGGTCTCTCGCTCTCTCTCTCACGCCCCCCCCTCCTCTCTGTGTTTGTGTGTCTGGCTCAGTCATTGAATCCCAGCCAGGAATGTGAGTGACTCTGCAGGCAGGCTGGGCTCTTCCAGGAACAAGCCGTCACCCCCCCCCCTGCCCTGCAGAGAGCAGAGAAGAAGAGATAGAAGTGGAGGGAGAGGGAGGAAAACCAATGCTGCGTTCATGTCATATGGGAACAAGTCCACTTTCTTACAGTAACATCTACAGTAGTACGTGCACCTACTATAATCTATATGTGATGCTACTTTATTGCAGACGTACTCTTACTCTGGGCTACTACATTTATTTGACAGCTATACTTGGTAGATTAAAAGTTGACATACAACCAAGCTGTTACATCTGATTTACACGTTAAGGCGTCAGTAATAATAACACATTAGGCCAGAGGTCTTCAACAGGGGGTCCGCAACCGTTAGGCGGTCCGCGGAGGTACTGCAGGGGGGGTCCGTGAAATCTTTGGTTGATTAGACAAATTTATTTATTTTTCTTTCCAAACATGAATCTGTCCATTATGTTAATAGTTCCATGTGAAAGATAACAGGTATGTTTATGCAGGCAGTGGCACTAATAGGCCATCACTCATTTTCGTTTCCACATTTATGTTTAAAATAAAAACGTCTATTTGAATAGCTTGTGTGCATGATTATCATGCTATTAACAGACAATGTTGATGTTGGCTTTGGTATCAGCTGACAAGGTATGTTCATGAATGGCAGTGACACGGCCGCCCTACTCACTGTGCCTTGCACATGTTTAAAATAAAGACATGAATATATGAACCTGTGTATTATTTGAATAGCTCAGTATTGAATGCACAATAAAGAGGTATGTTTATACACCACTCGGCCCATTTCATATAAAACACAATTTTATACAATATATCTCGTCGGGGGTCCCTGCTCCATCTCTCTATCAGTTTGGGGGTCCTTGGCCTGAAAAACGTTGAAGACCCCTGCATTAGGCTGCTATTACATAATAATAGCTAATATAATAGCTAAAATAGGCCGTTCTGCCAAATGAGTATCTTTAGGCTACTTAAGTATATTTCTATAGTTTTCTTGATCCAAGCTCTGAATGGGGTGATTTAATTGGCTGTAATGGAGAAGATCTTAGTTTCACTAATAGACCTCTTAAATGTACTAATCTTGCTAATACTTCTGGAGGCCCCTTTCACATTTTAAATATGTGATTTTTTGTTTACATTCTCATATTTCCACCACTGCTTGAGAAAGTGAGTGTTTGGTGCTGCATCTTTGACTAATGCTGCGTTCATATTGTCTATCATAGCTTTTAGAGGGCAGTACCTATTTTCCAGATTATAAATAATAACCGAAATAGAAATACTAAAAATAGAAATAGAAATAGGGTTAATAATAATTATATCACTACTATTAATATTAATAATAGTACAAATACAGTTTCAGTTATTGACAGTGTTTGTAATCAACGTGCAGTTTGTGACTGCTCGACGTGAGGAACGCGGTCCATTCAGTCATCGACTCAAATCTGATGTACGCAGGATTTCCACACAAGAAGGTCCTATTTACCATCTTTCCCATGGGCCCTGAATGTAACAGAATAGAGAGCGCTTATGTGAATCGTTTGCTTCGCGGCTGTAGAGAGAGAGAGAACCCACAGAGGATGGGTGGTGTTTCGCGAGACAACACACATTTAGCTTTGGAAGGGGAAACACAAATTGCACGACTTCTGCTTGAAGGTGTTAAAATGGTTTGGCAAGTAGAGCCGCTTCATGTGCTGCTGACTTTGAGAGAATCTTGCGATTGCGAATGAAGAAAGATTTATTTTTGTTTGTCACAGATCAGTAGAAACCTTTAGTTGGTTAAATCTCTAGCACAGTCAACACAAATAAGAGCACAATTTTAATTCGTTACAGGTGTTGAGAATTCCAGTATTAAACGCATTATAAGTAAGATTAAATAACCCCCCTAGTGATGAGTAGAAGTGTCATAATAATAATAATTTAGTTACAATATGTTTACAATATTCTTGCTTATAGAAGATATTATGTGTCACAGTATAATAACTAATTGAAGGTATTAAATCATAAAAGTATAGTCACTAAAGGTATTAAAACACTGTTAATGTTTGTAATGTTTGTGTTCAAGGTAAGTCATTTATTTTTTGGGGGACAGAATAAAAAACGTTTGTAGTGATTAATAACAGTAATATATTATTGATCGATAATCAAAATCCAGTGACTCCACTTTAGGAAGTCATGTGTCGGCTGCACTTGTTCTCCTCCAATAGCTCTGATTAGTTTGCTGTTCCTTTGGCATCCCCTAGCCAAACATTGCTGAAACTGCAACATGATGGCAGCCTGGGGCGACAGATGTGGAAGGATCCTCTCCACTGCAGGCCAGCAGACAGGGGGGCCATTCAGTTTGTGGATGTGAACATGTGAACGTTCTGTGTGCTCCTGTTAGAGAGGAATCCATGAGAAAACAGAGGTGAAAAGTTTCCCCGGACGAGTCTGTAGCCTGACAATCCTCAAAGAGGGGAAGGGAGGGGAGCCGTGGGACGCAAGGAGAGTGAGATGTGATTCATCATGTCTGTCGATGGTGCTTTTATGTGTGATTATCTGACTGTGGAGGGTACATTGAGTTTTACCAGCATACAGCTATAGGGCAGGGGCCCCCAACTGTATATGATCCCTTATGAGGTGCACATAAACGGGGGGTTAGAACACTTTTACCAGTGACTGCATGGTTTGTGCTCGTCCCTCCTTATTAGAATCTCTAATAAAACGGATCTGATACTCATGTTGATGTGGTAAGTTTGAGCTTGTGATCTGTGTCAGGTAAGGAGTTGAGAATGGGGAGTTCTGTGTGTGCTTGAATGAACCGTCATATGGAATGTTGAACCCTATATGTTGAATGGTAATTTTAAAATATAACGAAAAATATAACGCAATTTGCACTTAATCTGATTGAATATGTAATAAAACCCAATAAAGTAATAGCTTGACCAATTATGTTATGAAATGTACAGACTGCTATTGTGATAACATTTGTACAGATGATGTCATATCTTTCAGGTGGATTTTGCTTTCAAAACTGATGTGTTTATACAGATAATAATGTGAGAAAGTATGCAAGTATAAGTGTAATACTGTCAGTGTCATGTTAGCCTATATGAAAACACTAATATTTGAGGCCATGTTTGGAAATGTAAACTCTTTTACTAGCTTTAAAAGGCTTTCACTATTAAAACAGATGGCAAATGGTGCGTTGTTATCAGGGAAAGATGCATTAAACTAGAATCCCTATCACTGGTAAATGGACTGGCCCATGCTGACTGGTCCATTAGACCAGAGTGGATCTTAGATTACACCCCATCAGAAGATGACTGAACATGGCCAGCGCACAAGCGTGCAACAAAGACAACACAGTCGATTCAGTCTCCATGAAATGTTTTGCATCACTGTACTGTTTCATGATGTGATGATCCAATCAGTTTTTAAACAGAGATTTTGGACAGAATTAGGCTCAGAAAGATTTAACTACCCCTCATGGCTGCTTGCTCAGCCCTCTCCATTACTCTCTGTTCACCCTCGTGGCCACACACAGCTGAGACACCATCACCAAGTTCGCTGACGACATCAGCCTGATCACCAGGTGTGATGAGACGGCCCTACAGAGAGGACGTCAGAGCCCCGACATCTTGTTGCCCGGACATCTACACCCATCTCTGCAAAACTGAGGAGCTGATTGTGGACTACAGGAAGTGACAGGGAGAAGGACACGCCCTCATCTCCATCAATGGGACTGCAACGGAGAGTGTCAGCAGCTTCAGGTTCCTCTGGGTTCACATCAGTGAAGACCTGACCTGGTCTCATCACACAGCCCCCATCACAAAGACAGCAGCTGAGGAGGTTCAACATGGACTCCAGGGGTACATCCCAGGTCTCTTAATTGTCGTTTCCTCGCTCCTCGATCCTCGCTTGAACCGGAAGTTGTTCTGCTCCGCCATATTGACGGCCGTCCCAAAGCTCTTATTTAGCTCGGAGGAGCGAGGAGTGAGGAGAGATCTCCGAGGAGCCATGAGCGAGGACGCACAAGAACAGCCTTCCAGGAAGTGTTTTAACGGCTCACACGCCCCCTCATTAATTGTTCATCAGTTATGTGATTGGACGCCGCAGCTGATCGGTCTGACTGACTGGAGTTTCATACCAGAGTGAAGACAGATCACAGAATAAACTCAAGTTTTATCTTTGATATGTTTTCTGATTCACCGTCTGGTTTAAATATGTGTTCATTGTAGGTCGAAACAACAGAAGGACCACAAACAACTTTCTCTCTCCAGGTGCTCTACAGGTGCTCCATTGAGAGGATCCTGGCTGGTTGCATATTGCAGGGACCCCTATGACCCCAGCTACAAACTATTCTGCCTGCTGCCGTCTGGTAGACAGTAGGAGCATCTGGTTCTGCACCACCAGGCTCAGAGACGGATCATCCCACAGGTCATAAGAATATTTTTGAGTTTATGCCACACTGTGTACTTTACCTTCGTACTGCTTCCACTACCTGTTGTACCTGAACACACCGCGCATCTTTCCATCTACTAATATTTTGATTTTATTTTATTCCTAATTTAATTTCTGCTCCAAATTATGTTGTATGCCTTGGATTTGCAGTTTTTACTGCCTGTTTTCTCTTATATACATATTTATAGTGTCATTGTTGAAGAGCGCCTGAGAAGAAGCATCTCACTGCCAATAACTGCTCTACTGTAAGTGTTGTGCAGACAATTAAACATTTGAACTTGATGACTTATTACGATAACACAAATATACTAAATTAGCTGCATTTCTGAGGTGAAAGACATTTTTATTTAAATCAAATCTAATATCTGCCCAGTCTAACTACAACCACACAGTGCCACTAGTATCTTGCAGCGGTCAGTGAGAGCTCCAGTGCTGTAGCCACAGGGCTGGGCTCTGTCCCATTCAGCTGGCAGATACTGCAAGTGGCCTTTCCTGAGGGTGGACCAGAGCCTGCGCTGAACTTATCTGTGCATGGCATGAAGCCATTCTTTCAGCCAGCACTGCGCTCTAGCAGCTCCAGGCTGGGTGTGGGCCTACAGAACTGCACTGGCATACTGTATCCCTGTCTATGTGCGTTTACATTAAGTGGTAATGGATACAGAGTTTGTGCTTCCATCAGGTTTCTTATCCTATCAAGGCCAAAGCTGCTAGACAGCATGGCGTGAATGCCAAGCCTCATTTTCAATGATTCATATTGTCGTCAGCATGCAGTGCTGGTCCTCTTGCTCTCCTTTTTTCATCAAGTTCATCCTTGCTCATCTTTTACTTGTATACTTCTAATTTGTTGTCCTTCCCTGTCCTTGCACATTATCTGCTGAGCATGAAGGGCTTGCTGCGTGTGATGGCCATGACTCCATGTCTTCCCCAGCCTTTCTTCATCACAGTGTCACAAACCGGGCCGCACGGCCATGACAAAAGAGTGAGATGCACACAACCAGGCAATTTAACAATTATGTATTAACTTATTGGCAACATAAGAGGTAAGCTTAAACTAACAGTGGCATGTAGAGTCAGTAAGTTCTGCAGTGTATGTAAGTGCATGAGTGGAAAGTGTGTGTGCAATGTTGTATAGTGTAGAAACAAACCATGATGTCAACCAAAAACCAGATGGGTGTCTCAGGAAGGAGAGAGGGACCAACTGAGACTAAAGAGGGGTTTTAACAGAGTGCACTGGCACACAGGGCCCATGTGTTGCCAGTGTTGCTGATGAGCTCAGGTCTCTCCACTCTGCTGATGACCCTCTGCCACGCCCACCTCCAATACCTGCAGGGAAAGCAGCCACACAGACGGAGTACCAGGCAGACAGGAAGGAGAGGGTCGTCACAACAGCGAACCCTGCATTGTATAATGTTTTGCGCTCAGTTACTTTATCATTGCATGTGTAACCTCTGTGAGATGTCTCCTGGCTAAATGAATCTCATGGAGCTGGTCAGGCTTGTGGTAACAACAGGTTTATTACAAATCTGCATTTATGACAAAGGACAACGGTAGAATGTTCATCTCTTGTGGACAACCGTGCATGCTCTAGTAGCGAATCCTCTGTTGCTTTTAGGATTACCCATTTTGAAAGTCTATACTTTTTTTAAATACACGGTTAGTGGTATAATGATACAGTGATCGTAAAGTGGGTTTAAATTCATGTAAATAAAATAGCCGAAATAGAACAGAAACTGTCTCTCTCTTAAATGTATGAGGAGAAATACCAAAAAATATATAACCAAAAATATATTTATATTCACACTGGACTGTTACCTTTTTTAAAAAAGTATTTTTCATTTTATAATAATTGTGTAACTGAGTAAACATGTAGACTATAGAAAATACTCCATCTGCAG
The DNA here is from genome assembly GCA_028022725.1 of Lycodopsis pacificus. NCBI lineage: Eukaryota > Metazoa > Chordata > Actinopteri > Perciformes > Zoarcidae > Lycodopsis > Lycodopsis pacificus. Next base: position 25,798,350 of record CM051697.1, read on the forward strand.
GTTTAAAATAGTATCACACTATAGAACAACATACTGTAACATATCTGCATTTATGACAAAGGACAGCAGTAGAATGTTCAACACTTGTGGACAACAGTGCATGCTCTGTCTAGAAAGCTAGCTACACTGGAGACATTTTTACTGGCAATAAAACACGTAAAAAACGTATATTTAACTTAATGAAAACATGGCGAACATAATCGAAGACAAATAATATCCAAACAAATAAAACCAGCTCAATGTTTCTGTACTTCTCTAGTTAGTTAACATTATATTGTCCAAAGACACGTTACCTAGTAGTGAATCCTCCGTTGCTTTGAGGATTACCCATAGTCCTTTGCATCTACTATTCAGTGCAGGTACAAATTTACAACAGCAGGTGGCATAGTTTTCCCATTTAGTGGGATTTAACCTGAGCCTTTTCAACAATGTTACACATGGTATTTGGATGACCTGTGACAACTCCTCCCTGTTGCTGGGTTTAAGGAAGCTCCGACATCCAGGACTCACAGTCACAGTTGGGCAAATATATCAAGGGACGTTGTCTACTTTTCCACACATCTGGCCAGTGGCGGGCCGTGCATTTTATACCTGGGCCTTCACTGCTGTCCTGCAGCTGAACCATCTCCTAATAACCTCATGACGCCACAGCTACGGTTATTATTTGTTTCTAGGGGTGTTACAATACACATATTCATATTAAACCGTTCGGTACGAGGCTTACGAACCGAACAATACGTTTGAATAATATTAGTGCATTTGGAAAATGCAGAAGCTTAAATTGTTGGAAATATAATGTTTTCTGCGCTCACATAGGAGACAACGGAACCCGGAAACAAAAAAAACAAAAACAAAAAACAGCTGAGGCACCGCAAGTGTTCTGGGAGGCTACGCTAACTAGCTTAATGGGAAAACAACAGCAGCACACACGCATTCTGCTACACACTCGAGGGCCATTCAGATATTAGATGTAAAAAACAAACGCAGTTGACTTACCAAATGCTGTTCACTGAAAGACAAACTCCATCCTCCTTTCTTTGTTAACAAAGAGTTTAATCCCACGGTTAAATCCCAACTCACAAATCCGTTTCTCCTCCTTCAGCCATTGAGTGTTAAAAAAACAAAGCTAGGTAAAAAAAAAAGAAACTACACCAAGCAAAATGCAAAAAATGTCATAATTTCTTCCATATCTTTCAATTTGAACTCTCACTATTCCGACTAAGCTTTGCCAGCTTCCTTAAATTTAATTTCACGATAGTCACGTCCAGAGCTGCACCTGAAAACTGAGCTGCACGTAATGCTGTAGGCCAGCTAGCAGGCTCTGGCACGTCAAAGAATACGCCCAACATGTCAAACTAAAGATCTGATTGGTTGAACACTATGACAATCAACAATATCGTCCCCATTCACTTAAACTGCACATGGATTCACTTGTGAGTCTGCAGGCCTCGGGCCTCTGTTCTTACCTAGAGACACAGAGGTGAGATCTGATTGGATAAAAGCTCTACTTAAAACAAGCTGCACTGGAAGCAGAGCAACTGAAGAAGACAGTAGCTGTGCAATGAGAAAATAAGATAATGGGAAAAATATTTTTAGAAATTATAATACATGTAGTGTATTTAAGAAAAAATATTAAATCATAAAATAGCTCTAACTTTGTGATTCTGTTTAGGCCAGCAGAGAAGGCCTTGCAGGCCCTGACGGCCCACCACTGCATCTGGCTAATCGTTACGTAGACAATTGTCAAATTGTCCGTTTTGGAAAGTAACAAACATTCTGGGATGCCTTAATGCTAAGTTAAGCTAAGCTAACCACATCTTGACATCTTCAGTCAATACACACACTCTCAAGAAAGGGAATAAGAAACGTTCCCAAAATGTCAATCACATTTGAAAATATCCAAATGCATCTGGCCTAATGTTGGTTGTGGTCATCTCCAGCCCCCCGCAACCCTCTAAAATCTAAGTGGATATAACTGATGGATGAAATGTGAAAATAGCCAGAATCCCAGCAACAGAACCCTATATGGGGCTTAACTGTTCTGGTATGGTTCAGCAAGGACAGTGGGACACAGAGGAACATGAAGTTAAGTTTGAAGACAACCCTGGGTGTGTTTTCCTAACTCTGTTAAATCAGTCCAAGCAATACAGCCTAAAAACAACTATACGGAAGCAACATGAAGTCCATACTACAGGTGCAACAACACGTTCTCACTCCCAACTCGTCCACCGCATGGTCAATGGCCCTACTCTTCAAACTATGACGCTCCAGGTTCTTCAGGGACGGCGTATTTCCGCTCATTTTATTCTTCGTGTCTTTTCTAGATATACGTCCATGTTCACAGGAAATGCATACAGTGTCTTTTCAAAAGGTCTACTTAGTTCATGGGTTTACTTGCTAAGATTTAGACAACAAAACTACTTGGTAAGTATGCTTGATACGCAACAAAACGAAAGTAAAAAAGTCAATACTGACTTGGTTTAATGAAGGACACAAACATCGAAACTCCTCAGTGAATGTCTGTTTGACCTAAAACTACGTCAGTTGCTCTGACCATCTAGTGATAATGTGGGTGGTTTTACATTGGAGTCATATTACATTACAGTCATTTAGCACAGAGGTCTCCAACCTGTTTTGCACCACGGACCGGTTTCATGTAAGACAATATTTTCACGGACCGGCCTTCAAGGTGTGGCGGAAAAACACGACGAAATAAAATGATACGATCGGCATGAAAACAAATATAAAATGCATAAATAAATGCAACTCACAATAACGCTGAATCAGGGGGAGCCCTGAGCTTGTTTCTCTGCAACGAGGCGGTCCCATCTTGGGGTAATGGGAGACAATGACACCCGAAGTCTGTTCCTTATGTCCATCTACTCCGTCATTTTGTTTTGATTGCAGTCACTGCAGAACATCTGAAGAACGCTTCACAGACAGGATGTGTGAAATGGAAGCAGGGTTTTCAGTGCTTTAGTGGTGATCTCAGGATATTCAGCCTTGATTTTAATCCAAACACCAGCAGAGTTGTTGTCTCAAACATACTTTTAAGGCCACCGTCATTTACAACCTCCAGCAGCTGATCTTCCTGTCGCCACATATTATACAGAGCGGGCTTGGCGCGTCAGAATTACTCCTGATATTTAATTAGACCTGATATTGTCTGTTGAATGAAGATTTATTTTTCTTGGAAGTTGTAGCTCTTCTTCTGTCCCCTTTGCAAAGAAGCTCTCCAAAAGTGTTTTACTCATTTTCACTAACTTGTGGGCTTAATTTTTGAGGTAACGTATCACGTGACTGAGACAAGTGTCTTGACATGTGCCAACGGCCCGGTACTGGTCCGCCGCCCGGTGGTTGGGGACCACTGTGCTACTATGACGTTATTCGACTTGCTATACCATGACTTCAGGACTTTTTTCGACATGCTATACTATGACTTTATTCAACATACTATACTTTGAATTTTTCTGAATGCTAATGATGCAATAGGCCAAAGGCCCTCCTCTCACCACACCATCAGAGTGTGCCTCCACTTACAACATACAGTATGAGAGAAATGGATGCCACAGTGAAGCCATTTAGTGTGAATGTGAACATGTGTCTGCAAAAAGCTTGTAAAGCAGGTCTATTTCATTAAAAATGATCAGTGGCCTCGCTCTCTCACCCCCCGTCCCCATCTCCAGTGCCTGTCTGTTCAGTGGTCTCTCCCCAGTGTTGGACCGCTGGAACTTGCCTGTCGCAGTGTTTCCCTTCAATATCATCATTGTCCTCTACGTCCTTTTTACCTGCCCAGACAACCCTTACTTCCCGCACCACCTGGCCACGCCACCGGGGCTGCCGGAGCACAATGGTACCGAACTCATTGCAGTAGAGGTGAGGCGTTCCAACGTTTAATTCAATGTTCGTGGATAGGTTGAGTTATACTACACGGAAGCCAGGAGGTTGCTGTTCAAAAGCAGACTCTTAAATCATGATTGTCTCTCAGATCTTGAAGCTTGGTCAAACTTCCAAAATCAACACAAGGATTATTTTGCTACGTTTTTTCGTAACCAGTGTAAGTATAGAAAACACACCTAAAAGATTTTACTCTACTATATTTTCGAGACAAACCTTCTTATGATTGGAAATTAGTTTGAAATAAAACATACATAACATAAAACATAACAAATATGAGAACTGAAACAAACGGAGACACACTTATACAGGTAGGCAAAGGTTGTTCAATCAGCAGAAACTTCATTTACAGTCAACTAATTTATTTATTAAATTGTGCAAAGTAAAGATTTTGGAGAGTTGACACTGGTGGGGGTGTGGGCAGGTTGAAGATCTAGATGATGGCATGTGGCGTGGGACTGAGTTCAATGAGCTCAGTAGGAGAAACCTTGAACACCGATGTGATGATGAATGGGGAGGAGGGTCACATCGGTTTCTACTGAAATGACAGCTGACTGCAGAGAAGAGAACAGGTCTTTAAAGTTTGACAAGAAATATATGATTGGCTGATGGAGGCCGTGGCGAAATCGCCCACTGTCAGCTGATAGAGTAGGAGCCAGAGAGCCAGAGTCAGAGAGAGTTGTGAGTGAATGAGAGCATAACAAGACTGTCCTCATGTAGGATGTTAGAGTAAATCCCCAAACTTTACATAGTTAATTATTTTACAACTGTATGATTATAAACATCCTGAGCCAATTTATGAAAAGTGGTAGCAGTCAAAGTCTATTCTGAATCCAAAGTTACAGGTCAGATATGCTACTGCTTTACACGACAGGAGTTTGGTGCCAGTATCTCACCACACAGCGACACCTGTCACCATGCAGGACTCAAGAGAGCGACTGAGTCTTCCCCACAGTTCAAACACTCACCGTCAGCATTCGTCCGAGAAGCCAGGGCTACTACCTGGGTGTTGAGTGGTTGAAGATACTGAGGTTAATTGGCACAAGCCATCTGGCTCTACACATAAGATGGCACGTCAACGTTCCATTTTATGATGGAACACACATGTTCCATCCAGCAGTCTATTCTATTCTGTTCTCAAGGGCAGATAATGTCTCCTTTTATGAATTCACTATTTGCTAGTCCAGCGTTCACTATGTTTTCCATGGCACCGTTTTCACAAAACTCCCATACACATTATGACCCATTAGCAGTAATGACATAACACTGTATATTACAAAAAAAACATTTTTGTCTCTTGCTTTGCAGATTTCAGATATTTTAAATCATACATACAAGTCACAACAAAAGTTTAAAGACTTACAATAAGTGTATTCAACATAGGTATTCAAGAGAACTACTAGTCACCAGAAGTCATAAGTGCATCTCCTTTTTTAAACAAGCATCTAAGAGCATAAACCAGAGCCAACGTACAGTGCAGAAAGAAACGAATACAATGAGTGCAACAAACTGGTATGAATACAATAAGTGCTGAGTGGAAGGCTCAGGGTAGTACTTCTTGAAGAGGTGAGTTTTCAGCCTGACGAAAGATGAGCAGCGACTCTGCTGTCCTGACGTCAGTGGGGAGTTCATTCCACCACTGTGGGGCCAGGACAGAAAACAACCGTGACCGGGTCGTTAGTTGTTAGTTGACAGCCTGGCATCTCAAAGAGATGCTAAAGAGTGCCGGGGTTTCAGGTGACTTGGTCACCAAGCGTAGCTATTTGACGAGTTGGAAGTGAGAACGGGTTGTCCACAATGGACGACGGAAAGGCTGTGTGACATCCTCTGGCCTTACAAAATCACATCCTTGGATTTTTATACAGAAAAAACAAAAGCAAGAATGCATCACTGAAATAGGGCAGAGGTGACTGCAATGGCCGGGCCACACTCTTTTCCCGGAGGAAGATCACAGCACTAGTGATGAACTCCTCCAGGTGAAAGAAAACCTGGAAGACTAAAAATGACCTGGAACTGAACTGTGCAGGACAAAGTAGCCAAGATGAACTTCATTTGGGAGGTTACCAAGGACAGGAAATAATGGAGGGAGCTCATTGTTTGTCCCACAGGGGACCAATATAATTAAGTAGGTAACTGGTATGAGTCAGAGAGGTTTTTAGTCAGGTGTTTCTTTTATCTATTAACTAAAGGCCAGTCTTCTAACAGGCTTCAGTCTACTGGGAACACCTGCATGGCTTTGTGTTTATGTTTTCATTACTCTATGGAGAAGCTGACCGGCAGTATACACTCCCAAACACTTAGTGTGTTTCTTTAACTTCAACAGTTAAAGCTGCTGCTCCCTCTCGTTTATTCTCCTCATCATCTTCGCCGTCGCCATGGCAGCAGAGCACAACACAGCATCACGTGAGGCGGGTGACATAACGTTTCTTTCCAGGCGCCGGGTTGCTTTTTCCCAGAGTAGCACTATGTACCACAGGCCTGGCCCACTGCTCTGCTTTTGTGTTTCCTCCCCTCTGAGGTCGAGGTAGAAAAAAACTGATTGGCCAATGTCAGCAATCCAGCAGCGGTCCTTCTGGAATACTCATCTCATGTGGTGCTGTGTCCAAAAAAAATGCTCTCACCTTATTTCAAAGTGGCAGGTTTTCCCATAGTGCTGTTTTCCAGCACTTTCTTTGAAATAATGCTCTCCTCTTTCCTTTCTTTGCCTTTCCTTCCGTTCAGTCCAGCTTTCCCTTGTCTTTTTTCCATTGCATAAGTGTAGCCACTCTCCGTTGGTCCCGCTCTTCTGGCCAAGAGCTTAAAAGGCTCAGAAAATCCCACCGTTATTATGACTTCAACTTTCCACTTTTTGTGCGTCCTTGCAGAAATGAGCAACGTATTATCATTACAGTTAGCATTCTTGTCTGATAAAACCTTCTTTAGTGTGCACTGAGTAGAAATACATGTGCAAGCGTGACATAATATCTGAACAGTGAGTTTTGATGATTACAATCAAACAGAGGGCTCTTTATCAAAGAAAGAAACAGATCACATTTTGACAGCATCACTTACACTTTGATGAACTCCATCCATCCATTCAGGCACTGGCTCGCGGTGGCAGCAGGCTAAGCAAGGTAGTCCAGATGTCCGTCTCCCCAGCAACGTCTTTGACCAAACAACAACTGTGATGAACTTCCTGTTGCCGTTACTTCCAAAGCCGCCTGTGCAGACATTGATTTAGTTCGTTCATCTTCTTTCTTTTCAGTCATTTGAACTGATCACTTCACTTGTTCTGGACATTGTGAAGTTGATTTTACATTGTTGTTTAACACTGGATCCTGGTTTGTTTATCACATTCAATATCATTTTTAAAGAAATCTGCACCCAGCAATTTTACCCCTGCTTTGTTTTTAGAATGACTTGATGTGTCGACCGAATTGTGCCACAAAAAGATTTGGGGCAGCCCTGGAAAATATTTGCCTACAGACATTTGACAATTTAAGAGTTAAGAAAACAAGCTATATATGCAATAGTTTAACTGGCTATATGAGGGTTTTTCCAAATATGTGTGAACAATCTCTGTAATAAGTCTGTAGACGACTACGTCCTCATTAATAGGACAGATACAGTAGGTCAGCGGTCAAAGCAACTTTAGTAGTAATCCCTATTGAAGAATAAGTGAAATTCAATACAACAAAACTATATGATTAATCATTTATATCACAGCAGGGCGCCGGCTTAGACAGTATCGGCAAATAGTATAGGGACAGAAGGGTGTTAGAAAAAAGGTATACATGCATTTTGTAAAGGTGTCTGTACAAGCACATAGATCTTGTTGGTTTGGGTGCACGCTTGGCCTCATGAACATTTGAGTTATGTTGAGTTTTACTTCTTGATCTATACACCCGTGGCCAAAAGTTGAGAATGACACAAATATACATTTTCACAAAGTCTGCTGCCTCAGTTTTTATGATGGCAATTTGCATATAGTCCAAAATGTTATGAAGAGTGATCAGATGAATTGCTAGTAAGATTGCACCTAAATCCACCATTTATCAGATCATCAACAACTTCAAGGAGAGAGCTTCAATTGTTGTGAAGAAGGCTTCAGGGGCCCCAACAAGTCCAGCAACCAGGACCGTCTCCTAAAGCGGATTCAGCTGCGGAATCGGGGAACCACCAGTGCAGAGCTTGCTCAGGAATGGCAGCAGGCAGGTGTGAGTGCATCTGCACGTACAGTGAGTTGAAGACTTTTGGAGGATGGCCTGGTGTCAAGAAGGGCAGCAAAGAAGCCACTTCTCTCCAGGAGAAACATCAGGGACAGACCGATATTCTGCAGAAGGTGCAGGGATTGGACTGCTGAGGACTGGGGTCAAGTCATTTTCTCTGATGAATCCCCTTTCCAATTGTTTGGGGCATCCGGAAAAAAGCTTGTCCGGAGAAGAAAAGGTAAGCGCTGCCATCAGTCCTGTGTCATGCCAACAGTAAAGCACCCTGAGAGCATTCATGTGTGGGGCTGCTTCTCAGCCAAGGGAGTGGGCTCACTCACAGCCATGAATAAAGAAAGGTACCAAAACATCCTCCAAGAGCAACTTCTCAACACTGCAAATATTGACTCTTTGCATAAACTTAATGTAACTGTCAATAAAAGCCTTTACACTTATGAAATGCTTGTAGTTATACATCAGTGTACCATAGTAACATCGGACTAAAATATCTAAAATCACTGAAGCAGCAAACTTTGTGAAAACCAATGTGTGTGTCATTCTCAAAACTTTTGGCCACGGGTGTATTTAAAATGCAGATTTAAATGCACATCTTTAAGTCTTTAATGGGTTGAATTAGTGGCTGGTTCAAACCAACGTCGTCATTGACAGCTGCTTGTACAATGACAAAAATAATAAAATCTTATACCAAGGTCAATACACTAGTTGTCTTTTATAGAGCTTTAAACCACCTCCCACTGTCTTTAGTATATTTATTTTTGCTCAGTTTTCATAGAGAAAGCACAACTGCCATAACTGTCTGATGTTCATAAGTGAAGTCAAGTGAAAGTGAAGTGTCTTTTTTTTGTCCATCAAACAATCGTTTTGAAGGTCAGGTTTGAACCCTGGCCGTCACTCCTTGTGGAATGTATAAAGGTTTTCATTTTCCATTGATTACCTGTAATCATGCAGCAGCAGGCATTACACCCACAGTCTATAATTATGCATAGCTGACATAACATCTTTCCTGGATAACAAAAAAACAATTCTAATGTGTCCACAGTATTTTTATGGTGTAAAAAAGGATGTGTCATCTTTTAGGTTTAAACTCCTTCCGTATCACTATGCTTTGAAGTTTGAGATCAGACTGTAGATTGTCCCATGCAGTGACCCAGAAAATCTCAAAACTTTCTTTTCCAATTTTCCAAGTTCCGACATTGGGAGCAACAAAAAAGTCAGTTGTAAAACATTGGGCGATGTGCAGTCAAGTTACAACAGCTTCCTGTTTCGTGGAAACATGTCAATATGGTGGAGGACTCAAATGCAGACAGCCAGATGCAGTGTGAAACGGTTTTTAATGGGTCAAGAACAAGACAGGAATCTTTACCGGAACACAGCAGGGAATCCAAGGACGCGACGAGGGAGGGCGAGCCAAACGGGCAGGTAAACACGGCAATGATCTGAGAGTGTGTGTGTGAGGCAGGGATCTATATAGTGGCTTGAAGCAGAGTGAGCAGGTGAGGGTGATTGAGCAGATGAGGTGGGTGTGACTAACAGGTGCACTGAATGAGCTGATTAGGCGAGTGAGGATGGAAGTCGCAGAGCTGTGACAAAACATGCAAGCTTCTCAAATTTTCAAGAGACGAACTGTAAATGGCAAAAATTGCCCACCAGATTGAAATGGCAGCCTACCTGTTGGGTGTGGGGATAGGCACCAAGAGGCTTTTCTGTCGTGAGATGGGACATGGTCCTACCAACTTTTGTACATGTGCCACAATTGATCCAACCCAAATGCCACCTTGCATGCCATCAATGTGAATGATGACGTATATAGTGTAAGCGCTTTGATTGGTTGGGTAACTAGGATGGCACTATATAAATGCTAGCCCATTTACCATTTACATCTAGGTGAAATGTAGATGTGGGGGCTTCTTCGTTGAAATTCTGTAGGGGGCGCTAACGATTGATATACTTTATCTCCTCTCACATCCTGTCCAACTGAAAACAAGTTAAGAACTGTTCTCACTAGTTATCTGGACATCAAACAAATGAAGTAGGAAATGAGTAAGGATGGCCCTCAGCTTATTTGTCATCTTTAAAAAGTGGGTCCCCAGAACAAAAGGTTTGGGAGAGACTGGGCTACATGAACTACAGTGTGAGAGAATACATCCCCAAACCACTCGATTCAATTCACTTTATTTATATAGTCAGAAGTTATCTGGAAACACTTTTCATATAAAACAGGTCCACTGAGGTGCAGCAATTTGTGGTATTAACACACTTGATGCACGAACCAACAGACAACCTCCCATACATGCACTGACTGCTTCTGTTTTAACAAAATGTAAAGATAACACTGAAACACTATAGAGAACAAAACGGTGTGGTCTTAATCTGTCACAAAATTAATGTTATATTGATGTGAGAGAGTTCATCAGATTCATGCAATGTTGTCAGCCAACAATGATGAAGAGGCTGATGTTTAAGATTATAATTATGCTACTCCATATATTTCAATGGGATTTAAGTATTTAATAGATATACAATTCAGAAGAAGTTCCAGGTGTAATATGTGTGCAAGAGACTTGGTTACGACCTTAATCAGACTTTGTGATTCCAGGTTACAGTTTATCATACTAGACAGACCTAACAAGCAAGATGGTGGAGGGTGCGTTACATTCCTAAAAGACAGTTTGGACTTTGGGGTGAATCCCTCCTGTAGCTAAAAGTATTGAAATATTTAGTTCATTTTTTTTACAAACCATGTAAACCACTAACTGTTGACATGCTAGATGAAATGGCAGAGGGGGAAATATGGTGTAGAGATTAAATACACAAGGTTGCTTATGGGGTAGCAACCACAGAGACAACAATGGGGCTGTAGTGGAGGAAATGATTAACAAAAGATCATTAGTCTCCCTCAATGGGGAATGTAGAGTGGATGTGAAGTGGGGCTTAGCATCATGTCTGGATCTCACAATGGTATCAGAGAATATGGTGAATGCCTGCATGTTAACAGCCAGTTCTCATCACAGTGGATGCTAATAGGTGTCGGGAGTACTAGAGTATTTACTGGATGCTGTCTGGATAAGGCAGAGTGGGAGAAATGTAAGATGTGTTGTGAGCAATTTGATCACACTAGAAGGAAACATTGAATATCGCACAATGCAAATGAGAAATCACAGTCTAAATGCTGCAATGATAAGTATAACAAAGAGAACACATGACAGGAACAAAAGGGGTTCCTTAAAGAAATGCAGCAGAGTTATAAGAGAATGAAACAAGGTCACTGAGAAGCAATTTGTCTCAAGACAATAGACTCTCAAAGGAATGGTAAATGGTAAATGGACTGCACTTGTATAGTTCTTTTCCAGTCTTCCGACCACTCAAAGCGCTTTAACACTACATGTCGTCCTTCACCCATTAACACCCATTCATACACCAATGGCAGGGTGCCACCTGCTCATCAGGACTATCTAAGAGTACATCCACACTACTCCGTTTCTAAACGTAAACGGAGTTTTCAAACAAAAACGTTCTCCGTCCACACGGCGTTTCAGCACCGTTTTCTAAATGATCTCCGTCCAGACTAAAACGCCTGAAAACGAATATCACGTGACTCTTCACGTACACTGGGCATGCGCGTGGGTGTTGATGTAAACAGGAAGTAGATTGGTTGCTTAGTTAAAAAAAATACGACAGAGTAATAAAGTAGTCTTTAAAAATGAAAAAAGGTTGTGTTTAATACTTAAGATCTTCTTTAAAATCTTCCTCTGTGAACTCTCACTTGTTTCCACGGTGTTGTTGTCTGTTCTCACTCGTAGCTCTGCTGGTGGCTTAGCTATCTGTCCTACTGAATAGAATTTACTGCTAACCGTGACTTCAGACGTCCGCTCCGTAGGTCTGATAACGCCGCTGGACACGCCGCTCACTAATCGCTCCAATAACAGCTGCTTCCTCCGTAATGATGCAGACTTTAACTGGACAACAGCTGCTAGTAAAGTCAACAAGGTCAGTAACGCCTGTAATCAGTTGTCCATGTTGAATTAACCTGGTAGTCGATCGGTAATCAATGTTGTTGTTTGTGATTTTCCGGGTAAGGTTCACGTGATAGGGGCGTGGCGAATCAGGGAAGGACACGTCATGACTGCTAAGAACCAATCAAGTAGCGAACGCGGGTGTGGGCGTCATCGTTTCTAATCTTATCTGGTTTCGGCCGTCCACAAGAAAACGCAACCCGGAGTTTTCAAACTTATCCGTCCTCGGGAGCCTTTTCAAACACCTCCGTTTACGGTGCTGTAAAACTCCGCCATAGTGTGGACGCTCAGTGTAAACGTAGCAAAACATATGCGTTTCCAAACAAAAACGGAGTAATGTGGACATGACATTCACACAACATTCACATCGTAGGCACAGCGGGAGCAATTTGGGGTTAAGTGTCTTGCCCATGGACACATCAACATGGACCAGCGGAGCCGTGGATGGAACAGACGATCCTCTGATTGAAGGAGGACTCTGCTACCACTCAGGGGAAAGGGGCATTGTCTTATAAGACCATCAAAACAGGATAAAAAAGAGGACATGTAGAGAACCGTGTTATAGCATTGGCTGAGGAGTAGAGCTAAGGGACGTCTGGTCCATGTTTAAGCAAATGAGCAAAAGAAAGGCAGTTAAAGTCCCAGCACTGGCTGATGTAGAGAGGATAGCAGTATCAGACAAAGAGAGGCCACATGTGTTAGGTAGGTCATTTACTGGAGCACACAGTGGTCCTCGCTGACAACAGAAAGACAAAACTCTCAGGGAGCATTGGGATGTGAGGGAGAAGAGAGGATGATGCGTCAACTCTTGATGTGGATACAATGCTTGAGCTGAAAATAGACTCGCAAGACACTGGATACACAGCCCCAGGGCAAGATCAGCTATGCCATGTTCAGGCAGCTACCAGGGGAAATATTAAACTTCTGCAGGGGTGAACCCGTGCCTATGAGCTGGAAAGGCCACTACAAAAATAAAGTACGATTGTTAAATGGCGGGAGACAAATTATTATTTCATCCCGTTTGAATTGTTCCATGATCTACATATGATGATATTTGTCAATTTAAAACATCATTTTGCACATCAAGAAAGTAATACAAGACTAAAAAAATATGTAATGAGAAAAGCTACACACCCAAAGACACGATTCAAACGGTATCAGACAAATATTTGTCCTGCGCCGTTGACTATGTTATTTTCTGAAATAAGCACGTTGCCTGTCTATTTGGCCATCTCACAGAGAAGAAGAAGATGCTTTGACGCTGAGACAGTGGGTACATCCCAAGTCTCTTAATTGCATCCCTGTTTCCCTCACTTGTGTCCTTTCCTTGCGTCTTAGTCCCTTCCATCAAGGATACATGGAGGAAACCATGCGAGGAGAGAGGAACGAGGAAATATTTAGAGTTTGTGCGAGTTTGTGCGATAGGACCCGAAAGATGGTGAACTACGCCTGGGCAGGGCGAAGCAAGAAGAAAGTCTGGTGGAGGCCTGTATTGGTCCTGACGTGCGAATCGGTCGTCTGACCTGGGTATAGGGGCCAAAGACTAATGGAACCAGTAGCTGGTTCCCTCTGAAGTTTCCTTCAGGGTAGCTGGCGCTCACAGTTTTTTCCCCACTGCATTCACGTGGATACGGTGTATAGAAAGTGTTGAATCATAATTCTCGTGGTGCCCACGTTACCTGAAGGCAACGTGGTTGAGGAAGTCCCCAGCCTTCTTTGTTATGCTGTCACTCATGATGACACGCCCTCTCAGTTGCTGCCACGCCCCCCACGCTAGATCAGGGTCAAAAGTCTGAACTGAAATAAAACGATCTGAAAGTGAAAATAAGATTTGAAACCGAAAAAAATAAGATTTGAATCTGAAAATATAAAATCTGGAACTGAAAAATCCAAGACCCCAAATATCAAAATATATATGAAAGTGAAGAATGAAAAAATGTAATGTATTCCAAAAAATTCCAGAACTGAATCAATATTATTTTCAACCCAAACACATTTTTCATTCACTTGTTTTAATTCTGAATACATTGCTGTATTTTTCAATGTTCAAGACCACAACTTGAACATTCAGGTTCACATTTTTTTTTCAAATGATCAAAACTATTGACCTGGATTTAGCTCCATAGGCAACCTCCTACCATAAACCAAAATGGCGGCGACGAAATCGGCAAACTCAAATCCTCAAAACGGCAGTCCACAAACCAATGGGTGGCGTCACGATGACTACGTCCACTTCTTATACACAGTCTATGATATGGAGCAGCAGCAAAGACATCACGACAGAAAGTGGACAGATTGCAATCTAGAGCAGGGGTCTTTCAGGCCAAGTTTTTCAGGCCAAGGACCCCCAAACTGATAGAGAGATGGAGCAGGGACTCCCGACTATATTGTATAAAATTGTGTTTTATATTAAACTGGGCCTCGTGCCATAATACCTCTTTATTGTGCATTCAATACTAAGCTATTGAAAAAATACACAGGTTCATATATTCATGTCTTTATTTTAAACATGTGCAAGGTACAGTGAGTAGGGAGGCCGTGCCACTGACATTTATAAACACACCTTGTCAGCTGATACCAAAGCCAATATCAACATTGTCTGTTAATAGCATGATAATCATGCACACAAGCTATTCAAAGTAATGTTTTCATTTTAAACATAAATGTGGAAACGAAAATGAGTGATGGCCTATTAGTGCCACATTCCCTGCATAAACATATCTGTTATCTTTCATACAATACTGAACTATCAAAATAATGGACAGATTCATGTTTGGAGGAAAAAAACAATTTAATTATTGTTATTATTTTTTAAATTGTCTAATCAACCAAACATTTCACGGACCCCCTGCAGTACCTCCGCCGACCCCCTGTTGAAGACCTCTTAGCATTACGATTATGCATAGGGGCTACGAAGTGTGATGAAGACAGAAACGGGAGGAGATACTGTAGCATAAAATAATAATCTATTTCCTTTCACTGTGCAAGTATGAAGAGGAAGCCTCCTGAACAATAGCAGGCGGTGTACTCCTTCAAGCTGTCTGCGAGCCGCTATTAAATCAGAGAAGAAGAAGGAAGTTTCCGTTTCTCACACAAGCGCGACATTTTGAAGATGTTGTGAAAAAGAAAGCAATGCAATGGCTGAAAAACATCCGAAGTCTAAACTTAAACGATATAAATCGTCTGTCAAAGATCTCCAGCCAGTAATTAGCTCACCGAAGAGGAGTCACACCGCGTCGTTCTCCGGTGGGATTAACGTCACAGCGGAGACCGAGAGGTGAGTGTTGTGTTCACGTGTCAGTGTTTTCACCGTGTCTGTGTTCACGTTAAGTCGAACCTGAAGCTAAATCAATGTTGTCACCATACACGGCCCTCCGGTCTGGCTAGTGACTTTAATAACGTACCCGCCTCAGAAAAACGAAACGTTGAACGAGATGAAGAACCTCCATTTTAAATCTGAACAATATAATGTTTTCTTAGCGGAAGTAGTGATTGACCGAACACAGCTGGAAAGCTTTTATCAGTAAGGGGGTGAAAACGTGGGCATGTTGGTGGTCTGACAACACTTGTTGTTTAGATACAGAGCTCCACTTTTACAAATGCGTTTTGGTTTAAGGAAGAGTCCAGAATATTAAACACTTTGAACTGATTTTAACCTCATTTCTTATGTTGTCCAGTCAAAACGTCCTCTTGTAAGGAGGACCGCTGATAACATGGTGGGAGAAAATGAGTGGTGACAACCACACCATTAAGCTGTGTGTGCTGGAAACAGAAGCACATTATTATTGATTTGAACTAATTCGATTTTCACCTGTTTTCAAATTAGACACCCATAACTTTCAGATGTTCAGAAGTCCAGCGTGGTGGACACACTGTACCGGGTCAGCCTGCCACTGCTCCACGGAACCACACGATCCAAATCAAGACACCACATGGAAGTAATAGCCTCAGTTAGAGAATGGATTCCACTCCTCTGACACATTGTCAACAAAAATGGAACATTTTTTGATTCATTGCGAGCTGTTGTATTGGCACAGATGCACCCTGAAGAAGTCCTAACTTAAGGCTGAATCCAAGCTGAACAAGGTCCGTGACAGCTTTCAGGAGAATTCCCCCTCAAATGGAAACTACCAGATGGCAGTGAGCTGATCGATGGAGGGTAGTCGGATGTGCAGCAGCCATACAGCAAATTAACTGCATAACAAAATCTGCACTCCAGAATTCACAGATAAAGTGGCTATTATGCATTTGTAGTACATTTTTGCCTTCACAGTTTTAATGTATGGATGTACGTTTTTCTCCCTCTTACTTTGTTCTTTACACAAGCAGACACGGTGCACCAGATCAAAGAGCGCTTTCATAAATAATTTCATTGCCAGATTAAAAATGCATACAAAATAATTTAGAAAAAGGAATTAAAAAAACCCATCATTATATCCTGCTCTATTTTTTGGGGGTTTGGAAGAATTGTTTTTACATGTGGAAACTCCAAAAAGGTGTAAACCAGCAGCACATTTCTTGTGGTGGAGCAACCTGCTGGGTGAGGCGTTGTAAAGATGAGGCACTAGTAGTACTGTAATGTATCTGCTTTACAGGTCAGCGTGGTGGAGCAGCGAGCAGCTGCCTGCGGAGGAGAGCCTGTGGGCGCTGACGCTGAAGTCTGCTCTGCCCGACCTGGAGAAGCAGCACTGGGACCTGGTTCCTGATCTTCCTCGTCCACCCGCAGCGGTATATATTCCTACTGGGTCGAGTGAACCTCGTTACATGTTTTCCTTTTGTGAACATGACGAAACTCAGACTCGCATCAACACTCGTGTTCAAAGGTGCTCTTGCTGTGTGTTTGCATCGGCCTTAGTGATGCGTGTCATCATGCTTCAGTCTGAGAGGTGTAGATTAGGACGACGGTTCTTTTCACCATCAATCCATCTCTCACAGAGAGACCAGGGTGAGGGTTATGCTTGTGCTAATCATTCCTTGAAGAAGTGTCCGGTTTCCCTCTTAATTTGCAACCCCCCATTTTTTAACCGGTGCCACACTCATGAAAGTTTCTGTGAGGAACTTCTGACTACCGATGCTTCTATATGGCCGACATTAGTAAACCAGACCATCAGCGAGAAGATTTGCTTTTTCTAAAGAGTCATTTTTTAATTGCCGGTCCGGCACGTCGGATTCTGCGCAAAAAATAAAGTCATGCAGGTTCACCAGAAACTCCTCCAGCTCAGACTCTGACCAGTCCACTGCAGACAGACCCACCAGCGTCCCACCAACCGTCAGAAGATCCGGAGGGAGGAGGGGAGCTCAGCGCCCGGCAGCAGCGTCTCCCCCTCTGGTCAGGAGCAGAGCTGCTCCTCCTCGTCTCCTCTGGTCCCCGCCAGAATCGACCCCAAATAAAAGTTCCCTGTGGGAGCTGTGTGGAGTTTGTTGTTGTCTGATTTCTCTTTGGTCAAAGTTGCATTATTGGTGCTGCTGGTGTTGGTGACAGCTGCCAAAGACCAAACTTGTTAATGCAAAAAATTGAGGAACTAATACTGATTGGCTATATTTTATGTCAATATCACAATATTAAACATCAGTTTTAAAAGAATGTCAGAAGATTGTACAACTCAGCCATCCTTTCAGTGGTTCTGTCTCCAGCTGTGTACACGATGTCTCTCTGTGGCCGAGTGCGCTGACATCATGACTGTTGTTGTTGAATTATTCCTCGTTCAGCATTTCATTGCATGACTCTCATCATGCGGTGCATTCAGACTGTATCTTTTTTTTTTTTTTTTTTTTCCTCAATTGAATATTCATATTCTAATGATTTTTGGAAGTTATGAATCGATTCAGAATCTTAGAAGATAAGAATCTTGATTTCTTGCATGAAATCAATTTTTTGTTGGTTTGGCAGCATCCATGTATGCCCCACCAGTGAGTAGTTATTAATTATGCTCATCGTTATCAAACCTCTGGTATGGTACCAGATGGCCGTTCAATGTTTGGACTGTGCGCTCACATGTTTCTTTGTTTCCACTCTTATTAATACAAACCAGGACGACTTTTGTGTTATCTGTGTTGACTAAACACAATTACTGTTAAATCTTTTTTAATATATTGCTGATTGAGTCATCTGTTCTGTTATAAAGGGTCTCCCTTCAATTGAAATGCTGCTGGCATTGAGTGTTGCGTCTGCTTTTTCCCTGTCTTTAGAAGCCCCCAGTGATGAAGCTAGATGAACAGCGGTGGTGTGACCTCAGCGAGGAGGTGGCTCCCCTCCCTGAACCCTCTCCACCTTCGCCGAGGACTTCATGGAGTCCAGATCCTGTCAGTCTCAGCTCCGCCCAGCAGGAGCTACACACCAAACCTGGACCAGACCCGCCCACCAGACCGCTGTCGTCTCACAGCAGACAAAGTCCAGACGGCAAGGCAGCGCCCCTTCCAGCCCTCACCAAACGACCACGGCCGTCCCTCCACGGCTGGGAGGGGCCAGCGTCATCAGCCGCACCCTCGGGTGTAGGGGGACACAAGGGGGGGACGGGAGGAGAGCAAGAGACTGGACCGGTCAGCAGCCTGCCTCTCACAAACCAGGTGAAGTCATCTGACAGCCGAGTTTCTCTGCAGAGAGAAGAGGAAGAGGAGGTGCACACTAGTGTCGGAGGAGCAGGAGGAGGGCTGCAGAGCTGCCCCATGTGCCTGATAGTGTTCCCTGTAGGGTAAGAGACGCAATACACTTTTTTTTTTTTTTTTTTTCACTAAAACCAGACTAATGCAGGGACACGTACACACACACACACACCACCTGTGTCGGTGAGTGAAGCATTGATTTTGATGCATTCAAATTCTATTCAGTAAGAATGAGTATTGGGCGAATGCAAACTATAACCCTATGATGATGTTGACGAAAAATGTTCACAGGAATAAATCCAGTTATGTTTTCACTGAAATATGAAATCGATATTGGAGAGAGTTATGATCTGTTTAACTTGCCAACACTAGCTCTGAGCAGCTTCTAAAACATCATTCAAATCACTAATGCCAAGAATTTATCGCAAATAAATAAAAATAATAATTGATTTACTTATCATTTGAATTGTAGATGACAATAACAAAGTAAGAAGCTAACATTTAGAATTTCTGATCATTTATTGACTGGATGGTTGAAATTGTGCCAGGCAGTTGCTCCCCCCTCAAGCATTTCATTACCGTGATATACACCGTTACCCTCCGTGCTTTAAGTAGCACTAGTGCTGTTACTCCAGTAGATGATGACATCTCTCGTTGTACCAAACACAATAAAACCCTCACAGGTGAGGAAGGAAATACCTGCAGTTTATCACCACATTCAGCCAACACGCAGAACAGCAATGTGCAGAAATGCTCAGTTCTATTTGCAGAGCAGCCAAACAGGCTAATAAATTAAAGCTCATCACATCACATCGCTAATTGTTTAGCTGCGACTGTATTTGAAGGATTTTGGAACTTTTTGTAGCGGCTGCAGCCTTGACCCCCCCCCCCCCAGACAGAGACAGAGAAGATGACACAGGAGAGGTCGCCATGTTGAGCGCAGTGGCTCCACCGAGAGAACATTATATTTCCCACAATTTAAGCTTCTGCATTTTCCAAATGCACTAGTATTATTCAAACGTATTGTTCTGTTGGTAATGTGTACCGAACCATGAGCCTCGTACCTAATGGTTCAATCCAAATACCTGTATTGTTACATTCCTAATAGCTGTGGTGTCATAATGAGGTTATTAGGAGCTGGTTTAACTGTAGTAGGACAGACCTGAAGGCCCAGGTATAAAACACACGGCCCACCACTGCCCCATGTTCTACACGGGACTAAAAGCATTCTTGTTTTCTTTTAGGGGAGTTTAAATTCCTCCATGCGCTCTACTCATTATGAGAGCAGTAACTCATAGTTACTGTAAAAGTTGAGTACGTTGTTCACGTCAGTGACACCATGAAGCTAAGAGGATATAATCAGGAAATGTGCCTATTCCTCTCTGTATTCAGTTCCTTCTATCAAATAGTGGTTCTCCTCCTGGTTCTGTCACTGCTTAGAGAACGTACTGAGTAACTTTTACAAATATAACTTTTTGATCCAGAGATAAATTTGGCCTTTTGGTTTTTTTTGTGTTATAGACATATTTTTCTTCTTCAAGGCTGACTCAGCCACACAGTCCTCCATGATACATCATTGGGTACAGCACAAGTAGCCTTATTAGCAAGGCTATCAAGAAGTAGTCACATGACCCTCGCCTTGCTTACTGTAGCTGTACCTTTAAGAGTCCACCCACGTTGGGGCTGGTGATCGTGTCATGTATTAAATCTGGTGCCACCGACCAGATATGGAGCCGTTTCAGAGTCGGTGAAGACAGACGGCCGACTGACATCAAGACCATGTCTGTTTAGTAGCAGAGGACTCAGGCTGCAGCTTTCATTTTTAGGAAATGTCAATTGAGATGACAAAGGTGGTAGATCATATCAGCTGTAAGTCATTCTAATCATTTTATTTTGAAAAGCTTGGTTCTGTGAGTAGATGGATATCATGCTTAAAGTGAGCGTGTCTGTCATCTGGTTAAAGTCTCTGCACTCCACAGTGTTCCACTGTGGTGGAGAGTGGTTCTGTGGTTCCACAGGTCGGCCATAGCTGATCATGTTTAGTGTGTCTGACGCATATTTAAAGGTGTATGATCAGGACCAGGCTGTGAAACAATGATGTGAATGGACACAGAGGAGGGCTGACCTCCACTCATACATTTACTATTTAATATACTTGGACTTGTGTTTGTTTTACAGTGATGTGTTTCTGTGAACATCTGAGGTGAGAAACAGATAGTACAGTAACAGAAACTAGATTCATATGTGATCAGCGCTCCCTTGAGTGACAGTTTAATCTGAATTTGTTCACCAGCAGTGATTGACAGCTGCGTTGGAGAGCCTCGGCGCTCATTGTTTTCCTTCGATCGTGATGAAATTATGAAAATGGCGTTAGGAGAACTAAAAGGAGGCAGAGGAACCAGAATGTTTTCATAGATTATCTGTCCTAACTGTCAGGATACAGTGACGGTTTTATCATATTTTCACAAAGTTACCAACTGCCAGACAGCTGAGCCCAAATATGAAGTTAGTTTTTACCCCAAATCAAAGTTTACTGTCCGTACCAACAGCAGATCTCCCTCCTGTCTCTCTAGGTTCACCCAGATGGACTGTGACGGCCACCTGGCCCAGTGTCTGTCAGAGGTGAACATGGACATGACCTGGTGAGCCGACATGAGGAGACACACACACACACACACACACTCTCCAGGATCATATTCTGGGTTTCTCATGCGTCCTGGAAAACCTGGAAAATAGTTAACCAATTTTAGGGGTGGGTGATATGACTTAAAACTTACATGACAGTATTTTCTGAGGGTCTTTGTGTAACTGTATTATATCATGTTATTACAAAATATAAGGGATACTCCACTCAAAACGTAAATCGGTATAAATATGCTATCGGGATGGACCCACGTGTGTTTTGGGAGAAGTAGCTGGCCCCATAATGTAACTAATGTTTCATGAGTCAGCAGCATTAGTAGCAGCCATGCTGCTGATCTCAGCAATAAAAAAAGTTTTAGCTTTAAAATAAGTTTTTTTTTTCTCAGCAAAAATAAAAACTCTAACCTGTTAACATGGGCGCCTAAACGTACTGTATACAGCAAGAGTCTGAAGAGATGGACGGTACCTGTTCGTAACCGTAGACCTATGAACTGTGGGAGGGACGGAGCTCATCGGTGCTGCAGCTCCCTCGTCCTCGCGTGTGTGCTAAACTAAAACCTGTGTGTTTATCTCGGTGTAGACGGTATTGCAAAATCCATGTCATCTGAAAAATAATTTCAACATTTTCCTTTTCCCCTCTAGCTGAGAATGAACTACTAGTCTATCAGAGCTCCCAAAACACCAAGTTATGTTCAACTCTTCCAAATATTTCAACTAAACTGTCCATGAACTACCATTTGAACATTAATATGATCCTGAACATAAAATATACCATAGTATGCTCTGCTATAAAATAGTAAAATATGCCATAAAACCGAATAATAAAATGTATCATAAAATATGTCATAGTATTTCATGGTATAGTATGTCATAAAATAAACTCGAAAAAGGTAATAGTATATACAATAATATACAGTATGAAAGGTCATAGTACATCATTAAATATGAAATAACATAGAATGGTAAATATGTGATGTGTGTGTGTGTGTGTGTGACCATGGACTATATAAGAAGTGGATGTCGTCATGGTGACGTCACCCGTTAGTTTGTGTACTGATGTTTTGACCCCTCGAGTTCACCGTCGCCATCTTGGATTACGGCCGTCGGCATGTTGTTGTTTCCGCTGTCGCCTGGTCGTAACCATGACGCTGACGCTCTCGTCTCACACTCTGAACAAAATGTTGAGCTTTCATTTTCAATGTATCGAGGAGAAGCGGTGTACATCTGGTCGAATCTGACAAACTGAGCAGCAATAGATCGATTGTCTCAGTAAGTAGTGAACAGGTCTCTGATCAGGTCCGACTCGATGCAGAAGATTTAATATTCATCTAGTGAACACTTTAAGTTCATCTTCTCTGCATCAAATAAACAGAAAATGGTGTCAGATGGGTCATATTAATTCATTGCATGTTTCTAGTCTCCCAGTATGATATGAAGAGTAGAGGTGATCACAAGATGTGAGGAGGCACACACACACACACACACACACACAGGATCTGCAAAGAGATTTCTGCAAAAGTGGAAGGACTCATTTCACAGAAAACCAGTATCATTTTTAATAATTACACATATTTACAAAGATGCGGTGAAGCAAAATGAAGCATATCCAACCAGCATTATTTTCGAACAAAAATCATGGAGCGACTTAATTTCGAGATAAAGATTCTCTTTCTCTTAGACGTTTGAGGCGCCTTCACTGTTCTGTAAAGTGGTTCATCCATTGGTCCCTCAAGAAAAAAAACAATGTGCAAATAGATCAACAAATCATAAACTCATAAAATGCAGCCAATGAGATGGAGTTTGGGGGGTTGGAGGAGGACGCCTCAACTGTTGAAGTGATTTCTAGCTTCCTGAAGTGTGTGTGTGTGTGTGTGTGTGTGTGTGTGTGTGGGGGTGGGGGGGACTAATCGGTGACTGTGGGACTGTTTCATTATCTCTCTCCATCTGTTTCCTCTCTGCCTGTAAAGGCCCGACGGCTAATTGAGACCATTTGACTCAGGATCAGCTAATTAATCCTGTTATGTGGTTATCAGATTAGCACGGGTCAGATTCCATCAGCTCCATCTCAGCCCATGGAGAGCTCCTCTCAGATCAGCACAGAGCTCTTTGTGTCGGGGACTCTAGGCCGTGCTCCTGGTTCATATCAACAGATCTGATCCCGGCCTCACCAATGTGTACGGTATATGAAGTAACTGTATACAGATGAACTCATTTCAACAGTGCAGCACTGAGCTGACCACTGGGTGTTGGGTCATCTGCAGGTTCCAAACTCACCCGGAGCTCCAGAACACCACACTACTCCAGATGAATAACTGAATGGTTAACTATGGGACAGAAAGCTCTATATCAATACAACTCCAATATTTCACCCCTTTGTGGCCCATGTTACCCTCCACCACAGAGGTGATGTGACAGCCTATCAGTGCTCGTGGGGTTGTCTTTCTACTGGAACCGGGGATTTGCTTTTCGGTAACTTTAATGAATCAAACCTTAAAAATAGCCACGCAATCAGACCGCTGGCCATCGCTGAAACAATGTAATGCATTCAAATTCAATTCTCTCAAAATGAACGTGTCCCTCTGAAGTACATAGTTGTATACCGTTAGATACCGTGAGATGTTAACTGTTCCACGGCACCACGCGCTCTCTGCTTAGCTGTGGACGGGCTGTGCTTGAATATGACCCGTGGTACGAGGTGTTTAGTGATGTCATTTGTTTTGTTTTTTAAATGTTGCGTTGTTTATTTGATGTATGGTGTATGTTGTTATTTATCATTGAATGGTGACGTGCTGTTTGAATGTGTTTGTACTTGAAAAAGCAACATGAAATATTCCAAAGTGTCTCACAACACTGGAGAGAAATAAAAGCTTTTTCTTTACCAGTCACGTGATCAGCTTGTTAATGCGTCATGTGACTTGTTGTTCGGAGACAACGGCGGAAATGTGCGTGAGTTGTAAAGAGGAGTGCCGGTGGTTCAGTTTGTCGTGGTGGATTCCAGGAAGATGCTCAGCGTCAGCACAACAATGTGGACGGACGGACGGACGGACCGGACCGGACCAACTCTTTCCAGAACGTTGTGAGAGACTTCTAGAACAATCTGAGCTTGTGATCTGTGTTCAGATAGACTTTTATTAATCATCCACAGCTATTCTAAAAAGCTAACGGGTCACATTAACGATGTGTGGGAGGTGACAGAAGGCTGTTATTCACAATAATCAATCCATAAGCTCCCAAATGTTTAGAGTGATTCAATTCTTAAAAAATGTCTTAAAATGACAAAGTCCCATCACAAGTGCGTGTTCCTATAGTTTGAGGACTACGTGGAATGCAAACTTCAATTTGAAGTGAAGAAAAATACCAACAAACTAAAATGTTTGAAGTTAAAGCATTAAAATAAGAAGAGAAGCATCGTATTCCTCTCCATATGACCAAACAATAGAACAAAGGAGACGTGACAGTGGATTCCTCGAATCAAACTGAATATCTGCAGTTTACATGTCCTGTGTTTTTATGTCAGAAATACCATGTTTGATATCTTGGTTTCCTGATGCTCGTAGAACTCAACACTGCTGCTAACACACCGCTGTCTGTGCGTTGTGCTGTACTCTACAGTCACCAGTGACAGTGAGCTCACGATGTCTGCTCCTGCCGGCTCAGCTGTCCAACAAACACAACAGCCCGGAGCATTTCTAAAGACCTTCTTTGATTCCCTTTAGAAATAAAACTGTTAAGAATACGTCGACTGCAATAAGTCTCGGTAGAGCTGTAGTAGCACCATGTGAAGCCAGCCTTGGTGCGGGGATGGAAACACACAATGAGCCCAAAAACAGAAATGGAGACACATTTCCACAAGACAGCACGACCCACCAGTCATGTGACATTTCCAACCGGCTGCAGATGGTCCCGCAGTGGCAGCTGGTGTAGAAGAATCTGAGCTCGGCCAGCAAGCCTGTACACACTGGAGGCTGAAGCCGACGTCCTCTTTTAATGCCTTTCTAAAGCTGCCAGGCTGGGATTGGCCGTGGCCCGTGTACACCTTTATACCGATACGGGACTGTATGGACGACGCCCGTCTGTGACATTTCTAAATGATCATGGTGTTGGGAAAACATCGGCACATCGGGCTTTATCTCCTCCTGCCACCAGCTGTGATCCAATGTGATGTTAGCTTGGTTTAAATAAACTGTTCTACAATGATTATTTGAATTGATCCATAAAAAATGAAAAGATTCAGTCATGTTTCAGAACTGAGGCAACTGTGCTCCAAAAGATGAGATCCCACTAATAATGTGAATGGTCTGGACCAACCCTGCTCAGAGCCCAGCCGTGGTGTCAGCTGGTCTTTACTGGAGCCGGGATGGGTCAGGAAATGTTCTAGAAGACATAAGTGCAATCAGAGCCATGGTAATCAGTACGATCTTTGAGGCACTTCTTAAATAAGTAATCAACACCCCCCCCCCCAATTAGTGAAAATCCTACAAGATAAGAAAAAGAAGGTTGTGTTTAGGATGGAAATGTGCCACTTGCATCAATAAAAAGGCATCACTACCTACATTATAATACACAATATTAACTTAATGTTTTTTCCTTTGTCATTGTACATTCTTGTTTTGCGAGAGGCGTCGTGCCCCCCCCCCCTCCCTAAAGATAGAAAAGAAATGAAACTAAAGAAAAAAAGTGTAAAATTTCAAGTTCTTCAGCAGAACTGTCATATTTCTCCAGGGATGTGCGACGGGTTGAGATGTGTTCATGACGGCAGGCACGGAGCTTTGACATGAGGATGGACATTCAGAGAGGAGAACCCAATGAAGCGGCAGGAGAAAAAGAACGGATGAGGGGAAGACAACGGAACGTCAGGGAATGTTCTTGAAGTCTTTGTTTTCCTTGTAGATACCAAGAAAAGACGAGTTTGGTATTCCAACAAAACGGTCCAGAAGGAACCTTTCCCGTTCTCCAGTTTGCTCTGCCTCGTTGACAAGGTCCAGAGGTTGAGGTCCTCCTCCCTGTGGTCCTTTACTCTTCCTCCTCCTCCTCCTCGCCTTGCAGAGTTGGCTTGCGAGTGTTTTTTGGCTGAGACGGCAGCTTGGACAGACAGTAGGTGGGCGAAGGAGGAAGCTGGTCTCCCCTTCATACAGACTCTTCTGTGGATAGCAGCAGGGGGTTGATGTATTCAAATCCCTCAAACTCTGACTGGTCTATTCTCTTGATGACGTCCCTGAGGAGAGGGAGACAGAGAAGAATGAGAGGTGGTGTTGTCGTCATCCACAGCAGACCTGGATCAAGCTCTGAACAGAGAGCCCATATCGATACAGATTTCAATACCTGCAACCTGACCCATGAACCATTGTGCTTGTGATCAGTGCGTCATAGTGAGTTTGGAAAAGGGTCAACTATTTCTGGGGCATTTTATGCTTTGACTACTAAGTAGGAAAAAAAGACAGGAAGTCTGGGAGAGAAAGATGGGGAAGAACCAAACCTCATGTTCCTTAATTTCAGAAGAAATGTGCAATTTTGAATTTTTGCCGCCTTTTAGAGACAGAATGTGTCACTGCTGTGCAGAGAAGCTGCATCTGATCACGAGCACTACAGCTGCTCCCAGTAGCTTAAACCCATTTTGATTTAAGAGTGTTTATATAAAATGTAGATAGATCGATTTTTATTGTTATTATTAATTTCCACATGTGTGCCTCCAGAACAAAGGTACATTTAGATACAACAACATTATGTTCTCGTGGCCTGTGGTGGTGGGGCCCAATGTGGGGCAAGTAAATCCAATCGGCAAGTTCAACTTTTGTGAATTTTGATCCACAGATTTGCAGCAAAGCATCGTGATGCTGCCGGTCTTTGAGAGAACAGAGGACCGGTTTGTAAACAGCCGAGTCGAGAGTGAATGGTGGAAATACATGCTTTCAATAAAACACGTTATGTGTCGTAAAACAAGTTTGCTAACCGAAAATAAAAAAGTTTTATTTTCCCTCTTCAACAATCTTCCATCAAACAAAATGGAGCACAACAATGAGAATAAAACCCAGGAGAGGTAAGACAGCTAGCCCTGCAAGTAGCCTTACGTCTCACAGAGACGCATGGGTTGATGGTGCTACACCACTCACTGCTGTGACCGTGCCGAAGTTCAGCATCGATGACGCTGCTGAATCGGGACGGTGCAGCTCCATAACTGGTATTCATCACACCTCCAGGGAGATGTGACCACCTCTGTAGCAGGATGCCATTCATCCCTCCTTACTATGACAACGAGCTTCCTGCTCCATCGTTTTCAAAAAACACTCAAAAATATTCTAGAAAACTTTTACCCAACATTTCCTCGAGGCCCAACCTTTCTCATTTCAACTTTTCAACGATCAGTCATGAGAAAAACTCCAGAGAGTATCTCTAAGTGTTCGGGCTAACTTCTGTCAACACGATCAGTTCACTCAACATCCCCAGCGTCTCAAAGTGGAGGCAAGCAAACCAAGTTCAGCATGCACAGATTACATACGCATCCAGGAATTCCTATTATGTTGACAGAGAAAGATCGTTGGAGATGGGCTATGACTAATGACTGACAAATCAAATAAGACACTCCAAAAACTTGAATATTTTACATTTATCATCAAGGCACACCAGAGACGTGAAACGTTTCTACAGTTTTTCAAGACAGAAGTTGGCAGCGATGAGAGGTGTTCTACTTCTACGAGAGAGACTGGAGACAGGATGACTTTTCTTTTGAGTGACTTGGACAGATTACCTTTGATAATACACTGAACAACAACAACTTCCTGTTTGTGTTGGTACCTGCTCCTGCTGTCCTGCAGAACGTCGCCACCCTGGAAACCATCTGATGGGTCTTAATTATTTTCACTCAGAGTAAATCTTTAAACCCTGTACAATGGCATCTGAGACAGGAGGAACACGGTGTGGACTACCCAGTAGAGGAACTTCTGAGTATGCTGCTTCCATTAAAAAAGGCATAATCACAGGTAAATGGAGCGAAAACCCCAGAACTAGTGGGCTCAGAGTGGCTGGGTAAAAATAAACGTACTTCCTTAGCAACACTGCTGCTTCTCCTGCAGCAACAGGCTATTTACTCGTCTGTGTGTGTGTGTGTGTGTGTGTGTGTGTGTGTGTGTGTGTGTGTGTGTGTGTGTGTGTGTGTCTGTGTGTGTCTGTGTGTGTGTGTGTGTGTGTGTTTTTGTGTGTGTGTGTTTTTGTGTGTGTGTGTTTTTGTGTGTGTGTGTGTGTGTGTGTGTGTGTTTTTGTGTGTGTGTGTGTGTGTGTGTTTTTGTGTGTGTGTGTTTTTGTGTGTGTGTGTGTGTGTGTGTGTGTGTGTGTGTGTGTGTGTGTGTGTGTGTGTGTGTGTGTGGTGAGAGGAGGAACTGAAGCCCAAGAAGGAGACCTCTCTTTGAAGTAAAAACAATATGTGTGTTCACTGCCCCCCCCCCCCTTAGGGGGCCTCTGCCAGTGTCGAACAGGTTGCTGATACCACCCACATCGAGTGCAAGGACAAGTGAATGAAATGCTACAGTGTCTGTCTTCAGTTGTCAGACTAGAATACTGATGAAGCAAGTAGTTCCCCTCCATCTGATCTCATGTGAAGTACTTTCACCGTAGGAGTAGGTCAACTACCAAAACAAAAACTACTTTTAGAAAATGGAGTTTCTGAGAGAACAGAGAGGGAGAAAGAAATAACACAAAGACACAAAAGAGAGAGGAGAGGGTTTGACCAAAACAAACAAAGTGTGTTCAACCAACGTAAATGTTGCCTTTTTTTCCCGGCTTGGATGACTTGAAAGCATTGCCAGATGCAGAATGAAGAGGATAAAAGGAGGAAGGGGCAGAACAAGTATTTTAAGTGGTTTTGGAAAACAAATACGAACATTTTGATCCAATATTAAACCTACAAGACTGGAGCTATTGTCAGTCTAAGAAATGATTGTAAGCATCTCAAGCATCAATGGTCCACAGTAAGGCAAGGCAAGGCAAGTTTATTTGTATAGCACATTTCAACAACAAGGTAATTCAAAGTGCTTCACATAAAACCATTAAAAGCATCAAAACACAAGACAAAAGAAAAGGAGATTTAAAAACAATTAAGAACATTCATTAAAACACAGTGTAAACAGTTTCATAGTAAAATGCAGAAATGCAGGAAATTGATGAATATATTAATTGAATGTGGTCCAATTAAAGGCAGCAGCAAACAGAAAAGTCTTCAATCTTGATTTAAAGGAGCTGAGGGTCTCAGCAGACCTGCAGCACAGTAGATGTTGCTACTACTGTGTGGTACTGAAGGCTTCACGGCAGAGTTTTGATTCGTTTCTATGTTGTATTCAGGCTGAATGTGGTGCAATTTTAAGTTGATGAGAAGACGTAAGTGGGAACTAATAGGTGCAAACTGGCTTTGGGAGGGGAGGGGTGAGGTAAAGTAAAAATGTTAGGGCAACAAAAAAGAATGATGACAAATGATTTAACGTACACGGGCACAATTAATAGTGCAGGAACCCGACAGAAAGTCACACAAAGAGCTAGAGTTCCAGGTACTGTAGACCAGCGGTTCCCAAACTTTTTAGGCCGCGCACCCCCTTCTACATCCCGACCGGGTTCGCGCACCCCCCCCCCCCCTAATAAAAAAAAAAAAAGCAACAGAGCCTAAAAATCTGACCAATGAGAGAACAGTTTGCTCGCGCGTGGTGTTTGTTTACAATATTTAGTCCGCTGTTAAATGTTACAGTGTGAACACAAACCGAACAAAGGGGCAACTGCAACATTGTATCATATTAATCCCTGAATCAGAACAAAGCAAACGAACTACGGGTGTGAAAACGCCCTGAAACACTGCAACAAAGTTTCAATAACTTTCAGTTACACAAGGCGTCACTTTTAAAGAGCAATACGGATGGCGAGCACACACGCACAGGCTCAGAGGCAGATTATCACATTTCATTTACAATTAATGACCGACTAATGTAGCCAGGATGTCTTCGGACAAAGCATCGATGCGGCGACACAGTGTTGTTGGACACTGGGATCATGTCCAACTTTTTTGCTTCTTTCTCCCCAATCATACATTCCACCATCTCTCTGGCAGCTGGCAAGCTCACGTCTTCGGCCATTGTGTGCGGTAACTGACCAGATATGAAGCCCGTAGTGCGTCATTTATAGACCCAACACATGAATGAGACTGCAGTTGTTTTGGGCTGTTTTGTAACTCCTCCAATTTCGTTATTAAAATATGTAAGGGGCTTTTGACTTGTACTGGCATGCTTGGTGTTCAGGTGGCGACGTAAATAAGAGGGCTTCAGACAGCTGTTAGCCAGAACCTCACTGCACACCACGCACTGTGGCTTTGGGGAATCTGCATTGCCAATCCAAGTGAAGCCCAGGCACAGATACTTTTCATCATATTTCCTCTTTTTTTCCCAGTCTGATGCTCTCTCTCGTTTCCTCTTTTTCACCTTGACTCCGCGATGGGCCGATGTGCTCCCGATGTGTCTGCGCTATCCCTTCCTCCTTTTCGGTCTCCTCCGTCTCATCTTCCTCTGACTCCCGTTCGATTTCTTCTCCCGGTCTCTCCCCAACGCACCTCTCCATTCCCCTCGCCTCCGATTCCTCTCTCTCTCTCTCTCTCTCTCTCTCTCTCTCTGTCCCTCTCCTCTTTTACGACTGATGGCTTCAGATGTCCCACCTGACAGTTTCCCCGATTTCAGCCAGTTTAGCATATTTAAATGAATGTTGCTGAATGCATGAAGTTCACTGTTAGCTGACGTTAGCTGCACAAGCTAGGCTGGCTCGTGTGTACGACGGGCGGCTGGCGGCAAGACTGCCGGAAGGAGCTCAAGTGCATTTATTAAATTGTACGTTTTTAATTTTAAGGGGATTTTTATAATTCATGTTTTTATTTTTTGAAAAATCCCACTTTTTAAATTAAAATTACATTTTTTTTTAATATTTAATATTATTACACCATCAGACGCCATTACACTTTTCCTCTCGCGCACCCCCTAGAGGCATCTTGGATTACGGCCGTCACCATGTTGGTTTTTTCGCAACCAATCAACAGAAGTTACCATATTTGGAATGTGGAGGAGTGACGTAGAGACGCCGTATATGTAGCAACCTGTCAATCACTGTGTAGCCCCGCCCTAAAGCATGCTTTATGGTCTATTTGACTTGTGAGTCTTGCACGGGGGTTTGGGCATTCCAAAAGAAAGAATGATGAATATAATAGACAAGGCAATAGTGTTGCCTGTCAATATTTGAAATAGATGGACGCAACATGACACATGATTTTTTATGGGGCAGACATGTGTTACATTATGGTTACAAATGTGTTACATTATTGGACATTATGATGTCCAAACAGTGTAGGACCTGCATGACATGCATCAAGAACCAAGTGGACCTCCAGAGTCAAGGCCCTGAAAACAACAACCAAGGACCAAGGCTACAGAAGAAGAAAGAAAGTACACTTCTCTGGCTGAGCACTGGCTGAGGCTGCCATTCTCGAAGGCAGGGAACTGGCATAGAAAAACTAAAGCCTCTCTCCCCTCCCCCTCCCCACACTGGCAAGGGCCCCCAGCAAATCTGGCTTTTAATGTCGCAATGTAAATCTCAAACATGGAGGGTTTACCCTTCTTCCTCCCTACACGGCTCCCACTTCTCTTTCTTCTCATGCCAAGCCCATCACGAGTGGGAGAGAGGGGAGACTGGAGAGCTTTTTTGCATCACTCCCTCCCAGAGCAGGAGTGGGCGACATCAGTCCCTCTCCTTGGTAACAGAGGGAAGAGAAAGGGGTGTGGCGATAAAGTGCGAGACGCAGGGAGGAGGCATGCGTCTTCTTTTGATGTGTCGTGGTGTTTGATGCCACGTTGATATCTCCACTACTCAACTGGCAGTGAGCTCCCCACCCTGTTCTCCCACTCATCTCCCTCTTCCCCTCACTGCACCACCCCAACTGCCTCCTTAAAAGTCTATCACGGGCTCCCCTCGTCGAACGCTGTCACAAATGAGCTGGGATGAGCGGCAGAGCAGTCTCTTTGCTGGCCCTTAATGAGCTTCGAGGCTCACCCACTCCGAGGCTGGTTTGAAGTTCAGCGTCTAGTGAACAGCAGAGATGTACGGAACATTCAAACTGAGCCATGCTAGTTACCCAAAGACATCTGTCATGGGTGCAGAGCATGATGGGCATTTAATAAGGCTCCAATTATTACTGGAAGCCCTTGCCATTTCACAATGGCGTAGTCATTGCTGTACATGTTCAAAAGTTCCAAGTTGCACAAGCAGGAAAAAGCCACGATGGTGTCTTTGTGTGTCTCCAAGTACAACCTTGCTGAACTGGTGGAGTATATACCAAACATGGCACCATATACTTTGGAGACAATCCTAATTCTGCTTCATTTCACAGTATGAAGTCAAGAAGGCTCTCAGCACCAGCCTCAGTGTGGGCGGGATTCTTAGCTGATTGCCGTAGCGATCCGCGTGAAACCGCAGTGAGATCCTCTTCATGAGCAACCAAAACAGAGGAACATCTGCACTGTGAATTGTACAACATAGCGTACCTAGTGTATCTGTGGCGTAGTTTTACAGCCTGACATTTTTGAAAATCTGGATCAAGTGAATTTAAAAAATGCGGTCACTATTGACGGTAGCTTGGCTATTTCAAAATGGCAGGTCAGTGTAGGATGTCCCGTGCCGCGCTAGTGACGATTTCTCGCTGACCCACTAGTGGTCTGCAGCGCTTTAACTCCACCTCAGCTCAGCTCGCTTGGACCCTTGTTGAGATGGTACCAAAATAAGTACCAGGTACTAACCTGATCTTCTGCTCATGGAAAACCAAAACAGAGCGAGTCGAGTTGGCTAAAGGTGCGTTCACACCAAACGCGTCGATTTTTTGACGCGCCGCAAAATCGTGTCCAACGCCGGTCGTGTTCACACCAAACGCTGCAAAATCGCCGGAGAGGGGCCGTGGTTTATAGACCTGGATCCGTTCAACTGTCCGCCATTAACCATGGAAAAAATAACCTATATTCCTACGTGTTGTGGAAGTCACAGATATCCTGGGAAACTAAACGGCGTCATGTCTGGTTCATAATATTGTTCAGAGGAGCTCCGTGGATTTTATCGAGCTGTATTCACTGTGTCTAGCAAGCCACAGGTCGCTGTTTACTACAGCTGTAGGAACACAAAATAAACAGATTTGGCTGTGATTCAACGGCAATAAACCGACAAAAAGGGACTCTGAAATAACTACGTAATGATGCCGATTTGTAGGCTACGTGTCTTCTCAATGGAGCTCTGATGGATCGGTGCTAGGCTATGCTAACATCGTAGCAGCTCCACCAGCACTCAATAACGTCACGTAGACGTAAATACGCGTCTATTCATTGTTTGTACCGTATGGTTTACACACACACATGTATACACATAGTTTGGTCCAGTCTCTGTTGATATGAGGTATCGTAGAGCTCTGGGTGAAGACAGATGGCTACAGTATTCATTTCCTGATTCAACAACGGCAGGAAGTCAGTGATGACAGGGGGAGCAACTCAACGCTGATAGGCTATCGCACCACAGCGTCACGCGATTATTTCGCAGAAGTTGAAACATTTCAACTCACGCGTTGGCGATTTTGCGGCGTCCAATGCAGAATACGTACCTAACAAAGTCCAAAACCCCCTGTCAAAAAAAGGGTGGGGGGCTGAAACACTTCAGAGCAGACATTGACGTACACTTTATGTTTACAGTGCTACGGTGCGAAAGTGAGCGAGAGTTTGGTGTTCTTCCTGAAGGTCTCTGTTTACATTCTTCAGACTCAAAAGTGCGACACTGAATGTCTTCAGGGAAAGACTGTCTGATAGTGTCCACCTCATCCCCAGCTGCACGATTCCTTGTGTCAAGACTACGAAGAGTTAACAGACAGCTGTGGAGAGGTCAGGGATTTCCAGGCATTTCACCGTAGTCAGTGTGGACATTCACAACAGGTGCACACACATTTGGCCCCTAGATGTGGTCGGACAACAAGTCATATCACTGTTTCAAGCATCCTGAATCCTTCATGTCTTGCTGCCCTCAACAGGGATTAAACATACGCCGTATCTGGTTGGATATAAAGCCATGATTATTGTGGCCAAAAATATCACCAGTATTCTAACGGTAATCATTAATAATACATTTTTCTCCATGAACGCTGATGAAAAGCATGAACAATGTTTCATGCACCCAAATCCCTTCATAATCAGATTCTTACTCATTGCTTGTCATTGTGTGGGAAGCTGTAGGCAGCATCCTAGCCCTTAGTCATGTATAGGACATTATAAAAGAGGCTTTTTTAAAAAGCTCTTACTGAATGTCCTAATGTCGTTGATGAAATTGCTAATAAGGATGCCTTTTGGGCGGAGTGCATGGTTTACTTCATTGTTCCACTCAGCTCCTGCTTTTGATCAGTGTGGTTGTTGAGAAATGGTTTGCTAAAATCCATCCAATAAAAGCTTTGCAGGAAAAATATAAACGTTGTAAAATCAATCCAGCATGGACTGAAATGAAAATGTTGTCTGACATAAGCCTGGTAATATCTATCGGCGGGGCCTGCCAAAGCCTTATGGAATCATTTTGTGACTGCACGGAGGAACACAGGCCATGCTTGTGTTCTGGTCTGCAGTGGTGGCGCCTCGGACGTTTCTGTTGTTGTGCCAGATCTCTCCAGCCTTTTCTCTCCACAGTTCAGGCTTAAATAAGCGCTCCTGTCGGATCGTGAAGGCCATACGTTCGCATTAATCAAAACAATGTCCCTGATGGATGAAGACGTCAACGTTCTCGTGCTACATTCGTGCTTCCCCCCCTGCGTCAACTCGCAGGGGGGGAAGTTTTTCTTTATTGGATGCAGAAGTTCTCTGGAAAAGATGGCACAACATCCACCCACTGAAAACACATGTCACGTCTTTTTCAACCTCTGTGTGACCATGAAAAGGTCTGATCACCTTTTTAGCTGTACACATTCACAGCTGCCAAGTCCAATCACAGTTTGGTCCTGGGGCCACTGGGGCCACTAACACCAACACGTTTAACACTAACTGTGACGTGACAACCAGACTGTTAGAACAGCGAATACCCTTTTTGTTCTTCAATGCAGCGGTACTGTTTCCTGTGCTGCTCGTGCCGTATCATTATTACAGCAGCAGCACACAATGAGCAGTTATTGTTAACAGTGACAACTAGAGGAGAGCAAAGACAGACATGTTGAATTTAATCTGATTATAATCTGATTATTTAAAAAAAACTAAAATGCCCACAGTGTTCATTCACTAAAACTGTATAAAAATATTTCGAATTTCTTTAAAGAAAATACAACTAAACTGCCCAGACTGTTAGGCAACTGACACTTAAGAAGAGTCAAGAACAGGACGAGGTTGACTAACGACGGTACAATCATAAGAGGACTTTAGAAACAGGACTAATGAACTAGAACGACAGCCAGCTGTTGCAGTCTACATCCACGTCTGTCCAAAATGTCATCACTTCATCATTTTATCCCATTAGACAACTGTGTGACGTTGTCATAATTAGAATGTGATTTCTTGAGTTATGGCCAATAATCTGCTTTGTGATGTCACAGTGAATGTGATCAGTTCATCCTTGAGTCCAGCTGTTGTCGGCGTGGAGACATAAAAACAATAGGTGAAAGATGAACACTAGTTTTAACTTGGGCCGGCGTCGCTGCCGATTGCTCTGCCCCATCTGTGACCTCAACACTACAACTACACTTGAGCCCCTTGCTGAGAGTCCCCCCCCCCCCACACACACGGGACGAACAGCATGACGGTCTTCAAACATGTTGAACATTTTAAAGGCACAGACATCAGCCAACCACAGAAGGGAACAGTTTGTCTCCTAGCAACGCAGGTTTTCGATTGACACTCAAAGGAAGTCATGGGAAACACTCCCACAGGGGCTCGAGGCTGAGACACGTTTCCACTAATAAAATAATAAAATATGTTTGAAACACAGAACAATGCTGTAGCTGTAGTCTCATTATGTTTGATTATAAAAAGAGAACAATGCTGTAGCTGTAGTCTTATGTTTGATGATCATGACTAATTCAAAGGTGATTTTAAATGTCTGATGTTTTTCACGGTTCACTACACTATCAACATGGCAGAGACCAAACACCTGCCTGACTTATGTCATGATTCATTGCTGTCAAAGTTGTCATCATGTAGTTACAAAACAGAGAAATGACAGACACGATCACAGACACCATGACAGACACATGACAGACACCATGACAGACACCATGACAGACATCATGACAGACACATGACAGACACCATGACAGACACCATGACAGACATCATGACAGACACCATGACAGACATCATGACAGACATCATGACAGACATCATGACAGACATCATGACAGACACCATGACAGACATCATGACAGACACATGACAGACACCATGACAGACACATGACAGACACCATGACAGACACCATGACAGACACCATGACAGACATCATGACAGACACCATGACAGACATCATGACAGACATCATGACAGACACCATGACAGACATCATGACAGACACCATGACAGACACCATGACAGACACCATGACAGACACCATGACAGACATCATGACAGACACCATGACAGACACCATGACAGACACCATGACAGACATGATGACAGACACAATGACAGACATCATGACAGACACCATGACAGACATGATGACAGACACAATGACAGACACCATGACAGACATCATGACAGACACCATGACAGACATGACCTGAGGCAAATCTCCAGTCCCTGCAAACACATCTTTAAACACAGGTGCTCTTAGTGATTCACATACAGTCGACTTCACTGGTATAACTTGTATTTTATTCGACGGCAGTACTTACGCATCGTCTGGTGTTAGCTGCACTGGTTCATTCGTAAACTGCGTGTCAAAGTTTTCGAGGCCGTAGTCATCAGTGATCTGAGGTTTGAAGGGCGGCGTCATCTCTTTCTTCTCCAGCTGAGGGGAACAAACGCATAAAAGTCCTGTTATGTGTAACAACAGTTCTTTCTCAATAGAGAGGAGACCATGTAGAACATACGGCCCGCGGGCCGCAACGTCATTTTATGTGGCCCGCCCACGAATCCGTCAGATAAAAAAAATAAAAAATTATTATAATAATTTTAAGTTAGACTTGATAATAAAAATATCCCCATAGTCGAAATTATGAGATAGAAAGTCGCAGTTATGAGATAGTTCAACACACAGTCACAGAAGCAGCTCTTTGGCTGGTTACACCTGAAATGGAAATGTATTGTGAGTACATTGAAGACTACTATAAACGTGTCTTTACAACACATGAAATACTTCATATGGGATTGTGCAAACGCACCCTTGAAAGGATTTTAAGCTTTGAACAAAGTTATTGTAATAACTTGTGTTTGATATTTGTCTTTGATATTTTCTTTAAAAGTTTGATCTTTGATAGAGTAATGTGGGTTTCTTAACCCTAAATTAAAATGATTTAAGTTATAATAACAGAAATGTGCTTAAATATATGTTTACATTTATATAACTGCATGTACAATATTTTAACACTTGAATAAACTATAATTAAATGCAGAGACAGTTATTTAACAATATGTTAGGAGTAGTAGAAGGACAAAACCCAAAGCACATCATGTGCTCTGAATCAGAACCTTCTACAACTGCAGGCTGTCTGCAGGAACTGCACATCCTCTGCTGATCAGAATAGCACAAAACAGAAGCGTCGCTAATGACCATGTGGATGTGGAGCCTTATTTGGGTGGTTAAACTCCTCCACGAGGCGTCACATTGACAAACCTTTTTAGCGGACATTTCAAAGGACTGAAGTGTAAACTGAAGGAGGTCGTTTGCAACTTCGCTTGGTCAAACTAAAGGTGAGAACTGTTGCTGCTCTACAGCCCAGCAAAACCCTCAGCTATGTCTTATTATTATTATTTATAGTATAGAGTATTTTGAGATAGTTAATTCAAAGCAACAAAAAAAAAACTTCAAATGTGGTGTGGGACACTGCTTCTTATATGGCATTGTGTTTGTTAGGTTTATTACTTTCTATTTGACAGTAGTGACACTCTGTATTTATCTTATTGTCAAGAAATTCCCTAAAAAGATCAAAACAAACAATGTTAGTTAGTTAATGCTACACCAGTCCTACTTTCCATTCTAGCAGTATACATGTAGACATAAAGGTTAATCATACTTAGCAGAACCTGCTATATTATATATATATTAATATTCATCATTATCAGTCATATTGCAAGCCATTTTCCCTATTCTAAGCTACAGCCCGCTAGCTGCATGATGAGATTATATTAGGTGGATAGCAGCAGAGGTGGATAGCAGCAGCCTGTGGTGTACAAGCTGGTATGGTTGGAAGTAGGCGTTGCACCCTGCTGCCGCTGATTCAAGGTATAGGACATGGACACTGCCTGGCTCCAACAGCTCTCTGTTTGAGGCACCTTTAGCTAATTATACGCTACTTGGCCTCGAGAGTACCGTAATGCTACGATAGACTATAGTTACTACTGTAGATAGTACGCTAGCTAGCAGGGCATGCTAACTAATCAACAACAATCCCAGTTCATTCCATTCCCACACTTTTGCTCTTGTGGTTTGAAAAAGGCTATAAAAAGACATGAACCCCAAACTCTTTATGTAGCAAGTATCGGTCTAACTACAGACCACGCACACCTTTCAGTACCTTTCTAAGTTGCGCTTGGACCTGGCTGTTCAGGCTAGAGGTTCAGCGATGGGGTGATCTTACTAACGAGCACTGTGTTTGTCTTTATGTGACACAGAGCTCCATTGTTGTCCAAGAATATAGAAAACACACCAACAAGCCTCACTGTGGCCCTGGGTGAGCTGTTCCTTCATTACCTTGAAAACACACACACTGTAGTTTATTTTGACTCAGTCTCACCGACACCGTCCTCCTGCCACAGATACTTCAGCCAACAGCTGGTTTGGAACACAACGAAACCCTTTGTTTCTTTAAATGACACCAAATATTTGTGAGTTTTTTTTAAAGAGTTGTGAACCAATGGGCTTGAAGCTGAGAGCCACAGACAGGAAGTGAGAAAGTAGAAACGAGAGAGACGGGCTCACACGTTGTTGGTTTTGGTGTTTACAAAAAGCTCTGGAAAAATGTGTGATTGTGGGCAATAGAACTAGAATGGACTTTACTGCTCAGGATCTGCTACGCCTCTATTACAATGAAAACCAATGTTGATGTCAAATGTTTTAATTGACTATTGAAAGGAAACTTGCACATTTGAGATGATGAAACAGTCACTGAATGGTGTGATATATGGAACATCAGGCAGGTTTAAACACTGGCTCTCTCCCATACGGTCAGAGCTGTGGAGTAAAACACGGACACATGACAGAGAGAGCGAGAGAAAAACCAGAGAACAGAGCGGGTTGAGCAGCGGAGTAGTTGTGCCAGAGTGATTCAGCTGGCAGAGCTTTTGTCTGGTTTGTTTCCATGGTTTCACATCGGCCCCTCATCCTGTTAAATTGTGCACAGAGGACAATTTTCTGAGAACACAATGAAGTCAGACGTCAGGTACACAGGTTTGCTCTCCGTGCTGTTTCCTCGTTCTAAGAATATACACTTTTTTTTTAAATAGTTAAAAGTAGGTTAGGGGGAGCTTAAAATAGAGATAACTTAATATGGTTTTTGAAGGCTGATCCAGGTGCTGTCTTATAGTTGATCAATTAATAAATCATAGGCTACATAGTCTGAGCGTTTTGCACCCGTCTCGAATGTTGTCAGCCGATTGATTGGCGTTATCAGTGGTT
Organism: Lycodopsis pacificus; assembly: GCA_028022725.1. Classification (NCBI taxonomy): domain Eukaryota; kingdom Metazoa; phylum Chordata; class Actinopteri; order Perciformes; family Zoarcidae; genus Lycodopsis; species Lycodopsis pacificus. The sequence goes on from CM051697.1 coordinate 25,838,560, forward strand.
CTCACGACCACTCTAATGCTGCAGATGGCCACCCTGCACCTACCCCGTTGCGAAAGTGAAACTCAACGTTGTGAATTGAAACAAAACAACTTTTTAAGCAACAAAACCAAGGACAATATCATGGTTTGGGTTGGTAAAAAGTATGTTGCGTAATTTGTTAGCGTACGTGGTGTTACGTAAAATAAGTCTACCATTGACTTCTGTTTTCACATGGGACCTGAACAGCAGTCTCCTGGGTGAAAGTCCTGTGTTTGTTTGACCCAAGCATCCACTTCACACATGTATCCATGAACTGGATACTGGACCCCAACATGGCGACTATTCATGAGAACGGCAAGATAAGTTTCTAGCTTTGAGGTTACTTCAGGGGTGATGCGGCCCACTGAATATGTTGGTCGGTAGGTATGTATACATATATATGTACGCACAATGTACATATATATATATAAATATGGTATTTTTATACATATTTATATAAAAAACATTTTCAGTAAAAACACACAAACAAGGTAATGTCTTGTTTTGTAAGTTTCACAAAGCATTTTGCAATTAAATGAATAACTTAATTACTCATTTGAATTGCATTGCATTTAAGATGGGATATTATTTGGACAGACATAATGGTGAGAGTGGGTAATATGAATACAAATGAAGTAATAATGAAGTTAAAAAGCTGTCAGGTAAACAAGGCATTCTTCCCTCTTGAGCTGCTAAGTGGCTTCATGTGAAACGTCCCGAGCAGGAATTTTTATTTTGAGGGTGAAACAGCAAACTGAAAGCCACTGAAAGCCACTGAAATCAAGTGGTGAATGAATACAGTGTTATTATTAGAGTGTCCGAGTGGTGGCGACGACATGATGCGTCATGCTAAATATATCAAGACAACAGGTAAACATGGAGGAAGTGTCGAGGTTGCACTTACAGCAAATGAAAACAGAGCGTTGTAACTAAAACACAATATGACTGAAGGTACAATACATGAAGCTCTAGCGTGAGTTCAGACAGGAAGACTCTACTCCTGCATGCCCAAGCCCGTAGTTTATTTCTCATACATCTGCCATCACTCCTCATGCAGGCTCACTCATTATTGCCTTGCTATCATTGTTTGGGGCTGTCAATCATGATATCAGCTGTTTAGATCAGCTGGTCTCTCTCGCCAATAGCACAACGACACAGTGACATGGTTACTCTCTTAAATATGATCGTCTCTCTACCTTCAGTACGTTCATGCTGCCGTTACGCAACCCTCCACCTCCCCATCTCCGCCCAGTCTTTGCAGCCTCATCAGCTTCATCATTCCATCAGCCTCATCAGCCTCATCAGCTTCATCATTCCATCAGCCTCATCAGCCTCATCAGCCTCATCAGCTTCATCATTCCATCAGCCTCATCAGCCTCATCAGCCACCACCACCAGTGTCTGGACTCCACGGGGGGATTCATATTTCAGGGCGATCACATCTCGATCACAAATCTCCTCGTCGAGTTCAAGCGCCAAATAATTTCTGTGTAACTCATTAACGCAGCATCTGTCCTAATACATGTTAACTAATCCTTCACTGGTCTCTCCTGGTTGAACTAACCACGGTTTCTATGATCCATGACCACCATCTACGATTTTCTAACCTTAAAACAGCACGCCACGGATATATCATGGCACGCCTATAACAATTTAACATAATTCAAAAATAAATCTTTTCCCCCTCAATGCAGCAGAACAAGCTCCCTAATAACACGCCAACATATTTTGATGTCAATTTACTATATGATATACTGAATACAGGCAAATATACTTAACGCTGCCTTAGAGCTGATGGTTCCATTGTAAATCATCAGCTTGTTCTGACTTTGAGCAGCGTTCCTTTGGACTTTTTGCAAATATTTTGAGTTACGATTTGTCTGGAACGCAGAATTCTTTCTTGTCAAAAACCTGGAGCCTACATTACCCACAATGCAACTCGTCCGCCGACAGTTTGGTCGGAGATTGGGTGAGTGGTGCTCGTAGCAGCTGATGTCTATGGGGTCAGATCAGTCTCAATAATCACAAATGCACACAGAAAGATTCACAAATACATTCCAATGCACAAATAAATAAATTACGATTTATATAAATGTAAAAATAAATCACAAATATATTTCTGCATTTGTAAGTATTTCTGTGTGGATTGTTTACATTTGTTTGTGGATTTGTATGCATTTATTTGTGGATCGCACTGCATTTCTTTACAGATCTCTGCACGGATTATTGAGACTCCCCTGACGTCGCTAGATTCACAAATATGCGTTTTTTCAACGTTCTCTTTTTCAACCAATCACATGAGCGCAGCTCCCCCCCTCCCCTCCCCACGAGGGTGGCAGCGTTAGAGTTACGCAAATTGCGGAAGCGACAGGGGGAGCTCAAAGGCACTTCGTATAAATATATACATACATATAAATATATTCATATAGATACATACCTATATATACATACTTATATATGTATATATATATCCAAATCAATAGGTTATATGGGTTGCTATCATTCTAAACAGTACAATGCATATTATCCAGGTTTACAATTTGAATTCCTTCAGTCTGCATGAAAGTGTATCGTTGCCATGGCAACATGTACTAATTGATGTTAGCCTATATTAGCTTGCTAATGAAAACTAGTAGCCATACTATTACAATTCGGCCTTTTTTTACTAAACTAATTACAACTACCAACAGTCAGTGGTGTATAGTAACGAAGTAGAAATACTTCGTTACTGTACTTAAGTAGTTTTTTTGGGTATCTATTTACTAATTATGTCTGTTGACTTTTACTTCACTACATTTTGCAAAGAAAACTGATACTTTTACTCCGATACATTTGCCCTGAAACCTTCGTTACTCGCTACAAAATCAAATCTATCTTTAGAAACAAAATGAATCATGAGAGCAGCGTCGGTGACTGTGGTGGAACACAGACTGCAAGCAAGCAGGTTTGTTGAATCAGTGGTCCTAGCAGCAAGTGAAATCATTGGTTAGTCACGTTAATGCGCAATTGCAAACAAGTGCTCTCAAAGCTGGTGTTTTGATTCCCAGGATGCTACATGCTATAAGCTAGCGTGCGACTACATGAGTAGAATTCACTCTACGATGACTGATTTCATGATGGAAGCAGAAATGGAAGCACCTGCTACTCCCGCAACAAACTACGGTGGTGACGAAGACCAACACCCGTGGATCGCTAGCGAGTTAGTGAGCTGAGGAAGTGTTGACTGTTGTGACACCATAGGATTGACGGGAGCCGAGAGAGCGCAGCATTAGCATTGGCGTTAGCATTAGGGAAATCCTTCGCAGCTGTGTGCCAGCTGTCTGTGACGCTGAACACACCTCTACCTGCCTCAGCGGCCTGTGAAAGGCTATTTAGCATCGCAGGACTAGTCTTCAGCCCAAGAAGAGCGAGCAATTTTGAAAACCAACTTCTTTTGAAGATGAACAGGACATGTTTCAGTTTCAAGTAATGACTGGGTTACTTTCGGTGCAGCTTTAGTATTGATCATGTTTTGATATTTGAGTCATGTTGTGGATGATCAGATGGAGTTATGATGGTAGCAGTCGCCCAATTGCAGATTCATCTTGAGCAAAACCTTTGCCTGTTGTGTTCAAATCAGGCCCATAGGAGTTTACAAGGCAGGCGTCCTTTCTCACAACACTGACCTGATGCATCAAGTGGATATGTTTTGCTGAACATAATATTATGCATTTGTCCTCTACATCCTCTAGTCTAATGAGCAGACTTATAAACGCACTGTTACAACTCCTTCATAGTGTCATATTGCTTTTCGGAGAATTATGATGATACATTCATAGTCGATGCAAAAGTATACTTATGTACAATATATTATGTTGAACATTGTTGCTCCTGATGGATCACAGCCAACCCAATTATGTTCAACACAGCTCCATGTGCTTGGTCCTGGTGCCACAGCACTTAAAATAATAAACTTCATCATTCTCAACATTATGACCCTTTGCTTTTTTATGAACAGCATTTACTTGTACTTTTACCTTCAATGAACAGGTTATGATGTTCATTTAATGTTCAGGTTATGATGTACATTTAATATCAGAAAATTACTTTTGTACTTAAGTACAATAAATATCAGATACTTTAAGACTTTTACTCAAGTAGTATTCTAAAAGGTGACTTTTTACTTTTACTGGAGTAGTTTTCCAGTAAGGTATCTTTACTTTTACTCAAGTATGGCTTTTGAGTACTTTATACACCACTGACAACAGTCATACCTTCAAGGACCTTAATATGTCGCTTCCGCAATTTGCGTATCTCTAACGCTGCCACCCTCGTGGGGAGGGGAGGGGGGAGCTGCGCTCATGTGATTGGTTGAAAAAGAGAACGTTGAAAAAACGCATATTTGTGAATCTAGCGACGTCAGGGGAGTCTCAATAATCCGTGCAGAGATCTGTAAAGAAATGCAGTGCGATCCACAAATAAATGCATACAAATCCACAAACAAATGTAAACAATCCACACAGAAATACTTACAAATGCAGAAATATATTTGTGATTTATTTTTACATTTATATAAATCGTAATTTATTTATTTGTGCATTGGAATGTATTTGTGAATCGTTCTGCGTGCATTTGTAAATCGAATATATTTGTGAATTGTTCTGTACGCATTTGTGAATCTTTCTGTGTGCATTTGTGATTATTGAGACTGATCTGACCCCATAGATGTCTCCTGGAGACTCTATCCTGCAGCAGAGATGAGCAGCTACAGATTCCATTTTCTAACTTGAAGTTACTTGAACATCTTCAGTGACTTCATCCAGCCTTCATCAGACTTCACACAGTTCCCTCTGAGGAAGGAGAGAGCCGACACCGAGAAACACACGTTGATCTGTTGAACTGCTGTTCCCCTTTAACCAGGTCCTTTTACTTGTTGAAGGTGAAATCAACCTTTAACCATGTAGAGATCAGGGATTCACTGAGGACGCCACTAACATGTGACCTCCTTTGTGGTTGAGGTGTGAATGCTGCTGAGGATCCTATTGAACACTCACGAGTTGCTTTCCAGTCCCACTTCTTGTTTGCCAGTTGTTTGCTGAGTGAGTGTGTTTAGTTGCTACAGCACTCCCGGTCCTCCTGCTGCTCTTTGCAGCAGTTTCTGAGCTTCATTAGTGTTATTGGTTCAAAGTGCTCTGTGGGAACAGCTTCAAACAAACAAACAACACAAAACCACTCACTTTCTCTCTTTATACCTCTTCCTATTACTCCCTCTTCATCAAATTGGCGCACCTTCCCCCAGTCTCTCCCTCTCCCTCTCCCTGCTAATTTTTAGCTTTTTTTAAAGCTTTTTCAGCACCACCTACACTCCTCTGTCAGTTTCACCCCCTCACATCCTGTCTCCATCTTCCCCCTCTCCGTTTGTCTGCATCTTACTCATTGTCAATTCTTTCATCTTTTCACATCCCTCTCCTCCTACTTTCCCCAGTCTGTCTGATGTGTTGTTGGGCAGGCTGAAGCTCTGTGTGGTGGTAATGTCACACACACACAGGGAGCACCCCTGAGGCCAGAGGGGGACATGAAAGAGGTAGCGCCATGGCTATACAGGCTATCCATGGGTTCTCAGATCACAGTCCCTGCCAGAGTGTGTGTGTGTGTGTGTGTGTGTGTGTGTGTGTGTGTGTGTGTGTGTGTGTGTGTGTGTGTGTGTGTGTGTGTGTGAGAGATATGTGTTCCAGTGGCATCGATGCTTTCAGGATAGGCTTGGACGACGTGACAATCAGGCTGATCAGAGGCAGCCGTTAACTTCCCGCAGTCAGCACATGTGAGGCTGTGCGTCACACTCTCTACTGTTTTCACTCCATCACACCGAGTGGAGCTTTGGCTCTCGTCGTCTGTCCGCAGTGTGGAAGTACGTCGCTATAAGAAGCGGGACAATCACCTTCACATCTATCTTTCACAATATCTGTACAGATCTGCTGTCAGACTGAACGTTTATGCACACAGCTCGCTTTAATGGACGAAGGGACCTTTGGGAAGAAACCACGCTGCTGTGTGAACAGGCTTCTTGTTATTGTTCTCTTTTGTTGAGCTAAGTGCTGAGATCTAGGAACATGCGACACGTTGATAACAGAGATAGGACAAGAAACACGAGCGGTCGGACAATCAGACAAAACAAGCAGTTCAGCCACAAAACTCCAAACTATGGAACACCTCAGTGCTGTAGAAGCCAACACTGTGTGGGCACTTCTACATTCTACTCTCTGCTGTATCGTGACTTCTTCTTGCGCCCGGTACTCTCCTCTTTCCTGTCCATATCAGGTCATCTGGGTGATTCATAACGACTAGTATGAGCAACAGCTAGTGGCGTAATGCAAACAGTGAGACAATGGTGGGGGAGGAGAGCTGCATGGGTCAAACAACCAGTGGTCCACGACTTGTTTACATATTGTCATTACTTATCTTTATGAAATTATTTTTTAGCCCAACCATGATGTTTTTCTCAAACCTAACCAAGTGGTACTGTTGACTAAACCGAACGTTACATTGTTTAATGTGCCAACAAGAGGTCATGGTCATTTTATGTATTTCTGTGAGATCACATTGGAAACATTTGAGTTCTGCCAACCAGCCAGCGAACACTTTGGCCATCAGCAAGATGCCAAACACCTTGTGACAGTCCTGACTTGCATTGATTAGTTATAGTCAAACAATAAGTACTGATCGCTGTGAGACATTCGTTTGGTGTGGTGTCTCTAGCCTACATGAATTATGGCTGCTGTAGTTTTTCTCAGTTGTGTACAGCAGTGTCGCAAATTGATAAAATACTACGGCGGCGACTCGTAGCTACGAAGTCGTTGAATTAAACCAATTACGGGGGAAATAAAAGCATCCATCTATGACGTGGGTCTCCAGTGTCCCGTGACCTGGTGAACAGACACCTTACTGCAGGGAGGAGGAGCGGGGAGGGAATTATCATTTCTGTCTTATGAGATCGAAGCAAAGCCTTCATGCAAAGTCTGCAGGAAAGAACACGACAATTAAACTTCACCCATTCTCATCTGGCCTGTACCAAAATACTAACTGTGCATAGAAGTATGCTGCCAACCTCTGGCTCTCTGGTGTTCTTATGGAACAGAAAGATAAAGTGAACTATTTATTGGTTCAAAGGTAAGACAAAGATGCACTACAGAGGACGGGTGTCTGGCTTCCTGCCTGAGTGTGATCTCAGTGTCGATGAAAAGGAACTCACAATAGTGAAATCCAGTTGTACCCACTTCCAAATGATACATTTCTCCTCAACGCTCATCAACTTGACAGTTCTCTGGCAGTGAAGAACTGTGGATTTGGCGAGGGCATGAAAGAGGACGGCAGGTAAATGATATTCAAATGTGTCATCTCTTCAGAGAGAAAACCCGGCGCTCCCTCAGGAACCGTCTGATGAATATTAATATGTGGTAACAACAGTAGCGGCGTGCCAGGCCTGTCAGGTCTGGAGACAGGTTTGGAGTTTGAGGGCAGAGAGCGTCGCTCCTCCTCTCACAGCTTTGTCAACTTGTTTTTCCTCCGTGCTACACGGGGGCCTCGTCGCTAGGCTCAGGATTCCGCTCCGCTTTGATATCTTTCCCCAGTTTGCCTTTGGTGTGTACTTCACAGGCTCTGTGGCAGCACTCATTAACTCACTCTTGACGATTGTTTCCCCCTCTTTTATGCCGGTATACTACCTACCACCCCAGCTAATTGTCCCATGAGGAAAGCGCCAACAATGAGGATAGAGAAGTGGCCTTAATTCTCCTTTAATTAGCATTCATGCTAATTTCTGATAAAGTAGAATATTAATGCTGCTCTCATAGAGTCATTGTAAACTGGAAGCAAGTGCACTTGCAACAGTGTCGAATTTAGAAGATGAAGACTAGAAGATTATACAATAACTACATACAATACAACAACTAGCATCACAGCTGCTAATACAGATATTCTTAATATTGACATTTGCCGATACAATGATAATGACTGAGCCAGAGGCTGTTAGGTCTGCAGAGAGGATCATTGGTTCCAGCCTGCCCTCCATCCTGGACTTGTACACCTCCAGAGTCAGGAGACGGGCTGAAAGATCTCTGCAGACCATCACACCCTGGACACAAGCTGTCCACCTCCTCCCCTCTGGTAGGCGCTACAGGGCTCTGTACGCCAAGACCACCAGACACAGGAACAGCTTCTTTCCACTGGCCGTCACTCTGATGAACAATTAATCAGACAAACTGCACTACTACCTCCTTTCTGCACTAATATCCCGAATCCATTGTTATTGATTCTGAATGGAGCTATGTGAAGTCAACATCATCTGTATTTCAACATATTTGATCTGATTCATGTTAATTCGCTCATATTTACTGAATAACAGAATTGGCCATGTGATGGAACTCCAACAGTACAGTAATGACTTCACATTTAATGTTTCAATAGCAGGAATCGTGATCATGTGGTTATGGATTTCTGCTAGTTTTCATGATGTGTTGAATTTGGCCTCACGCCACAGCGTTCCTATACTTCATCTCCTTTACTTTTTACCTCTCTGTTAACGGCACAAACTTGTTGTACATTGCTTGGCTAAATTTGTGAATTTGATCATTAGCATTACTACATATACAACCTGTTCTGCATCATGTATGTAGCAACATAGATGAAATATTACTGAACAGTGAAAAAGTGCAAGCTCAGCAGAGTCCGTGCTGGTGTTTGGGGACAGTGATACATTAAGCAGCTGTTGTGATATGAATAAAGATTTAACAGTTGGACATGAAGTTTAATGCTGAAACTCAACAAAGCGTAGATGACTTTGATGGGAGACTCGCACAAAGACTGTGAGGCAGCGGTAAGGATTTGAAAGCAACTACTGAATTGTTAAATAGTCAAGCCAAAATATGGCAACAAAGTCTGGGCGATGTCATGATCTTTCACAGTCAAATCTTTCACGATAACAATCAGATGCAAGTCGCCGTCTTGAGGTGTGCTCGCAAAAAGGCCCGTGTTGGCGGAGATGAGCGGGTTCCTTGATTGGTGGTGTATTGTTTGATGCCCCGTCGGCCTCCAGCCGCTCCGGACTCGGCCTTGCTTCCCCCCCGTCGCTCTGTCCCTGGTGCTCACAGGTGAGGTTTGCTTGAGTTGTGGCTCTGGTTGCATGTCTGTGCCTCCTCAGAGGGCAGGTACACAGCGGATGATCAGCTTCATCTGCAGTCATTGACTCATCGTCTGAAACAAGGCCTGTGTGATGTGATGGGAACCAGTTTGAATGTTTGCCTCCCATTGATTCTGATTATAAACTATTTTACATCATAAACCATAACCTTCTGGCTTCTTCAGGGTTTCTGTCCTAAGAGGAATACTCTTAAAACTGTAAATTGAGCATTATTAAAATGATTATTAATAAATATATATTATGATAACTATATACATGTATAAACTAAAGCCCTGGACCCATCGTGAATGTAGTTTCAGAAGAAGCGAAACTGAAAACAGCCCTTTTCTTAACTCTATCTGGATGGATGGAGGCCCATTGATACCATCCAGTCACAATGAAGTTCCACTGACCATCACAACCACATCGCCTCACAGTGACCTGCACTTTGTTCATGTCTGTCCTAAGTGTGCATTGCTCAGACCCGCTGCTGAAACACGACTATGCCGATGTAAAGATCGTTAATATTGTAGAGCTGCTCCTTCTGTCATGTTCGCTTCAGACGAGGTTGTGCATCAGGGCTACGCCATCAATCACGTAACTGCAATCTCACACACACACACACACACACACACACACACACACACACACACACACACACACTCCTGTGCCTGTTGAAACATGACAGGAGGGTGTTCTCTGTGCTATTTAAGCTCTTGATATAAACAGTAGACAGCTGTACCTGTTCTCTCAGCTGATTGGCATTGACTGTGGGCATGCAGTGTTTACTCCCTCTTTGTTGTTACATTAGTTGTGACAAACCCCAGATCAGTTGTCAGCAGCTGTCTGTCAGGAAGCAGCAGGCACCCTGATCCCACCAATGATGAACTATGTGCTAAGTGAGTATGTGTCACCTTCCACCTCAGTTCTGTTTGAACTGAGAGATAATATTCTGGGAGTTGCGACCCCAGTGTTTCCTTCTTTTGCTCTGTGGGTTTGTGAGGGAGTTGTTTGTGTGCAGCTGCTCTGGACTGTCTTGGACCATGGCTGCTAGGGAAGTGTATCACTCAGTAGACGTTGAAGCCTACACTTGGGTTACTCTGGCACAAATCAGCCGATGAGTTAGTAAACTTGATGTGTTTTCCACTCGGTTCGGTTTATTTCACAAAGAAATAATTGAGGTGATCGGAAAGTGTTTGGAAAAGGGCAGGCACTTTCACAACATACTTGGAAAGTGATTGGATGAACCATCTGCCAATCAGATTCCTTCTGAAGACAGTGAGGAGAAGAGAGGAAACATCTTTTCTACAGAGAAAGGTCTTCCGTTCTTTGTTCTTCCTTCAGTGAAGAAATGATAGAACTGATGCTTTTGCTGCAGCTACGCTAACCTCTTCAGGAGCCGCCATTGTTTAGAAGAAACTCTCCTCTCCGTGTCGTCACACACACACAAGCCACGCATAGCTTCTACAGATATGCATGTCATTCTTTCATGACATCCCAAGAATCAAGCCGCTGTGCAAGGTACGAAAACTCAACTCAGTTGAGCAAAAGGTTGATAATGCAATCATATAAAAACATAACAGCAGCAGCACAGGGAAGTTATCTTCTGGAATAATTGCTCGATTTGAGAAAACATATAGAGATCTAAATATTAGTACATATGAACTTCATGAGTAATGTCTATGTTTAGTGGACTGCAGTACTGCACTTTATTTTGTCAAAACGTAGGACATTTTAGTTGTGTGTGCGTGTGTGTGTGTGTGTGTGTGTGTGTGTGTGTGTGTGTGTGTGTGTGTGTGTGTGTGTGTGTGTGTGTGTGACCAGACTGAAAGAATCTGCACCACAGACTAACTAATCATTCAGGAGCTGGATTCACTCAAATACTGCTGACTACGTGGGTTCACATCGACACATTATTATCTAAGAGGAGACGTAGATGTGCTGATGATGATGCACTTATTAGTACAGATCTGAAGGTCATACATGTCAGCAAATTAAGCTTCATGAACTCAACTTTCACCACTCAGATTCAAACATTGTAAAAGTGCAAAGACAGAAGGTTTAGGTGAAACGTAAATTAAGACCAAAAAGCAAATGTCCGCTGTGGTTACACAACAAGGGGCCTGGCGTATCTTTCTTTCTTTCTTCTTTTCATGTTCGTCCAAGCGGTTTTGTTGCTGATTCTACTTTTCATTCATTATTTTCCCTCCAACGACGGGTGATGTTTGCTAACATTACACACATAACATTGATGGAACTCAGGTCAAAGTCAACTTGTTGAAGAGATATTTTGTTCACAGTATTAATAATTACTAAAACAAATGTCAAATGTGTTTCGGAGCTTACCTGATTTAGTTTGAATGTTTTCTCTCTCATGTTTTTTTGCTGACACAGCAAAAGCTTGTTGTCAAAGCAGACCATCTACTACGACTATGTCGTCTATATGTCTTGAGAAAGGCTATAAGATAAGATGGACTTCTCCCGGCTCCTTTTGTGAGCATGAAATGTGTTTATTTTGAAAGTGTATATTTAGTTGGAACATGATGTGTACACCCAAAAGAAATGCAAAAAAACAACAATCTAAGAATCATATCATGATATTTGTTTCTCTCCTCACTCACTCTGCTCTTACCTGGTCCCAGTCTATGCTGCGGAAAAATGTGTGTGCCTTGATATCTGTGAAGCCCGTCTGGACCTGGCATCCCAGCCGCTCCTTGGGATCCTGTTGGGACCAAGACAGCTGGTCAGGAACACAAACAGGAGACATATTTCATGCAATGTGAGGTTATTCATTGGAACGTAGATGTAGACGGATGCAGACTTACTGTCAGGTGGATTCTACTTTACGTGGACACTAATACAGTCCAGGGGGACGATGTCGAGATAGCATTTCTCTTAATATACTTTTAGAGGTTATGTAGTTTTAACAGAATGAAGCAACGTGGACAATTCGTAATAATGCTGGCCACACATGTGTACGTGTACATGTAGCCCCCTAACTGCTTGGACTGGGCTCTTTTCACCACAACAATTATGGTGACGCCCTCCAGAGGCACAGTGCATGTGAAAGGCTGCCTGCGGGACCAGAAGCAGCCTCGTGCATCAGAGCTACACCATGACGACACACACGCAAAACCTTGTTGCAAAAAACATGGAACATGGGGCTGAAATGCATAAACACTTGTGCACATGTACACACAGAATAAATGAGAACGCTCTGTAATCATTCTCAACGGTAGATTTAATCATGTATGTGTACCAGTGTTTTGACATCTTGTAGCTCATTTACTACAGATCATTTTTGCTGCTGAAACTTTAACAACATTTTCAGAATTTTGAGTGTTTTTTGTTTCAGGTAATTGTCTTTCATTCGTTTCACTAAGGTATAAACTTGAAACTTGTTTGATTAAAATGATAACTCTGGTGTTATTCTATACATTTGTTTTTATGGACAAATTGCCTGTGAACCCAAAAACAATGTGTGCGAGTTGTACATTCATTCATACTGTCCGACTTCACAACCCTCTCTGTGAGGCCACAGGCCCTCTGGATCCGACTGAAGTCACACGTCTTTTTCTACCTCACAAACAGTTTCATTTTGTAAAAAGGCTCAGTCATTTCCTCAAACACCTGGTCACTCTAGGTTTTAACAAATGTTACTCCAGTAGGAGGAAATATTGCATTTCTTGGGGACTATTTTCAGCAGCGGATGAATCCACATTTGGTGCTCTAATGAGTATTTGTGGCAGTGGGTTGTCGTATGTGGGGTTGAGTCTAAATGCACTACAGTGTGTGTTGATGGTGATGAAGGAACATGTCATTGCTCATTGATGTGTTTGTAATAGATTTGAACAATAGCACAGAGAAATAAGACTGCATCATGTAGCGTCTTTATCCAAAGTGCTTTACAGTTTGACCAGCGAAACCGGAAGAATACAAACATCTGAGGGTGAACAAGAAAGTTAATTTACGCAAAGACGACAACAGAAAAATCTCAATGGAGAGATGACGAGATTTAGGAACTCCTGTCGGTAAGAGCTGACGCGGAAATAGTCAGAACAATTCAAGGAATGGCAAGAGACTCGGTTGTCTATGTGACCGTGGTGTTTTTGCGCAGCATTGTACACAGACACACAGAGAAAGAGAGGGGGGGGGGTTGATTGGGAGTGGACTGCTCTCACCTTGTTTAGAAAGCCCTTGAGCACGCTGGCAGCTTTCACCGACAGAGACCTTGGGATGCGAATGGGCTTCTCAAGAATAACTGTTGGCGGAAAGAAAAGGACAGCAAGAGAGAGAGAGAAAGAGAAAGAGAAGAGAGAGAGAGAGAGAAAGAGAAAGAGAAAGAGAAAGAGAAAGAGAAAGAGAAAGAGAAAGAGAAAGAGAAAGAGAAAGAGAGAGAAAGAGAAAGAGAAAGAGAAAGAGAAAGAGAGAGAAAGAGAAAGAGAGAGAAAGAGAAAGACAGAGAGAGAGAAAAGGACAAGCGTGAGTAGGGAGGAGGATGACTCACAGTCCAACCTGCCTGTGGGTGACCATGTCTGCTGAGTGGGAGTCAAAGGAAGGGAGGAGATACGGAGGACACTGTTTTGTTCTTTTCTCTCACTTATGATGGGTTAGACAGCCTTGAGACTCCCACAGCTCAACAATGTCATACAAACCATGAACAAAAAAATCTTTGAAAAGTTGTCTATCGAAATAAAAGGATGTAGTGCTGCCTCACACATTAGCGGCTCATGCTGAGGTGACCAGAGGAGCTCAAGGATAGGTGATCAGTGTGTGTTTGAGGAGTGATTCCCCCCCCCCCCTCCAGTAAGAGAAGAGAAAAAGCATCAGTAGATCAGTATCAATAGATACCAGTGATATTTAATAACGACAGGCTGCCTTATCTTCTTAGAGGTTGTTTAGGCAGAGTGAGGAAGATCTGCAGACAAAACAATGGCTGAAAAAAAAGAAAACTTGTGTTTAAAAGAAGTTGTTAAACTAAGAAGAAGACTTGAAACTAGAGATTGAGACCATCAACTCATGTTTACAATGTTTACTGAGGGAATAAATCAAGAGAGAAGTAGAGTCATTTTCTCATAGACTTCTATACAACCAGAGGAGTCGCCCCCTGGTGGACACTAGAGAGAATGCAGGTTTAACACATGAAGCTTTGGCTTCACTTTTCAGACCAAGAGGTTTCTGCTTGGATTGACGTAAATGTATCTATGCTTGGACTCTTTCTAATGCCATTTGTCTCTTTATGTTGGAAAAAACATACCCTCTATATCACCTCATACTACGATATAACAGGGAAATTACATCCAAAGCAGTAATGGTGATTTAAAACGAAAATGTCCTTTTGAAAACACCTCGAAGCTTCCACCTATTGTGCACGGCCCCAGAACAGTCTTATAATGAATTATTATAGTTTACTGATTAGGGACTCCCTGTTTACTGTTTCCCTGTTTATTCGCTGTCCATTAATGGGGGTTGCTGAATGCTAATGCATGGAGCTACCAGCCTCAAAACGCCACTATTTAGGAGGAGAGGGCCCACAAACTTTGAAGTACCCTACGGCCACATTTAGGAAGAGAGGAGACACTGAGCGCACCTAGCGGGTGTAAGGTCGGGCCCAAGAGCTTTGTTTTCGGTCAAACTTCTGCTTCCAAGATGAAGAAGGATCATTAGACAGTTTTTTTCCAAATATATTTGAGTTATTCAAATTGTACATGTTAATAAAATAAATACCACCTTGTCCCATGTTTGCCAGCTGTCTGTCTGTCTGTCAGACGTGGGGCTGGCATGTGCAGCACTGATAGCCAAAGCAGAGTCTGGCACAGGGTCTAGCTAGGTGCCATATGGCTGGGTGGCATCCTATAGTGAAAAGGTTGGTTTCCGTTGGGAGGAATTCATGGAGGAACCTGCTGCTCTACCAGTAAGACCACCACGAGGATGGTACTGGTGGCAGATGCTAGCCACGGTGCCATGCTATGCTCCCGACAGTCACAGCAGACACATAATGCGTCACACAAGGAATAGTACGGAGGAATTTCTATTATAGAGGAGTGTGTGGGTGGCTGTGTGAGAGAGGGAGGAGGTGAAGGAGTGTGCTATGTAAGGGTACCATATGGCTCGAGGAACACAAATGCAAATATGACAGATATTAGAGAGGTTCCTCTACCCTGAGGGTGAGATCACACCGAGAAGGGTGTTATGGGTAAGAGGTGTGCTGATGAACGAGCACACCTCCTGAATCCCATCAATGCTTTAGTGTGGACCGTCAGTCTGGAGGCAGCTCGAAACATGTGAAAAATCACAAAAGATCATACTCAAAATCTGTTCAAGTATTTAAAGAAAGTTCAGCAAATGACCCTCATTCATGTTGTGTGCAGCCTGGAGAATACAGCGTGTTCCAACCTGAGGGCCATGTGCATGGATGTGCATTTGGAAACATTCGAGTGACTCAACGCGCTTCTTTGTGTAGATCAATGGAGATTTTTACATCTGCAGAATTGTAATTTCCTTAATATTCGACGGCTGTATTGTCCTGACACTAAGCACACAGATGAATGTAATAGAAGTGCTGCTTTGCTTGATGTCAGTGGCATTGACACATTTTCTTTGCACAGAGCAAGGACTGAGAGCTAACCAGATGCACATCATAATATTATGAGGAAGGACTCGCAACTCTATAAAGTTATTACAGCAAGAATCCTTTTATCCTTCATTCTGACACCAGGTAAGAGTACTCCATTTACATTTACAGTCCTCGACCAGGCTGGATGATGCACTGAGCTACAATGATGAGAACACGGAATGGAGCTTCAACACATCTTCTGTAGAAACACAAAGGGGATGCCGCTTAATGCTACATCCCTCTACATTAGTCTATGCTGCACATTAACCCAAATGTAAGCACGAGTCCAGACTCTGTTGGTGAGACGGCTCATTTTGTTACGCCAGGCTTTCCAAGTAGAAGTGAATGCTGGCCGTCACATTTCTACATCCGTCGCCTTATACCATTAAAATCACAATTATGAAACAATGTTCCAACAACAATAAACATGCTCATGCAGTCTGACTGATGGAGAACAGAGTCCTGTGTTTTGGGGAGCCTCAGTGTGGTTATTTGGCGCAATCTCAGTTTAAATGAAAATGCCGTCAGCTGGCAAATGAAGCAAAGCAGAGAGAAAAAAAAATAATAAAAACGCTGAACTGTTCCACACATGCATCCTAAATCTGTAATAGAGGCTATGATGTACTGCCAGACTCTGCACAGTTGATGAGGGGTGGGGGAGCGTGCATGCAGCAGTACATCATTACATGAATTCTCAAATAGTAACCCATCTCTTGTTGTTACAGTGGTGTTATCTAGAAGACATTAGGAAAACCAGATGCTTTTTGCCTGACCAGTGACCACAATGCATTCTGCACTCATCCAATGGGGTCATAAGAGTTTCATCTACCAGAAGGTGGGATTTTCTCAGCCTATAAAAGGACCATGTAATCTGTCAACAGAATTTGAAAAACACACATCACTGAATCAAATTGTCACGGTGGAATTAAACACAGGACACTTTTATCAACAGAGGTTATGACAGAACAAAAGTATGAATGAAGGTTCTCTCACTGTTGTTTCCCCCGGCCTTTCACACGTAAATATAACGATACGTTTACTCAAATGCCAAGAGATTTCACAGACTTGAATAAAACAAGAGTGGCAAAATAAAACCAATGAACATTTGAGAGAAATAAACTTCGCCCTGTTTGTGAGATCCCTCCATCTTAATGCAGCATGCCAGAACCATCTATGCCTCGATGTATACACGTAAACCTTCACAGCCCAGAGCTGATTGTTCTTCCGTTACATTATTCCTCACTCTCACAATGTCAGTTATGCGTCACAAATGGCAAAATTAACATATTTTTGTTTAAATGGCGCCGAGCAGCCTGCCATGGGCTCTTAATTTTCAGATCTGATTCCCCACTATTCCCCTATACTCCTAACCCTTAAAGCTGAGAGGATGGGTACATGCCTGCTGATGAAACGGGCACTGATATTCTTTACTATGGGTGGAGGATAAACAAGACTCGGTGGAAGAAACCATGTGGCTGGACTGTGTGTGATCGGGGCGCTACAGGGATAGTCAGCAGTGTCTGGGTATTAAATGTTCACCTGCAGTTTTCTGGAGCATATCATTAATTCAACAATATAATCATGCTACGTTCAATAATGTCTTGTTCTGCACTTCCTCCCCAATTTCTTCTTTCCTCTTTAGGTTTTTTGGACTTCATCTTTATCTTCTTTGCTCGGCTGCTGAAATGTTCCCGTGGGACTAGTTCAGTATCTTTCTCTCTCTCTCCGATCGTCAAGCGTCCTCACGACAGTTATGTCTTTGGGGTCAAGGAGCTATGCTTCTAGTGTTCTGGTGTATCCAGCAGGTACTTCCTTTCCCTTGAGCTGCTCGTTGTCTACAGTTTGATTAAATGTGAGATGAGAGATCAGTATGACTGGATTCTTTTCACAAGTAGCCAGTTAATACTATCTTGACAACTGAAGTCACTGAAAACTTCCAATATTTACAATTACAATGAAACAATGATGAATGCGTTTACTGTTCCTTGTTAAATACCGATGCTTGGGGCCCTACACTTCAAACTATGTCGCTCTGACTTCCCCTCCAGCGTTCGTTTTGGACGCGTCAGAGACGACGTGACAAGTTGTTGCTCGTGTTTTCATAAAGTCTTTCAAAATAAACGTCTGTGTTCAATGTATAGTTTGCCCTCATCACATACATAGTCTCTTTTCAAAAAACAATTGTGATAGTAGAACTGTTAATCACACGAACAGCAGTCTCCTGGGTAAGAGTCTCCTGTGTTTGCTTGACACCACTATCACCAACGTTTTCCTTGAATGAAACTATTGGCCAGATTGCACTCTAGTATTAGACATTTTCCATTTCCTTTAGGCAGATGTCAACACAATTTTAAAAGAACATTCATGCTACCCAAAAGAATAAACCCTTTAAATATGAGCCCAGACATTATTTGAAAATGTATGATAGCTTCTTGAGATGTATATTTGTCTGGGTATTGTTGCTTTTACAAGGCGGAATAATGCCTCAAAACTAAAAAAAGAAAACAAATAAATCAGTTTAAAAAAAAATCACAACATGTGCAAATATTTCCTAAAAAGTGAAGTCTTCTAGCAAAGTGACAAGTGGTCTTTCCCAGTTGAAAGCCCTTTCCCCTGAAGCTTTGTTCCTACTATGGTCATGACCCGCCCCATGCTGCCTCTGATTGGCTAGTCCTTGTTGCCTTGCTTGGCTGGGTTGGTTAGGTTGAGAGTGGTTGGGGTTAGGGTAGGAATATCAGGGTCATCAGAGGCAGAGTAGGAAGAGAACTATGCCTTCCTGGACAGCAGTGCCATGGTACCTCCTCTTGCAGTGTGTATCTAACGGGTATAAACCCTGGGTATTGTTATTCCTCTGCCTCACCTTGAAAGAGGTACTCCTCTGTGTTCATGTCGGGATTGTCGGTGATAATGTCGAATGGGGACCGCCCAGCCATCATCTCAAACATCAGCACGCCCAGAGCCCACCAGTCCACACTGAAGCCTGGGACGGCACACAACAATAACACATGTGGCATGAAAAGACTCACTTACCAGACATTTATCAGTATTAATCACAAACTGAGGCTGGTTTGGTAACGAGTAAAAACGTGTTCTATGTACATGCACTGCCACGGAAGCCAGGCTCAGACTGCAGGAGCTTTAAAATGCTAACCAGTGTAGAAATTGTTTTGCATCACACATTTGGGAGAATGCTCACAGATGCTCTTCCCTTTAATCTCAAACACGTACACAGTATAAGACCTGAACATAATGGTGCATCACACACTGCAGGATTTTATTAATATTATCGTGCAACGCACCACCTCACGTGATCTCTCTCACGTGATCTCTCTCACGTGGTTTCATTAGGGAGCAGATGTGAAGACTGAAAACTCTGTGTAGCAATGCTTTGCAGTTAGAAAAAACAAAAGCAGAAGTCTAAATGAGTCGGGATGAGAAATGGCTGGTCAGCTTTAATACCCGTCAACGTTGGAATGCTAAGACGTTAGCCTTAAGGGCTAGAATGTTTACGGTTTTGTCCACTTGGAAACATCGTCAGCTGCTCCGGCTTGTCTTTCTCATTGGCTATCGTGGTCCCACTCGAATCAGGTACCGATGCAATCATCAAGACTTTATCTCCTAAATATCACACGTTTGAAAATAACCAGGGCGGCTCCGATTAAAGAGTGAACAGCTTGGAAACCCTTCACATGACCAGATAATCTGGGCCTAACATTGGGACCGACCAAGATGCTGGACCCCCCCCTCCGGATTGTCAGGGGGGGTATATCTGGGATGAACCCCCCCTGAACTCCTTTAGTCTGAGCCCGGTTTTAGGCCACAAAAGTTGCCCAATGCAGTTTAGGTGGTGTAGTGCATGATTTAAATCCATCCTTCATTACCTTTTCATTCAAATTGAAAGACTCATCATCAGAAGTTTAGAAACAAAAATATGAGTTGTTGGGATCAGCGTTTGGACATGAATTGATCCGACCCACTGGGACTCCTGTACTCACCGTAGTCCTCTCCTCTGAGAATCTCGGGTGCAATGTAGTTGGGTGTTCCACAGAAGGTACTAGTGGTGTCACCTGGTCTAATCCCCTCCTGCAGGGGGTAGAGGGGGAAGAAGACATGGTTCCAGTGATATAAGACAAAAGAATATGATGGACAAGAACCAGAACAGTGGTCAGTACTTCCAGTCAATACAGACATTGCATTCTTGATAACCCCTACGCCAGCCGTCCACACAGCCGACTGAAGAAACATCAATCGGTGTCTTACCTTGCACATGCCGTAGTCTGTGAGCTTGATGTGTCCCTCGTGGTCCAAGAGAACGTTGTCCAGCTTCAGGTCTCGGTAAATGATGCCCTTTTCATGCAGGAAGTTCAGAGCGATACAGATTTCAGCAGCATAAAATCTGTGAAGGAGAAGAGAAAAATGCAGGGAATGAAGAGCTGTCCACTGGTGCCACCATCAGGCCAAAGAATTACACCAGAAAGTGACACGTCGCCATTGATGGCTGCACATGTTGTGTTGGTGTCATATGACCATCACACTCACAGGGGTCATTCATTCAGCCACAGACATAAACAGGGATTGAACTGCAAAACAAGTTTTAAAATCAACTTGATATTGTTATTTTCTAATTTCCTGCTGTTCTCCAGTAGTGCTGTGACCGTGGTAAGAAGCAAAGGGGGCTTTGCTCTTTGTCTCTTGTAGCGCTCCATGTGAAGAATGGCTTGCAATTGTAGTTCTATACGCTCGTGTTCTGCACAGCATTTATGTAACAGTGACCTGTCTGAACGCCAATTCATCTAAAGCCATTAGGCCAGCAATGTTACAGATTCCATGTTTGGAAAGGCTCATTGAGAAGATTGCCATAGTTGCTGAGCACATGCTCCCAGAGGATGAACCCTTTCCATTCTGACCTCTCTGAGCTTTCCTCGAGAGCCACGGTGGAAGAAACAAAACACCGGCACACACAGATAAACATGTTTCAGCTAGAAGCCGTCATCAGCGATGTTACTGTGAAACTGACAATGGCTAGCAGCTGAATTGTGTTCAGTTCTGCCTGGAGTATTATACATTAAAAAGCAAAACGCAGCAAGCGTATACATTCAGTATTCCTTCAGTAGCTAGTAGGGGTGCAACGGATCACAAAACTCACGGTTGAGATCGGATCACGGTTTTTGAGTTACGATTCGGATCAGCAAAGAACAGGGGGGGTGGACAAATATAACTTTGCTTTCCATTTATTAATTAAAATAACTTCAAGGACACCTAAAGCAAATAACTTTGGGCTATAGTCTTACATGAAAACCACAAGATGTAGGATATTTATTTTCAGAAAGATGAGAAAATCTACATTGTGTGGGGTAAGGGTAGTGCTAGATGTGTGTCTGTGTGCCTCTCACAGAGGGGGCGTGTCTGCAGCACCAGACTTTAAATCTTAAGTCCACCATGATGAGCTGTCAGTCTTTTCCTTTTCATAGAGGCCTGGAACGATCTTCATACTCAAGGATTTCGTAGCGTGGCTCAAGCACTTTAACCAGATTTTGAAATCCTTTGTTTTCCACACACTACGGCCTCATGTCTGCAGCAATAAAGACCCCAACAGATGTAATAGTTTTAGCCCGGTCTGATTCTGCCACAAACGGTTTCTAAAATGCCGCGATGATAAGTTGCTGTTGTGCCTTGGCCCCCGTCGCTGACAGACGGGATGGTGGCTCTTCATTTTGCCGTTGTCGTGTGTCTTTCTCTTTAAATAACGCCTATATACCGTAACGCTTTTGTCCACCACCCTCATCCCGTCATTAGAAGTTACAGGGAAGACAAAATGCTCCCAAACTTGCGACTTAAATGACGCCGCGGCTTCTCAGGTTCCTCCGCTCGCCATGACTTCACCGTTAAATGCTTCTAAGCTGCTCCGTTCACGTGAACACACTACTGCTTCATATCTGCTCACTGACGCTCTGCATTGATATTTGGGGACTTGTTACTTGAAGAGGAACAGCAGCAGTAAAACTTTATTACACGTTTTGATGAATAAACTGTAAATAAATGAATAAATACTCAATTAATCGGCGGTTCACAAGTGTGCCGAACCGTGGGGGGTGATCCGAGCCGATCACAGATCGATCGGTGATCCGTTACACCACTAGTAGCTAGCATAGCATTGAAGTGGTTACGCTAGTTAATGATGTGCCAACATACTCTGCTAATGTTAGCTCCACAGATTTCTACCATACACTTTAAATAAGAAATGGACATAGTCACCAAGACATCAAGCATTGGTTTGTGGACTGCTGTTTTGAAGGCTCGAGTTCGGCAATTTGTTTTTCAGGAGACCAAAAAGGTTTCATTTAACTTTCATGAACAGAAAACACACTGAACAGGTGAAAGTTGTAAAACGACAACTCCCAGACCGTGGTATCTACAATTATGCCCTAAAGCATCCCCTGCTTCATGGTCTGTTTGACACTAAATGGACCATAATGTACTAAATGAACATCATGCTGTATTGAAGAAGACTTGAAACTAGAGATTGAGACATAAACTCATGTTTACAATGTTTACTGAGGTAATAAATCAAGAGTCATTTTCTCATAGACTTCTATACAACCAGACTTTTTACAAATAAAGGAGAAAGAATGCCAGTTTAAGGCACTTCAGCATTGGCTTCGCTTTTCAGAACCGGAGGTTGCCGCCTTGTTTTTACGTAGAAACGTGACGTTTTAGAAATGCATATCTCCTTCCAACAAGTATCACTATTACACAACGTTTAACCAGGAATAACTCCAAACCCACCAAACCAGAAAATATGAAAGGACTGCATGACAGTCTATGGAGCAGAGAC
This sequence comes from Lycodopsis pacificus, assembly GCA_028022725.1. Taxonomy (NCBI): domain Eukaryota; kingdom Metazoa; phylum Chordata; class Actinopteri; order Perciformes; family Zoarcidae; genus Lycodopsis; species Lycodopsis pacificus. Next base: position 25,861,182 of record CM051697.1, read on the forward strand.
GGATAGCAGTTAATCTTGCTCACAGCTGGCTAATGCTATGCTATGATTGGACAGTCTGCGCTCAAGGGGCGGGGCTTAGCAAAGGTTACTTGAGAAAATGCAAATCTTTGTACATACGTAGAAATGTTAACTATCTAAGGAAGTTTGTTGCCTTAACACCGTGTGCTCCAGTATGCTTTGACTAAATGGTTATTGGTTATTGAGGTACAAAGGGCTTTCATAAGTACATCTATGATCAATCTGGTTATGGTGAACATTGATATATTTATAGAACACATTACTCTTAAAAGCCTCTAGTTTTCAAACTTAATTGGATGTACTTGGTGTGCGTCAGTGAGTCAGTAGCATTTCCTCTCCATGTGTAGGTAGTGTGCATTCTGTCTCCAGGAGATAAGCCTCCATTAACAGTGACGAGCCTCTCGCTGTCTGCCTGCTGGAAACCCATGAATGTCAAACACTGAGGGAAAGACTGCAGCGGAGGGATGTTTGACAGAGAACACACAAATCCCACATCGCTCCCCCACGTTTTTCACTGTGACAGCCTCCATTGTACACCGTTGTTTGACTGCTGGCATCAGACTGATAGGAGCTGCGTCCTATCAGCAGCACCATCCACCGCCCACCGGCCCGCCTCCCCCACGGTGTGGGGGAAATGTGGCAGAGCTCTCTCTAAGAGCGCTGCTCATGAATATGTACAATCATTATGAGTGATTAACATGCTGCTTTGAATATGTACAGCCACTGTCTCCAGAATACAGATTGCAGGGGCCGATAGGGGCCCAACGGTGCCTCTCTAAATCACTCAGCCTTTGATCCAGCATTTATCAGAGCCGCAGTTGGAATGCCCTGCAAGTACAGAGGCACAATGAATTATGGGTGCTCATTATGTTTCTCAGAGGGGGAAAAATACGTGTTAAGTTGAATTTTGGCAGCGTTGCCGCTTCCATGAAGAGCTGCTAAAGCATCCCATTCAGCATACGTTTGTAAGGAGTCCTTGGAAGAAGTATGGTAGGAACATTTTAGACTGAGCGCAAACAAGGTGCATATGAAAGCATCTTCCACCATCTTCCACTCAATCTAGCAGTCCGACACAGCAAAAAGCCAGATGCTTTCATGAAACGGATGGTTTATGAAAGGCAAAAAAGAAAGACACTGCACACACCCCATTACATTACTGTACGTGAAATGAAAAGGAGTACCAAGAATGAAAATCCATCTTGTCAGGCTACTGAGGAGCTACTGGCAGCTATGGGCGTGGCTCATGTGTGTGTGACGACACAGAGAGACCGTTTCTTCTAAATAACAATGGCGGCTCCTGAAGAGGTTAGTGTTGACGCTGCAATAGCATCAGTTTTATTAGGACTGGAGAGTATTTCTTCATTAAAAAGAAAAGCAAAGAATGACACTGAAGACTTTTCGACATGGAAAATATGTCTTCTCTCTTCTCCCGACTGGCTTTAGCAAGAGTCTGATTGTATTCTTTGAGGGTGCCTGCCCTTTTCCAAACAGTTTCTAATGATGGCTTCTCAGATGGTTCTGTGTAACAAACCGGCCAGCGGGTCAGGTTAGCTGACTAAGCCATACTTCACCAAAATGAGCCCACTTCTCTGTCCCCCTCTGATCATGGATCCCTGGAGGCCTCCCTGCAGTAACTTGGTCCTGATATTTGTTTTTATTACAGTATAGCATTTGATAAAGTTGAAAATATAAAGCCACTTCACTTTATATATGTTTGAAAATGCTAGCTGGACACGTTTCATCTCTGATATGAGTTATGATCCTGACAAACGTTTCATTTTTCCATGTGGAAGTAACTATACATGTGTTTACCTTGCATGCTCTTCAGGGAGCTTCCTTTGTCGTTGCATATGAAACATCAAGTCCCCGCCTTTCACATATTCAATCACCAGAAATAACCTGTAAACCAGAGAGTGATGAGAAAATCCATCAGAACACCATTGATGCTGTTTAGGACTGGATTGTTTTAACAAACAATGTGAAGAACAAAGAGATGTATGACATATCAGATATAGAAAAGATGAAGGCATATATTTTACTTCTAAATTATTTCCAACAGATATGTTGCATGTTGATTCTGCTAATAGTTCATGTTTTCTTTTTAATTTTCCTAACAGATCCATTGAAGAGACCAAAACCAAGTATGAGTTCACCCACTAACAGGTAGTGTTGTTGTGGTCTGATATACATGCCTCGATGATATATGCAAATGATATCGGAAAATGTATTAATGTATTAGAAATGCCTCTTATACAGCCTGAAATGCTGGAGTGGGTATCGGTGTGAAGCGAGTCTGTGCACCGATCCAATATCATGTCATCAGAATATTTATCAGCTCATTTATGCTACACAGGAACAACAACAACACGTATCACCTGCTACTTGATCTGTACACCCTGCCAGATTGCTACTGAGCCTGTGCAACTGTGATGAGTTAACGAGAGAGCCGCCTCGCTTCTTTCTCATCTCTGCTGAGAGCTGGATGTGCCACATGAACAGTGCCGATCCGACGAGGTGCTATCAGAGAGTGTAACTTTACCCGGAGCTAGAAAAATGTCAGCGACTTCGCAATATCTTACACTGGAACATCCCACCAGTAAAATGGTAATGTGGTTTTAACGCTGGTATCAGATCGGTACTCTATCGGCTGATACGCAAGTTCAGGTATCGGAATCGGGAATGAAAACGTTTCATTGGAACATCTCGAGCATGGTATAGCTCGTCTTTAGCTTTTGGACATCCTTTTGAAGATATCACCACACAAGACAGTGCAAGATGGCCAAAAACATTGAGTATGGAGAGAGGAAGGCTCTACATACGTCCAGTTTAATAAAGACGCCTAACTTTTGATCACTAGACCTTCATCGGGGCAAATCTTTGATTAAAAACTTGAAATGACATTGAGCAGAGCGCAGCTGTGCTTTTTCATGCAAGTTCAAACTAAGGGTAAATCAATGCAGAAGGCCCTCAGGGGGTAATATTTCATATTACTGAAATGTACAGTCAGGTATAATGAGCTGCATAAGAAATGTGTTGGCTTTGAATGCAGTATGAGTGTCAGTCTTATTGTGATCTTACCGACTTTCTGTCTGGAAACAGGAGTGGAGGCCGACTAAGAATGGATTGGTAGACGCCTGCTCGAACACGTGCTTCTCCGTCTGCACCCAGTCAATATCCTGGAGGGATGAGGAGAGACGGAGGCAGAGATGGCATGAGGGCAAGATAATGTATTAACAATCAATTTGTCTGATCAATAGACATTCTCTGTGGTTAAACAGACAGAGGAAGATACACCATGCTACAAATAAAAAGTGTAGTCTGTCTTAGAACAATCCTCACATTCAGGATTATTCTCTCTTCAGTATATATATATATATATGAATTAGATTAGCTGTGATGGGCAGTGTGTGAACGTGTGAATCATGACATGTAGTGGAAAGCACTTTGAGTGATCGGTAGACTACAAAGGTGCTAAACAAATACAAGTACATTTACCATCTACATTTTTTCAATAAAAATAAATGAAATCGTTGTATTATAAAGTAGCCATTATAAGTGATGTGCAACAGTCAGACATTGTTAGATAATCCAACGAGCACTTTGTTGGAGGCATCCTGAGGTTTTACCAATATCAGATTCAAATGAAGCTCCTGTTATTGGATTATTTGACTGTCCTCTATATATATATATGTTTAAGACCTTGATTCTTGATTTTAGGAGCCTTATTTAGTTGGAGCTCAAACTCCTATTATAACAATCAACAGAAATAGCTCAACAGTATATATATATATATATATATATATATATATATATATATATATATATATATATATATATATATATATATATATATATATAGAGGACAGTCAAATAATCCAATAACAGGAGCTTCATTTGAATCTGCATTCATACACTGACGGCACAGCCTTCACAGTTTGCAGTAGTTCACTGCTACATGTGGATTGGACCTGCCGATCTTTCATTGTAGGTGTAATGAAAGCAAGATATTGAAATGAAGTGAGATACACCTGAATGCCAGATGACATCAGTCAAGGAGAAGCTGGGGACCCAGCAATAAAAACCAGTGTGTTCGTCACAGCTGTACCAGGTACAGAAGACCTGATAGAGCAGCCATTGACCCAACTTGGAATGAGGTCAAGAGAGCACCAGCCTGGATTTTCAAAGCGAAAGACGACTCAAGCAGCTCGAAACCACAAATGTGGCCTATAGACTGTGTGTCTCTTCATTAGTAAGCAAGCAACTCACTGGAGAAAGGGAAAATAGAACTACTCACACTTCTTCACTGACAGCGGTCTACAGATGGCATGGTGTATAAAGATGCCTCTCTAGTCTTCCTACCACTCAAAACTCTTTAACACTACATGTCATCATTCACCATACACACACTGATGGTAGCAGCCACCATGCAAGGTGCTACCTGCCCATCAGGCCCCAGCACAATAGGCACAGCCTTCGGAAACAACTTGGGGTTAAGTGGTACAGAAGAAGTAATCGGCTTTTCTCTATTTCAGACACAATAATGGCAAACTCAACTGGTTTTAATGGTGCAAGGGTGTACACGTCTTACTAGCTAAAGAGGGACTGATTTTGTACTTACAACAGCATTGATGATTCGTGTGGATTATTTAACTACAGTACGATTTAGCAGTTTACCCCTGGAGCAAAAATTGAAAATAAAATGCTTGGCTGGATGAATTTATCATATCTCAAGAAGGAAGAGATTTAAAAAAAACAAAATTCAACAACGAGTGGTTCAAAGGGAAAACTTAATTTAAAAAAGCCCTGATCTGCTTTCCATTTCTTCTTTTTCAGAGAGGAAACTGTCTGGACAGCCAGTGGATTCAAAGACTAGAAACATCTCTGAGAAAGGCTGGGAGAACACCAGAGTTTTGCATCATATGTGGATAATGCCTTCATTTATGCTTACTGGTAGCAATGGACAGTGACTCAGCTTGACGGTGCGTACAGATGTGGCATTGAACAATACAACCGTCCCATTGAAGAAAGCAGGTATGTTCTTGGCAGAATTATAACATGTATACAACTTTGCAGATTGCCTTGTGTGGACATGACGCGTCTGCCAGCTCGTTAAACACAGCCATTATTCAAGACAAACATGTACAATGTTTACAAGGATGAGGTTGCTCAACAGATGACAAATGCACCTTTGGTTGCTGGTCATGAGCAGACTATTTGATGTTGAGAGATCTTTAACGTTGTCCTTTGGTGGTCCTATATGTTGGTATGGTTGATATGTCGTCAGATCTGCATTGTGTGGTTTCAGAAGGCTTTACTCTTCTTGAATTGTGTCATCTCTGCTGTTGGTGGTACATTAGTCACAGCAATCACAGTCTCTCTCTCTCACTTGTGCAGTATGTTGGTTGTGAGAGCATGGTTCAATGTGATATATCTGTGATATGTTTGGATTACATCATCACATTTTGTTGTGTTTATATTGTGTGGCCCCACCAACATTTTCAAAATCTCTACTGGCTATGAGGAGGGTCATCACCAAATGCAGTGTTTGTAAAAGACAAAGTGACGATCGAGGTGGCCGAAAGATGGCAGACCTATCACAAGACCCGTTGCTTACTGATGAGCCACCATTACCGATGTAGGACTGCACTACTCTGGTCCGTTTGGGGTGAAACAGGACAGAGGATCAGAGATATGGTATTCACCTGCTTAACTATACAAGCTGTTCTCATTGAGGTGGCACATCCCTACTGATTCGGATAATGATTTGTGTTTAAACGCAATTTGCAAGGGGTCAAGTCGCACAAGATAACGATACCTTTAAAGAATCAAACTGTGCGCAGATACAGAATGACTTCCTTTAAAGGGAATCTCCTGGAAGTCAAATCCCTCCCCAGCTTTCACATCATGGTTGCATCTTGGAAAGACCATTCTGAGTGCACTGCTTCAACAGCAAACCCCTGATGATACAAACTGTATGTGAAGTAGAGGCCGTCGTCAATGATTACAAAGGTATCAAATGACCTGGAGGCCCCGACTCCAAACCACCTCTGCCTCTTACTCTTTCTAAGAAGGAAGACAGCTAGACCTGCAGAAGATGTCAGGTGCAATATAAAGCAAATCTATTCTGGAAGCAGAGGATAAAAGAATATCTTCCAGACAGAAATGGGCTCTTACACGAAGACATGTCCAGCCGTGCGTCATTGTTTGCCTGGTCACAGAAGACTCTGCACCAAGGAACCAATGGAGTACAGGTCGTGTCCTATATACAACTCCCAAGGTGGAAATCAAAACGAGCACCAGCACATTGGACTGGCCAATAACTAAGCTATGCAAGCTCATGCCCACTGAGTAATTGAAACGGACATTCAGCAGGGGCCAACGGTAAAGATTGAGCCCCAACAAGGAGACAACTCCAACACTCACAAGGGTCCATATCTCTGTCTTTCATAGTAACGATGGGGAAGCTCTCTTTTGAATTGATGTGATAATTGTAAAGCTGCACATGCATTTGACAGGTAGGAGCTGAAACTGATTTTTTAGTGTGGTTATGTAAATATGATTGAATTTAGTAGTATTGTTTCAGGCAAAGACATGACAGGGCTTGATTATTTAAGTAGGGTTTGTTTAGTGTTGAACTGAATGGTGTAGCACTGTGGAGAGGTAGAGGTGGCACGCAGGAGGTTTTTAGGGAAAATGCTGACAAATTTGGTTTAAAGCTGTTTTTTTGTTAAACAAATCCATGTTATAAATTCCTGAAGTGATTAAATCTATTTTCCTTTAATGAATGATTTGTTTTACCTAAAACGCTACAGAAGTATTGGGATCACTTGGACCACGCGAGTCAGAAACAACCCGCAGCCACCACTGGAATCTAATTAAAGCAGCGGAGTAACCTTAACCACTGACAGTTAGTAAAGAAATCCATTTCCTTTCATTATCATCGGTCAGCTGTGGTTTGAGCTGTTCATACTTCACTGATAGAGAAGTATGAGTGTTTGGCCTGAGGCTGGGTGGTTTTATGCCAATTTTAAATGTCATTAAGTTGATGATAGTTAATGTTTTATGTAATCTATAATATAACGTGTCAACATTTTGAGTTCCCCCACGCTGTGCTCCAACATATGGTTAATTCATGACATCAATAGAGGCCCCATACAGAGCACTCCATAACAGATTCCTCTGGTCAACTCATTATTACTGGAGGAATTTATAATTATGCAGAATATGCCACTTCAACAACTCGTGTTGGTCATTTCAGCTCCTCTAGTGCGGTCTGTCTGTGAGAGCTCGCACAAGCATCCTCTGATGTCAAGCAACAGACTACTAAAGGGATGAATTATGAAACTAGTGTGCCTGAATAGAGCATGAATAAATGAACGTCCAATCACAAAATGAGCACTCGATGGTTTCCTTAAAGCCTCTTTATTAGGGAAACATCTCTTATAGAGTCTAATTTGTGTTGGTCTTCAGCTATCACAAAAAAAATGTGGATTTCAGCATTAGATTTTAGTATGAAGTGTTTATGCATGGAAAATAAATAAAACATGCTATCAGTTGATAAGGGGGAGTGGAGGATGAAGCCGGTGACATGATGTATGCTGTCCTGGATTAGTTGTGCAGATGTTGGATGATGCAGTAGCTCTGGACAGTGATACTGGTTCTACATGAGCCCGGCAGTTTCTGTTTTAGTTATATGTTGTGCAACAGCACCATCTAGTGGGGTTATGCAACACAAACAGCAAAGTCAGAAGGATTCAGCACTGATCCCTCTCAACTTTGATTCTTTGGGTTTTCATTCCTTTTACAGGTACAGCGTATGCAAAACACAGTGTAACTAGTTCAGTCAGTTCAAAGTCGATTTGAACATCAAGGGCCAGATATATATAGTTTTTAACATGCTTTCATCTAATCCAAAACTAAAATAACTTTGACTGTATTGTTGCAAGTCCCATATAGCCTTCCCTCATACACTTTGGTCCACATGAAGCCCTTAAAAAGTCAGAAGTTGCTTGGCCATCGTGGCATTTAGTCAAGCACAATAAGGCCTTCTGATTACATTCTCACGAGTAGGATACAGCTTGGCCTGGATATGACAACGCGAAGGTTGTGTGGGACACTAAATGAAAAGATCTTTGATCATGTAGTTTCCATGTCCCATACAGCCGGCCTTCTGGCGTACAATCGGCTGCAAATTGGCTAAAGCAAAACTCACATTCAGCCTATTTCAGCATCAACTTTCCTTTTTTTGTGCCATTCTTTTTTTGCTTGCTTGCAGACAATGGAAGCGTGACTATCTGTTGGGTGTGCGTCGCCGTGCAGCCCAAAGCTACAAGAAGGCGGGCCTCAAATGTGTTGAGAACCTGAACTGATAACGGGCCGCATCAAAACTTGTGAGGGGCTTGAGTTCGACACTTGTGCGCTGAATAAAAGAAGTGACTTTATGTTCCAGCAGTGGCCGGCAGATCATTTAGTAAAGGCTGCATGTTTTACAGGGATTGAAGATCACACTTCAGCTTTTTCTAGTTCATTCAACAACGTTTTTTGTTGTTGCTCGACTTCAGTGTGAGACCAAACAGGATTTGATTTCTTTCCTGAAGCCTTTGTGCAAAATGAACGAACAGAACTGAAGTGTGGTCTTGGACATTTCCTGATTGGTAGTATGACAACAATAGTGAGTTTAAAGAACGTCTATACTTGTGCACTTTAGTTCACAGACTGTGCTTTACACAGGAACAAGGATGCTCTGACATTCCATCGACTGTCAACTGACTGTCAGAGCAACAAATGTGACATGTGAGTAATAAAGTGGTTCAAAGGGCCACAGGGCAGCACCTCTGAAGCTTGTCAAAATCTTGTTTGTATAAAAGTAAAATAAACAATTTGTCTTTTGGATTCATTCATAATAAATTTGTCAAACAGCCTCCTGTTTTGTCGTCACAGTGAGGTTGTCCGGTTTGGTGCCATCGAGTCTGTACGGAGACCAAAACCAGAATCTGAACTTGCTGACTGTGTGTGGACAACTTGAGCTAAAGCCAGACACACTCGCTGTCTCCATCCAAGTGTGTGTGTGTGTGTGTGTGTGTGTGTGTGTGTGTGTGTGTGTGGGGGGGGGGGGGGGGGAGAATGGGTAACCAGTTGTTCCAGGAAATAAAACCACAAACCATTTCTGTTTGTGTACAGAATAAACAAACAAGTCACAATACGTGAATGAGTGTTAGGAGGTGCAGTCTTGAGCTTTGGACCTTCCCAGGCTTACTGTCTCCACCTGCTGCAAGTCTTTATTCTCAGCTAGGCTAACTACGTCCTGACTCCGGCTCTGTACTCAACACACAGACATGAGATTGATTTCAAAATGACAAAAAAATAATCAGAATTCTCTGAACATCATGTACTGTACTATTTAGTACTGTGTACTAGTTTGTGAACATGGAAAGATGATAATTAATTTCAAGTCATGTTCATCTGGTGATTCATCACTGCAAAAAGGATGGGATATTGAGATTTCATCTTCTCTAGTGAGTCACCCACTCACTTCTCCAGCTTCCTCCTGAGCCCATTCATAAGGCCCCCCCCCGTCCCATTCCCTCCACTCGCTTCAGAAGCTCCTGTCTCCTACCTCCCTCCCTTTTACTTATCCCTGCTTTCCATCTCTCCACCGCTCACTGTTGAATCTCCAGCCTCCCTTCCTCCCTGATTACTGCTCTCAGACCTGTTACATCGTCCCTGCATGCCCTCCGGACCCACAGCCCTGCTGCTTTTCATCCTCACCAGCTAATCAGGGACATTTGGAATGCAAGGTCAGTATCCAGAAGCCTAACCACACGTGCTGACATGTGTTACAAAAGAGTATCCCTTTCCATGAAACACATCTGACCCACTAATAGACTGATTTCCTTTCATGCGTCCAGGATCAAGGCAGAAGTCCTACAGACATAACTTTGTGTTCCACCCTACATTGCATGAGACACTGGCTGGTTTGCGTCATTTGACGTCCGCAGCACAAACCAGAGGGGCCAAAGCTAGTGGAGCCATCCTGGGGAGTGAAAGTGCTGCTTTCCCGGAGCAGCAACGCGAGTTGAAGCTGGAAAACAGGACAGTGGTGTATCCTGCTGCAGCCTACACGTGGGTTGACACAGAAGTGAACAGGTGCAGGTGTCTTAATGTACATCACATGCCACCAGTGTGTGTTGCTTGGCTCGATTTCTACACAGAAATGACCCGTCCCCTCGTTCCTGATCGATATCTGGGCCAATGCAAAGGTAAAAAGAGTGGCAGCACCTTGCATTGCAAAGAATGAGTGTTTGCTTTGGATGGGCAGAAATAAACAGCTGTGTACAAAGAGACGAACACATGACACGTTTCACTCTCTAGGCTCTTCCTTAGAAATCCGTTTCTGGACACAAAGCACCAGAATCCAAAGATGATCTTCTTGTTCAAATATATTTGACAGAGTTGCCAACAGGTTTCTATTCCTTGTCCTTTGTCTTCTTGTGGTTTAGTGTATTTGTAGATTTGGCCGTCATTCCCACCAGTATTAATAACATTGTAAACGTTATCTGGGCGTGGAAAGAACAGACTGGTCACACAGTTTGCACCAAAACATATTTACAAGTTCAAATCAAGGCACAAGTGAAACTAGCAGCATTTCAGGTGCTCTTGTTTTCCCCTTTACCTCCGTATAAAGGGCTTTAGATATTCTGTTTGGCTACAACCCGTCTGATCCTCTGACTCTCCTGGTTCTTGCCCTTTTGGACTGTGCTGTAGTGATGTTGTGTTTCTGAATCTCAGCAATTATTTTGGTGAGTTATCAGAATGGCTTTTACAAAAATAGGACCCAAGTTGGTCATGCCTGTATGATGTCAGACACCTGTACATAACTTTAAATGGGGAAATGTAAATGTCCCCACTGCGGGTGTTGGATTCAGCTGGTGAATACATAAAAAGGTGTTGCATTAAGCTGTTGATGATATAAACAAAGCACACACAGTGGAACATGAGTGAAGTAGCTCCCACTTTTACTTTTTTAGTAATGTTGCCGATGACTCATGATGCATTAAGTGTCTCTAGTGTCTGGATCAAGTCAACATCAAATGAAGGCTCGTTGTCAGGACACCATGATTTTTCTCCTTTAAATACAAGAAGAAGAAAAAAGATTGATAACCTGATAACTGCCATTGTAAGCAGAGAAGAAGTTTGGTTTAATAACAAGTGTAGCACACTCTGTAGAGTAACTCTGAGCACTGTGCACCCGGCCCCCTGTCTCACATCCTGGACCTCCCAGGTGTCCTGATTGTCTCACCTCGTCATCGTGGACCAGCTCCTTCTTCACCACCTTCATGGCGTACACCTGCTTGTTCTTCTTTAGCCGGACCAGCAGGACCTTGGCGTAGCTGCCGCGCCCGATCACTCGGATCAGGTCGAAGTCACCCAGCCCGAGAGCCAGGCCCTGGGACAGCTTGATGCCATCGATGCCGTCCACTACTGCTTTGATGTCCTGCAGGGGGCAGAGGGCAGAGTGGTGGGAGTGTATTGATACATTCACAGTAAATATCAACGGTTAGAATGTTTTCATGTTCAAGTTTTAGGCAGAAGAATGATCAAGCAGCAGTGCTTTCCAAATGATTTTGAAACAAAGAAAAATATTTGTCTCCTTTTCCCAAATGTGTAAAATATTTTAAAGACATTATTACACTTTGTGAGTGTATCAGGACAGGATGATTATTTTACAAACTTTAAGTGCAACAAATATGACCATGCAAACTTCTATCATATGACAGTCAATTCTCACCTCTGTATCTGCATCCTCTGTTTTATCTACTGTACAGTTGTGTGGTAGAAAAGGTACTGCAGACACAGAAAAACACATTTAGAATGTGACATAAGCACATCTGCACTGACAGGTTTAACATGCGGTTCTGTTTTTGTCCAGTAGAGGTAGGTAAGAGTACACAGAATCAAGTCCAGCTATCCACCAGGAATTCCAAACTAGGTCAATCCACAGAGCATTTCCTATCAGGGACCCCCAGCAGACCCCCATCAGTCCACACAGTCTCCCTTTAACAGGATTTACCACTGAGTTCTATGGGATCCCATCAGAGAGCAGCAATGTGGTCAGATAACACGTCATAGTTCATAAGTGATGATGGCGAGTGTGCGGTGAAGCTACCGGGGTCTAAAGAGAATCTTTTGAACAAAGTATCAGTTCTATTAATTCATTTGTCTGGGGATGACATCATGTGCATACTGTCCTCTCTGTGTAACTGTCCTCACAGTGCAAACAGTGTCTTCATTGGTACCAGCAATGATCAACTTTATTTGCTAATCTAAAAGTGATGGAGCTGTGTTCAGTCACGTATGTTTTGTTCTTGAGGCTCTCATAAGGGTCTCACTGCTTGTGGATTTGACAAAGACGTGACAGAAAGCCCAAGTCAGAGGTCAGAGGTCACATAGCGTGCTCTGTATTTCAGGCCAGTCTTCTCTCTGCTCGTAGATTAGTTTAACGAAAGTTTTTTAAAGAAAATGTAAATGTTAAAATGAAAGACTGACTTCATTTAAGGCTAAAAGCTTAGCCACCCTAGCATCTGGCTAACTCTGGACTAAGAGCCTTGTTTCAGTTTGGTAACAGTTTGCACTAAACGACGAAAAAATATGGCTCAAAATGTGACGAGGAGGGAGTATTTAGAGAGCACAGTGACATTTTGGAAATATACAGCAGAGAACTGGTCTGAACCAGACTGACAAGTTAACACAAGTGCTGAGTCCTGTAATGCTAAACTAAGTCTAACCAAGTCTCGTTCAAGAAGAAGTCTCGTTCTGAAACCCTGAGAGGTGACTTGTTGATGAGTAATTCTTTTTGGTGTAATGATCCATCATCTTACCAAGATTTGCTGCTTGTTGGAGAGAGCAGAGCCGGTGTTGTCAGAGTTTCTTGTGTTGGAGTACAGAAAGCTTAGCTTAAAGGATTTTCAATGTCATTGCTGAATATGTTGAGGATTTTGGCAATGTAGTTGCGACACGAGATTTCAGAACGAGACTTCCCCTTGAACGAGACTTTGTTAGACATAATAACAAACAGACCTGATCAAGCGAAATGTAAAGAAAAGTGTTTGATTTCTCTGTAGGGTTCTTTCCTTAATGCTGTCATTTTACCAGCTACCACCATGAGTTTGAACGTGTGTCCTGTTTCTGTGCATTACAGGGAGAATTGTGTTCAATCAAGTCTGGTAAAGCAAAAATAATGATGTGTTCCGAGGTTGTCACACCACATAAAATGTAACCACCAGCCAAGTTTGGAGGATAAAAGAAATCAGTCAAGTATATAAAATCAGGTTTCAAAAGTCATGAACCAATGAGCAGTATCTTCTGTCCACTGAAGGCTCTGGAACCTCGGCCAATCTGTACGCTAACTCTGCAGGGTTGTGGCGCTCAAAACTATTTCTCCACTGCAGCGATGGGTAGGTGAGAGCAGAGCAATGATTATAGTTCAGTCTTTCACAGAGTCAGCAAGTTTAGTTATGTTTATGCTGTGCAAAATCACAAGTTCTTAAGAAAGATATTCTGACGTTGGTCAGGGACGACTGCCCCCTAGTGGATCATTTCCAGATGTAAGAATGAAGCCCGTTAGATGAGACGTCTCTTTTTATTCATTGTCAGTATTAAGTATAACAGCATTGTCGAGTGTCTTTGAAATGCATGTGGCTCAATCTCAAAGAACCTTTCCGAATCAACGGTGATCCAACATACACAACACATGATGTAACTTGACAGCCATAGCATTCTGCTGTATGCTGATAATAGAATCCTTTATTACACTGCTCATCTCTAACATTAACATTTACGGTTACCTGGAGTCAGAGTAGCTTTTTTGTCTTGTATCTCAAACAAAGTATGAACCTCATTGCTGTAGCTTATCATTAGCTCTCCTCAGAATTATATCCACCGTTCTTCATTAAGTGGAACAATGTTTAAGTCTGAAGATGTGAGGCAAATATTGAGCTTGTACTTTTTTTTCTTAGAAATAATGAAAGGATCCAATAAGATGGCAGCACAGTACTTTGTTAAGAAGAGGAAGGGCTTACTTCCGTCTGTGTCCTCTGTGTCCTCTGGTGGAAGGTCCACTTCTTCACTCTTGGCGTCTGAAGGGGGCTCCTGTGATGGCATGACTGGATCCTGAACAAAGAAATTCAAAAGGCCTCCTAAATATCCCCTGACACATTCCCCCAAATGCCCACTGACATATCCACTCTTGGTGGTACACTCCTGGAAGAGTGTGTGAGGAATCATGTGTGTGAGGAAAAGTCTGCATTTGGAGAAATGCTCTAGTACGGACATGCTGCTGCTCCCAGACTCTAATGACAATGTGGGTTTCACTGGAATAAAGTCATGACATCATTTGATCTCATCAAGCCTCAAAGTCACTTATCTGAGACTGAAGACATCAGGTCAATGCTGTGATCAAGAGGGGGGGGCACCCACTGCTGACAGCGGACTGTTAGCCCAAAGCTCCATTGATTCTAGTCAGGGTTTTGGGTCTTTGTGTTAGGTCAGATGCTTCCTTTGTGGTCAAATGGATCGATTCCATGGAACACACCGGTTTGCTGTTACTAAACTTGATGTCTGGTTTCAAAAGAGGACGAGCTGCAGGAAGACAAACAGGGAGTGTGCAAAGAGAGCTGTAGCTGTGTTGGGCTTGAATACGTTGATCTCCTTGATCTCCCATGCGTATGATTGTGCTCCTACAGCGGCTTAGAGCACCATACCACATCTCTTACATATCCAATAAAGGTGCAATGTGTAAGATCTGGCCAGAATTTCAGTTTTAAAAAAAAGATGAAGAGAATATGAAGAGGTCACAGTGTTGAGGCTACGTCAATACGTCTGTGTCTGTGTTATATGAGAGGACGAAGAAGTAGAACTGCCCCGAGGTTGTGTTAATAATACACCCATGGTTTGTTTTAGAGCTTTTAGGGATGAGGGGTACATAGAAATAAAAATATCAATATCTTTTTGACCAAATACCTCAATATCGATAGTGTGAGGATACTGTGCTGGGTTGACCATTGGTGATTTTCCAAAATGTGAACACAATGAGAGTTGCTGCTGTTACACGGGTTAGATGGCACTGTGGCTGGCCACAGCCCACTGTGACTCCCAGCTCTGGGGTTTGGGCTGGCTGGATGGGAGTTGTTACAGCTAACCGCTAACTGAAGCTCCGTCTCTTGGAGCTGCTGCACGCTCTCCTCCCTGTGTAGTAGTCTCCTGGTGGTGGGGAGGACATCAAATGTGAGCAGTTTCTCGTTCCTGCAACTTTGAATTGAATCCAATGAACCACCTATGAGCGTAGGTGGACCGTAGAGCCACCGGTCAGTGTCACAGCAAACAAAGATGACTAACGTAAACTACAGGCCGAGGCCACACATGAACATCAGTGTTATTTTGACATGCTTTTAGAGTTTCACCAGTTTGGTCCAGTTTTACGTATTCTTGCCCTGCTGTTAGGTAGTACGTTTTTTAAATAATTGATGACTGTAAATGTAGGTCTGCACGGTGGTGTGGTGGCTAGCACTATCGCCTCACAGCAAGAGGAGTCCGGGTTTGCTGGACAGAGTTTGCATGTTCTCCTGTGTCAGTGTGGGTTCTCCCTCAGGGTTCTGCGGCTTCCTCCCACACAAAGACCGCATGTCTTAGGTTAACTGATGACTCTAAATTGCCCGTGGGTGAGTATGTGAGCGTGAATAGTTGTCAGCCTCTGTGATAGTCTGGCGACCTGTCCAGGGTGTCTGCCTCCGCCCACAGGATAAGCAGTAACAGATATTGGATGGATGGACTTTCAATGTAGGTTGTTTAAACCCAGTAGTAGAGGTGTAATGCTGCCCCCTATTTGTTTGAAGCAGGTAGCCAGATCTTACACATTGCTCCTTTAATATGCTGACAGTGGCTTCAGCTGAGAACTATTTTCTGTCCAAAATAAAACTGAAAAAAAACCTTCAACCCAAAAGTGCAGTGAGCAAAATACAGTACAGCATGGGTATTTCAGTACTACTATAATTCATCTGTCTTGATCACAGAGTCAAATAAATGTATTTCCCTCATCAAAGCTTTACCTGAAGATGATTCCAAACAGACTGTGATTCTATTTCTACTCTGAGTCAGGTTTGATCTTCAGTTAACACTTTTGTTATAACAAAAACCTGAACAACCCTGAACTTGATGAAGGATCATTTCAGTTTATTACAACATAATAATGTATAAAATATATATAACAATAAAAAAATTAAAAAACAGAGCAGTCCGTTGATCAAACACCAGGTTAGTCCAATATTTATGTTTGGGTAAGAAAACGAAGGGGAAAAGTTATCACTCAAACTGTCCGTTAATAACAAACCACACAGTCTACAGACCAACTTCCTGTTTCAACTTGCACCTACTGACCTTGCTGTAGTTGTGCAATGAGAAATAGTATTACCACTTTAGAATTGAATCTCCTAAGAAAGTGGTAGTGTATAAGTAAAAGTGTTCCACTTGTACTACTGTCACATAAAACTCTCCTGGTGAGGGAATGTAATCTTCATCATCAGTTTGCTGAGAGGCTGTGTCGACACACTCACCATAAGCCTTTGGCAGGTCTGAGGGATGAGTCTGTGACAGCGCTTATGGACCAGCAGTTTGCAGTTGATACACTTGTAGCCCTGCCTGCCCAGCCCCCATATCCTTTCAGCACAGTGGCCACAGTAGGCTTTCTGTAAGACACACGGGACAGCACACACTGACGGGTTAGATTTGATCACACAGTACTGATACAGTCACTATTGATTTAGCATCAAGAGTTAATTAACAGTAACCACTGACTAATGTATGAGTGTGATAGTACAGAGACGATGATTACACCTTTTTACTTGCTTTCTTGTATTGTTTTAACACAGGTTGATTTTCGTTCTGAACGCCACTTTGGACAATATTCCGTCTCTACTAATCTCTATAAACAGATACCTGTATATGAATGTAGAATCTGCAGGAAACGGGACGACATTATGGTCCCTGAAGGGTTGTGAGGAGTAGCGACCAATCACGTTTGAGCAGTCTTTGGTTGAATGCAGGTAAACAGCACGTGTGGAGAGCAAATGAGGTGGAATGCATTGGCCAAAATCCAGAAACCCAGCAGCTATCGTCTGACAATGATTTAGATTTATGTCTCCATTCATAGATATGTGTTTATAGACTCCATTCTTGCCTCTCAAGCTGCTCATGAAACTGCAAACAATGAGCAGCGCATGATAAAAGAAGTCCTGGCCCTGATAGCCGCTGACTAAACCGGAACCTCAGAAATATTAGCCGTTGCTCCCAGAGCAAATCGTGGTCAGGCAGAACGTCGATGTGTTCTGTGATTGGGTCGCCACCAACGCCTGAGGGGAAAGCCTCAAGTGTCGGTCTCTTTAGCTGCTAAACGCTGCACTGTGTTCACCAGCTAAGCTCTAGCG
The DNA here is from genome assembly GCA_028022725.1 of Lycodopsis pacificus. NCBI lineage: Eukaryota > Metazoa > Chordata > Actinopteri > Perciformes > Zoarcidae > Lycodopsis > Lycodopsis pacificus. Next base: position 25,878,677 of record CM051697.1, read on the forward strand.
GAGTCTGTCTGCTGTTTGCTGCTGAGCTGGTAGAGTACGGTCACTTCATCAGAGCGTTTTCACTAAAAGCAGCTGACTTGCATTCATTACTGCAGCTTTAAATGAAAAACAGTTCAAACGTGTACTCATTCTTGGTATTGGTGCAGCAATCATGCATCATATTGGTATGACATCATATTGGTATGACTTCCACATAATACCCACCGTTGGCACAGATTTCTTTGTATTGCCTCTGTTCTTCAAAACTTTTCTTTTGTCTTTATATAAACATTGTTTATTGTCTGCAGACCCAAAATCAATGAAACAATGTAAAAGCTGAATGGACTTTGTATGCACTGATGGCACAGCCTTCTGAAGCAAGTTGGGGTTCAGGTTCTTGCCCAAGGACAATTCGAAAGGCGGACTGGAGGAGCCGGGGATCGAACCGCCGATCTCCCAAAGAGAGGATGACCCAATGTACCTCTGAGCCACATGTGTTTGAGTAATACCACTTGACACTAATTAGTGGTAACATATGTAAATGAAATGTAGTGATCTGGTACTAGTTATGGGGGAACAGAGACAAAGTTCTGAGACTCTTTGGGTTAATTTGGTTGTGCTGAGTTTTTGATTTGAAGAGGAATGTCTTTGTTGAAGCACGATGAGCTTAGCTAGCTTATCAATTCACTTAAATTATTCCTGGATTGGACCAATTGAACAAACCTGTCTGTCGAGCTCTGCACTGTAAAGCAAGCTTTAGTTTCATATGGCGGTTGAGTCAGTTTGGATTGTGTCGTTGAGTAAAGTAAACAAGCTACACCCAACTGAAAATATGAACGCTGAAGTTTACATTATAGTATTTATGACTTGTTTGTCCTGCCCAGCTCCATCCTTTGCATACCGTTATTTTCCTGTCTCCATATATTATTACATCTGGGTTCACACATCTACTGTAGAGCTGAGACTCCACTGTGTTACATAACATGGAGTGTTTGCTCTTTGATTGGCTCTCTCTCTGTGGTTAGCTCTTAGCTCGTCTCCTACAGTGCTATATTTGTACCAAAGGATGTTCAGTGTCCCTGGACATCAATACATCTGTCCCCAAAATGTCTCACTGGAGACCGAACACACGCAGCGTGTGTGCTTTATTGTATCGACAACATTTACAGGGTGTGTATGCTGACGGTGTGAAGAACAAAGAGTCCCAGTCACTGCTCTGTTGCCGTGGACATGAGACATGAATAGGCTTCAGTGGTTCTAATGGAACTCTAGAGGTTAAGGCGTACATTTAGAAAGTGATCCCAAGCTCTTGTCCGGTTTCCTTCCCTTCCACAGCACACACAACTGCCTTTTACACCATACAGTCTCAACATGTTTCTATCCTTGGCTTCTTTTCACGTTAGATTTTTCAATTTTTGATCAGAGTTCTATAAGCATAGTCGAGGCCTCGTAAACAAGGCTGCGTCGAATTTACAAAAGTATTGTGCGGCTTTTGTTTAAAATATCCTTTAAATGACCTCAAATCCCTGTGTGTGTCAAGCCTCCGCTCCTGTAATGTCGCTGGATGTCGCTGCCGATTGCTTTCTAAGCTAAGGCCAGTGACCTCTCGGCCTGTCACATGAGCAGGCCAATATCACAACATGGCGTCAAAAGGAAATGAGAATATACAGTGCTTTCTGATCAATTAACGGTATCTGCAAATCAGAGCTTTACATTTAATTTCACTAAAGGGCAGGAAATCCCAGTTCCAGGGAAAAGACATGATTCCCACGTAGTGATTAGCACTAAATACAAAGTACACCAGAGGATGATGGGAAAGTGTTGGAACGAACTGTGGCCTTATGATGGTGTAATATGAAAAGTTAGGGGATCAAAGCAGTTAGGATTCATCCTCGGGTAACAATGACGATAACCAGCCCAGTGGCCAGTAACAAAATGGGTCATTGTACGTTTCTGCAAACTGCAGATACGAGAAAGTGTAAGTTTTTGCATAACTATATCTAGGGTAGGGTAGATACGGTATGTTTTTGCGTTGTTATTTTGACGCGATCCAATATCTTTTTTCCAAACTTAACCAAGTAGTTTTGTTGCCTAAACATAACCAATCATTTCACAATGGTAACCACTTACTGCACATTTCTGCAAGTGTGACACGAGGCTGGTATGAAACGTATTTATGGTTCAGAAACATCCACATTCAACGTTTCTGTGGTTTGCAGAAACATGCAATACTAACATTGTTTTTCTGGTGACTGGGTTGCTATAGCATTTTTTGTACCAATTTATTCAATCAACCTTCAAATACTATAAACAGATTCTGCATTCATACACACAATCTATAGCCAACGGGACAAGATTTTAGTATCGAAAGCGTATCTGTGATTGAATCCAAGTAAACAAAAGAGGAGAGCAAAAGAGGCGGAAGGCATTGGCCGAAATATAATCTGAGGACCCACCGGCTTGATTTGGATTTTTGACGATGATTTGGATTCTCATTGGTTTAAAGTGAGCTTCATAACTACTTCTGAAACAATCCAGTCGTACACATCGTCTCTCCACTCCAACTCCAGTCTCACATCTCAAGTTGCTAATCAAACTGTAGACAATGAGCAGCGCACGGAAACAGAAGTCTTAACTGCTGGCTACACCAGAACCCCAGAAATAGAACAGCTGACCCTCTTTCAATTATTGCAATGGGACTGAAAGTATTACATCTAAAAATGCAAGTCGGGATGCTACTTTTGAATTTACTTTCTGACCGATAGCCGACCCTGTTAACCTATCACTAACCGATAACCAACAACATTAACCCAGAGCCCCCACTTCACCTGTCTGGGAGAGTTAGCAGCCACAATGTTGGGTCCATTGTCATGGACATATGCAGCCAAGTGTCATGTCCATGCATATGTCCATGACAATGAACCCAACATTGTTGGGTCTCCAGGGTATCAATTGGTTGAGCTGCTTTTTTTAAATAATAACATTCAAAATATTTCTTTGAGGTGTTTAACTGATAGCATCAATCGTTCAAGCGGTTAGCGGTTTATTGATAACACCCCTGTATGTGCGTGTCCTGAGCATCCCTGGAGATTCATGTTTGTGTGCGTCCACCAAACTACAGCTCTCATTCTGATAACATGTGTCTTGTCAGTGGTAGATATTAACACATTCCCTCTCAGCTCTCAGCAGCCTGCCTGAACCAGCATGACGTTTTGTCTTGTAGCATGAGAGGCTGGTGGCAGACAGCGTATGAGACTGAATTCTGCTTCATCACGTGGGAAAGAGGAGCTAAGAGACCCTTTTATCTCTAATGAGAGGGATCCACGAGGCAGTGACAGACGGAGAGGAGGGAGGGAGGAGACCGACGTGCAGAGACTGAGAGGAAGGAGAGGGATGGAGTGAGAGAAGGGAGGAGAAACCTGACCTACTTCTCCTCGGCTTATTTATATGCTGAGGACAACTTTGTAAACCAACCAGAAGCCTGGAATCTGGCATAGCAACAACAGTCAGAGAAATCCCAGTCTGACAGCCACTGGTTAACAATACAAACACTTACTGCTTAAGTTAGGGGTTTATTACAAGACATTATGCATGGAAATCTGAAATATGTCTACTAAAAATGTACAATAATATGCATTAGTAAATTCATTGTGTCATTTTGGAACGTTTATTTTGAAGAAATCTGGAAAATGTTCACCGTCAACTGTTTAGGCAACTCAAAGCCCTCAGTTAAAGGGCCAGTGTGTCGGATGTGGTGGCCTCTATGAAATAAGTAATGTGGTGAGTCAATATCTGCTGGTAAACTGACAGATCATATTCATTTATCTTATGTATTTATCCTTTATTGAGCCAGGAAGGTCTCATTGAGATACAAGATCTCTTCTTACAGGGAGTCCTTGTCAAGACGGCAGCGTGA